>CM075853.1:118905066-119270066 GCA_037975125.1 Latrodectus hesperus | reverse complement strand
CAACTCCTGACAATGTCATCTACATCACAATAGTTTTACTTCAAAATCCAATATTATATAATCTCATTATAATTTACAGTTATATCCCCCATACTATAAAGAGAAGACAACATTCCTTAGTAATTTCATCCACATTACAACCAGTTACTGAAATCCGTATTAATGACATCCATACTACAATACATATTAATGTTATGCATTCTACAGTGAATACTGCACTGCAATAGTAGAGAACGTGTGATTCATTGTAATGTCATCCCTATTAACGATGGATTGATGAGAACTATTATTTGTACAAATATCATTTACATTAAAATTCATTACTACAATTAATCCAATTTATTTCAATTACTACATGGAGTACTTTACTCAATTGCTCAAAAATGAGTTTTTGCTTTAACAAAATACTATAATCCACACTATAATGAATGCTACATTCCACATTAATGCCATCCATACAATTATAAAGGTAGCAATCCATGGCAGTATCATTCTCAGATTACAATTAATAATACAATCCATTACTGAAATTCAAATTATCGTTATCTATACTTGTACAATGAGTAACTACAATCCATCTTAATATTATCTATTCATCAATATTTACCAAAATTCAATATAGCATTCAATGCTTCAACCAAATACTGTAACCGACACTTTAATGAATGCTACAATCCACATTAATGCCATCCATACAATTATAAAGGTAGCAACCCATGGCAGTATCATTCAGATTACAATTAATAATACAATCCATTATTGAAATTCAAATTATCGTCATCTATACTTGTACAATGAGTAACTACAATCCATCTTAATCTTATCTACTCATCAATGTTTACCCAAATTCAATATAGCATGGATGGCATTCGCGTACAATTAATGTAAATGCCATCCATGCTACAACCCATATTAATGGTACATTGATGGCAACTACAATTCATACTAATATCATTCATTCTATAATACATAACTATAAGAAATCCATTCCAAGGCCATACACAATACACTGAATGCTGCAATCCACATCAACGCTACAATCATACTTCAGTTAGATGTTCGAAACATTTCGCCAATTTAGAGAAGATTATTTTTGAAGAATCTAACCTTCGAAAGGGTGGAGCACAATGCATTCTCGCGTCTTTCAGAGTCACTTACTTTTCCGTGACATTTCATGTCTGTGTTCAACGGGAAACAAAACAGAAAAGAACAGATTCCCCCCCAATTTTTTTTTTATAGAGTGAGTGCGTTCACCTTTTCCAATCTCAGACAAGGCCGGCAGAGAGCAAATTCGTTTCAACCCCGACCTCAATTACCAAAGAACCAGCAGCCATTTTTAGCTGAAGCCCGGGAAACGGAAGGTCAAGAATATAGAACTGAGGCAGACGGAAATCCCTCTCAGACACATTTTTCCGCAGAAATTCCAAGGCTTGGTGGTGTTTGCTCTGACTGTTTGTTTTCCTGCCAATCTTTTGTCGGATGTGGCAGGAAATTGGGGCAGAGTGTAAGGACAAACAGAAGAGTGAATGTCCCCTGCACTCATTCAGAAGGAGTATCAGTATTCAAGAGACAAATTCAATGACAGAATTCTACAGAATCATTAATTACTCTGACAGATTCATGTGTATTTATCTTCAACAACTTTCTCGATTCTAGTGTAAACAATATCATCTCATAAAAAAGAAAATTCCTATTTGAAATAATGTATCAAATCTATCTTAACGAAATGGTGGCAAACCTCGAATTACAAAATTCATAGATATAGGAAAAAAAAAAAGAATCTTATCGAATAGGTTAAAGACCTTTTCAAGATATTTTCAGTTAAAGTTATGGTCAAGCAATACGTTTTTTTATATTTGAAAATAACAATCAAATGATGAGTTGGAAACTGAAAATAGAGAATCACGTTAAATAAGTTGAAGTCCTTTCCAAAAATTTTTTAGTTACAGTTACGGTCAAACAATAAAAAGTTTTTTTAAATATTTGTAAATAACTATTTAATCATGAGATAGAAGTTGAAAAAAGAGAATCACGTCGAATGTGTTGAATTCCTTTTCAAGATATTTTCATATATAGTTAAACAATAAATGTGTTTTTATGTTTGTGTAAATAACTAGCAAATTATACCTACTGTTTCTCATGCATTCCTACACGTATTGCACGGCCTAACAATTAAAATTTTGCATGAAACCTATCTTCGTTTCGTGGCCCTTTTAATCTAACAATTTTCATTTTACAAATTAAATGATATTATAGATAATATCAGAAGATATTATCTTTATTTTATATCAAATAAATTAAAATCCATTTGCCTCTTTGATTTTAAATAAATTTTGTACACTGAAATAATTATTGGACTCTTTTTATCAACACTATATATATATATATATATATATATATATATATATATATATATATATATATATATAGTTGGCTGATTTTTATAGCTTAATGCACAATTTTTGAATATGAGGGCCAATAGATTCTGGACATCTCTATAAACATCCAAAATAGACATAGAATCGAACTCATGAATTGGGAAATTGAAGGTCAAAGTTATAAACACTTGAATACTCGCATCGCATATATATATATATATATATATATATATATATATATATATATATATATATATATATATATATATATATATATATATATATATATTGTGTTTTCTGTTTTTTTTTAAATCCTTATCACTGGAGTCAAGACATTAAATCGATGCTACTCTGATATCTTCTTATTTTTTGTGTTTTCAGACTTGGAAAATATTTAGGAAGGATAAAAAAAATATGTGATAATTAATGGTTACTGGACATGGGAATGTAGGACGCATGCGAAAGAATTTTTCTTTATAGCAATGCAAATTTCTGATAAGTTCTCGAAGATGCATGGGGCACCGCAGTTATCATGAAGTAGTATGATTTCCTTCCTATTAAGCATCTTTGTCCTCATTTATTGGAATGTTGTTTTCAAATTGGTCGACTACTGACAGTGCAGCTCATAACGTAATTATTGTTTCGCTTTCAACAGCTCAAAATGAATTGGTCTTACAATGCAACATCATGTACACAGTATTCTCTAACTCAGAATTAGCATGGGGTTAAGAGTGGAAGAGGCAGGTTTTCCGAAGTACGCAAATGATGACTCAGTCACTCAAGTTATTCTCCCTCAAATATCTCACTTAAAAATCCATCTAAATCATTTACACATTAAACCTATTATCCATATATGGTCCGAAATCTTTTAATGAACTGAATTAAATATTTCCGCAACCTCCAATGATGTTAAAAAAAGGAATTTGTTCTTACACGATCTTGATGGTACCGTCGTCTATCAAAGAAATAACCTTCCAGAGTACGACTTACCAGAGATCGTCAACTTTTTGAAAATTTTCATACCGCCTTTTGCATAATCTTTCACATATTGTATATTCACCGAATACTTTCAATAAATTTCTATTTTTTTGTATTCCTTTCTTGTTGGAATCATACAAAATACATTGGCATAATTGAACTTCATTAGTAGCCATAAATTAGGCGATTGAGTCTCATTTAAAACTACTCGAAATCATCTTCATTTTAGATAATTTGCTCTATCAGAGTGCAATTTATGTATATTGTAAGTTAAAAACGGCATTTCTAATGATTTGGTGACTTGGCGAGAATTTTGGCTGTCATTTGGAGAAAAGCATAGAAGCCGTTATCTGTCCGATGTACTAGAGACTTCTTGTTTGGAAACTATTTCTTGTAATATTAGCTGAATTGAAGTTCAGTAATTGCGATTTCTACAGCTAGAATTCCCTGTATTTTATAAAAATTACTACGAAGAAAAGTCTTGTCATTTTTAAGAAACTGTTTCATCATATATATATATTCGTTTAGTGAATCTCTAAATCTACAAGCGGCACATCAAAAGGAGATAATGAGAATTTTCAAGGCAAAATGAAAAAACCAAAAGTCGAACAAGGTGAAGAGCAGACGGTTTTGGAAAGAGGTAAAAAAGAAAACTTTTCGAAAAACAACAAGGTAATGTAGTAAAAGGCGCTTGGAATTCGTTCTGAGTAACAAGAAGAATCGAATGAAAAATAGAAGCCATCAAGAGAAGCGACGTTTCGGAACGGAACAAGTTGGTACTTAACTGTTTAAAAAAAGAGATTTAACTTCAGAAAATATAAATCTAAGATTGTTAAATTGTTTTTCGTATACAGATGCTTAACATGTAAATCTTAGATAATTTGATAATTTCAAGAATAATCGTCTATATAAATCAATATTTAAATCATTTTAAGAATACTTGTTTACATAAATATATAAATCAAAGATATTTTTATTTATTTATTCTTCATGAATAATCCTAGAAATGAAATATTTTTACTATGAATTATTCTATAATATTTAAGAGAAGAAAATATGTAATCGAATCTGTAAAATTTTCAACCATGTTTATGTTTCATCTTAAACTTTTACTCTTTTCAATTATTCTGAACTAATTTTATTCTTCATGGATAAATACACATATAAAACATCTTTACTTTCGTTATTATTTATTTTAAAAACAAATATAGAAATAACATTTCTATTTTTATTTCTAACTTTTAACATACTTTTTTATCATCATAATTTATTCTATTTATAGAATATCTTGGATTATGGTAAGAAATATCTTAATGAAGAAAAAATATTCTAATCGAGTGAAACCTTTAACAAAATCTTTCAACATTTCGAATGTTTTTAATATTTCCTTTTAAATTATTCCAAACTTATTTTATTCTTTCTAAATATTCATAAAAAGATAAAATATTTTTTATATTATTTTTAAAACTATTTTGAATTCTGATACAAAATATTCAAATGAAGATCTTAAGTATTTTTTATCATAGCAAACTAGCTTTATTCTTATTGAATACCCATACTTAAAAGAATTTTTCCTTTTCATTATCATCATTTTAAGTAATTATATTTTAATTATTAATTTTAATACCTATTAAAAATTATTCTACTTAAAGAAAGTTTTGGATTTCGGTGCCAAATATCCAAACCAAGAAAACTATTTTAATCGAATCTTAATATATTTTCATAGATGCAAAAGTTCTAATACAGATTTCCTTTTTAGTTATTCCGAACTAATTTCATTATTTATGAATTATCCTAAAAACAAAACATTTCTATTGTTATATATTATTTTATAAATTATTTTGAAAATATCTTCTGTTCTCATTCGAAAAATTGAAAGAAAAATATTCAAATGGAATCTTAACTTTTATTCAACGATTCGAATGTTTTATTTATATTTTTTTAATTATTCGGAACTAATTTCATTCTTCCTGAATTATCCGAGAAAAAAAAGTTGTTTAAATTGTTCTGTAAATTATTTATAGAATATCTAGGATTTTGATACGAAATATATATCGGGAGAAAAATATTCCAAATGAATATTATTCACTCTTTATATATTTATAAGAGTAAAATCTTTCAATGATTCGAATATTTCATCTCTAATATTTTCTTCCTAATTATTAAGAACTAATTTTACTCTTCATGAATAACATATAAAACATTTTTAGTATCATTTATTTTAGTATATATATTTTTATTATTATAAATAATTCTTATTAAAGAATATTTTGGGTTTTGATACGAAATATTCAAGTAAAGAAAAGTATTCAAATCAATTTTTAATATACATTCAACGATTTAAATGTTTCGTCTATAATATTTCTTTTTTAACCATTAATTTTATTCTTCGTGAACAACCAACCATACAATATTTATTTAGGTCACAATTAAATATAAACGAGATTGTTGTTGCAGTGCAAACATTGTAGCGAGAGTTCATTTTATGCGAAGGTCTTTGAGGGGATCGATCGGCGTTTCCCCTCCGTCGGTCATTGCACCTCGTTTTGTTTCAAACGACATTGGAGAGTCGGATGTGGAAGCGCGAAAGTAACAGGAGGAGAAAGTTGACGAACCTTGACCCACTGGCCTAGACTGTATCTAGACACTCAGAGAGGTAGGACAACTCGCCAAGATATACAAACCATCCACTTATACACAACAAAGTGATACGACGAAAAAGAATATGAAGTCGCACTACTTGGACTTCTTTAAAAAAAAGGACGAAGCTGGTTTTCCTCAAATAGTAGATTAAAAAAAAGAGCGAAAAAGTGAACTTTTAGAAAAACATTCATTTTCTAAATATAAGTTATTGTTTTTCTAAACTTACATTATATGCTTACTTTCGTTAAATATACTAAAACTGACAGAATAAGGTTTATCAGTCTTCCTTTTACTTTAATTAATTTTTTCTAATCTGAAAACAGTTATGAATAACTTTCCTCAATATTATTGAAATCAATGATTATAGAAATATGACACATATTCGTTTTATAACTCCAAAGCTAATTCTTTTTTTTAAATATACATTATAATCTTCTAAGTAAGCAAAATATAAATGTCTATTTTAGGAGAAACAATTTTGGTAGCTTTTATTATTTATTTTTTTTTACAATTTTTTTTATTTATATAATCTTTTCCGCGCTCAGCCAATTATTAATAACTATCCTTAGTTTTACACTATCAATTTTCCTCAATTCTGGAAAAAAATAATAACTTTTAATAAAATCAATTTTAATAAAAAGTATGGCGAATTTTTTTTAATTTCATAAGCACAAAATGTAATTATAATTTTTTGTCCATTATCCTTTTCTCCTTCAAAATCATTGTCTGGACATGTATTTTTTAGTACAACACATTTTGTTATTTACTAAATTAATATGAAATTTTAAATTATTAAATTAATTTATTTTGCCTGAATTTTTTCAGTACGATGATATTCATTAAAAAGAATATCGATGAAGGTTCTGAGTCCTATTTTCCTAATTTTTTTCTGTTCGTAATTTTATGTATGTAACATCTTAATCTCTTGTATTTTCCATTTTTTTTGTCGATATACATTTGAATTAATTTTAATTCTATTCTATATAAATAAGTTTTCTTTTTACAGCAATGTTATACAAACATAGAGCTCTATGTATATAATTTGAATATAATTTTATATAAAATTTAAATATAGTATTTTTGAAAAGCAAATCAAACACTTCCACACTAATGTAAAATTTACAAGATATTTATTAAACTAAATTAGCATTTAATATCATTTTAACAAATGAAAGGAATTATTCGAAACATAATATGGAAAAAAACTTTTTCTACTAGTGAAATGAAATAAGTCTTATCAGATAAGAACTGTGAATTCAATTATATTGATTTTTGAAACAGATTCACAAAAATGCATCTCAAATTTCTTCTTACACAATGTTTAATTAAAGATTTCTGAAGTTGTAAAAAGTTAAGAATTGATTACTTCTTTTACAGTAAAAAATAAAATGAGCAAGACATAACAAAGATATGAATAATTCAGATAAGATGGCAATGAAGGAATACTACATAAATGCCATATCATAATAATATTTAAATCGAAGATTCATATGATATTTATGCAAACCAGATTTATCGAAATAATTATATTCATCACTATTTGACGCATAAGGATACAAAACAAAAAATATTTTAACCTAAAATAAATAGATATATCTTCAATTGATGGGCATAACCAGGCTGCTTATTAAAAACAAATAGGTACAATAAGTATATTTCAAAACATACAGATGCTTTTAAAATGTTACATAATGGTTAAAAAATAATATACTGCGTCACTAAAAATAATAGAACTTTTAAGCATAATATGCTTACTCAGAAAATAAACAAAAATATTGCGCAGTGATTTTGCTATATTATCAATTTACAGACGAATAAAATATTTATACTAAATAATATGAAACATTTTTTGGTATATTACGTCGCATAGAACACATTTATTTGTATGTGTAATGATAGTTTTTTTTTTTGATTAAAAATTTTATCTTTGTGAAATTTCAAACAAACTAATAAAACGTACAGTACTTAAAAAAAGAAAATATATACACTAAAGATAAATTATTTGATAAATTGATTTTTATTTTGGATTCTAAGTAAGATTAAAAATGTTGGCTACATCCATTTGAAGGAATACTACAAAAATTTTGAATTTAAGGTACATTATATCAATATAATATCAATAATTATTTTAGTAATTCTTTTTGTGGATAAACTATTTTTCATCATTTTAAACTAATCTTCATCCAAAATACTAGAGTAAACCAAAAGTGTTATTTAAATGCAGACAAGTACTTATTTTAACAATGTTTTTTTTCCTTTTGAAAACTTTGGTATGCAAAACTGTCTTTGAATGAAATGCAGACGTTCTGTATAGAAAAAAAATAGCATCATTTGCGTTTCTTCTAGTTTTTTTTTCTAGGCGTGAGAAACAATTCTCAAGTTTGTTCTGAGAATTTTTCATCTGTAATGCTTAACTTTTTTTAAATAAATAATTTCTCATAGTAAAATACAACTTGAGAAGTGTTCGTTACCAATAAATCAGAATCCACAATTTCATTTATTGTGATAATATATATATATATATATATATATATATATATATATATATATATATATATATATATATATATATATATATATATATATATATATATCGAGATTGAAATCTTTTGCCACTGAGAATACAAAACCGCGAACACAAATTGAACAAAACATAAATATTGACATCGAATAAGTTTGTATGCAAGTTTCAATTTGAAAACATCGAAAAATATCGAACAAAACAAAATATCGCCATTGAATAAATTTATATGTTAGAAATAATCTGCTAACTTCGACAAATAAAAAACAGTATAGAAACGTCGACATCGAATAAGTTTAAGTATTGGGTACAATCTACGAATGTCGACAAACATCGATTAGCGTTGATTAGTGAACATCAGTCTGCAAATGTCAACAAATATCCAACAAAACAAAAATCCAGACATTGAATACGGTGGGTGATCGCTTAACGAACATAATCCGTTACGAGACTATGTTAGATATCCGAATTGTTCGTTAACCGATCATCGATTTACCATACATTTTTTTGTGAAATCGATTAATTCGTTCTGGAGATCCTAAAAATGAAGCTTTAAAAAAATGTATAATTCCTTAGTAGTGTATTTAAAAAATAATACAGAACGTATATAACGTTCATATTAATCAGTCCTTTTCCCTTTCTGTTAATAAGGCATTCAAGAACATGTCCTATGTCGATTGATTTTCTCTCTTTTTTTTAGAGAAAATGATGAAGAGCATTGTTGTTGTAAATATCCCTAACTTTGCTGATATCAGCTTGGCCATTGCTCTGAAATCCTCCCACTTCTTCAAAGAATGAACGAGAGGGAGGGTACTGTAAATGAAAACACTTTCGGTTTCGAATGAAATCAAAACCGGAACTGATGGTTTACTTTTGGCTATAAATATTCTATTGGAAAAAATTCTTTTTTTCAGTATAGAACATTAAAGTTTACTGGTTGAGCAACATAGTTCAAGAGACATGAAAAACGATTTTTGGTATGTTGGGTTTGGCAATCTTGCACATTATGCTCCGAATGCAGTGTTCGTTAGAATTCGTTTCAGTTCGTTATCCGAATATGTGCTCATTGTCCGATTTGTTCGCTGTCGAACTGTTCATTATTCGATCACCCACTGTAGTTTTGAAAGTAACCTGCGAGCATGGATAAAGTAGCACAAAATAAAATGCTCATATCGAATTGGTTAGCTTATAATCTACAACCTGTGAACGTCAACAGACATCGAACAAAACAAAATATCGATATCAAATACTTTTGCTTGTTAAAAACAGTCTGCAAACATCGAACAATACAAAAAAGTACATGGAAAAGTTTTTTTGTAAGTAACAATCTGTAAACGTTAATGAATAAACGCCTAATAAGTCAGAAGTAACAGTATCGAATAAATTAAATTCTTGAACTATAGTCTGTGACCATCGACTTGGCATTAATCGCAACAGAAAAAAAAGCATTTAAACTTCATAAAATATATTTTTATTGGGGTGTGATAATAACAAAAACACTAACAACTATTATTTGCAAAAAACCTGAACATATCCTAGAGTGCCTAGGGCCCTCCAGGCAGGACTTGGTTGACGACCCTCTTCTGGTTTTGGATTATTGTAGAGTGTACAACGTCATGGACCTGGTCTAGCGCTGCTGGCTTTTGGGGGCATGTAACAACAACAACATTTGCAAAAAAAGAGATTTGTTATTTATTTCAAGAAAGTCAATGCTAATTTTTTTGTGAAACAGTTATTTTTGTTAGAAAAGTTTTGTGAGTGATATGAAAAGGAAAATAATTATTCACTAATTATATTAATGACTGCTACAAAAACAGAAAAAGAAAACTGAGTTTTTAGTAAATTCGAGGTGGCAATTGTAATCACTGAATGAATGAAAAACAAGATAGGAAACACAAACAGTATCGCAACGCTTGTATTTATGTAAGTATCAAAAAGATAAATGTGTATCCATGTATGGGATTTTAGAAAAAATATTAATTAATATTTATTTTAGTTGTTCTCTATCCGCCCATGAAACTATTTATTGGTGGTCTGCTATATTTTTAAATAATTTTTTTGTCACTGATTCAAATGCATGCCATTGATTTGAAAGAAAGACTGACATTGATATACGAAGCAAAAAAGTGATTAATGACTCAATCAAACGTATGTGAAATGCTTAAGTGGAAAGAAAAAAAGCAAACATTTTTGGCGGCGTAAACCGGTTACGGCGTTTTCAGCATTTAAATGGTAATCAAATTTAAAAAAGAATGGACAATATTCCATATAAAGATTATTGCTATCATGAAACGCCCCAAATAATTTAACATATAACATACCGGTTTGCTTTTCAAATACTTCAGAAAATAAGAATACAATTTATTTAATAAAGAATAATATTTCTAACCAGAATACTTATTTCTTTGGTTTTTCTACCCCTCCATGGACACTTTTAGTATACATACATAGCGGTGCAAGCGAGTCTCAGATTGTACTTTAAGGTTAACAGGTTTAGAACATTCGTCCATGCGCCTCATAAGTTTGAATTACGGTCAGGTGACGAGGTCACACTTGATCAGACATCCTTTTCTACATATCCATGCCCCATCAAAGGAAATACTTTGAACGTCACAGATAAACGTGGACCATCCCCAATCCACGGAACTTCAACAACCCAATAAGGGAGAATGTAATCGCACTCTCAATAAGGGCCATCGGCACAGAATGATTCACTTTACTGATCTTAACAGAAAGCGTCATAAAGCTACTGAGTATTTGAACGTGCTTCACAAAGGTGGATGTCCAGTTCAATACCATGCCGTGTAATGTTTAACTCAAATCCCCTGACGTAATACTGTATAAGTACTGACTCCTTCTTTATCTGGGTTAATGAGTTAAATTTTGTTTTCTCCAATCACCACATTGTAGTGATTCAGCACCCATTAGTCCTGGGTTCCTTCTTAGTAGTCATTTTTTTTGCACATCATTTATTAACATCTGATAAATAGTTTCGGCTAACAAAACACTATTTTGTTGCAGCGTTAACTCAAATTTTGTACAGTTCATCGCCGAATCATTGTTTTATGTCTATAAAACACATGACTTCCACGCTAATACTATAACTTTCCCCTCCATTGACATGCAGCACAGTTAAAAGCTTTTTGTACTAATTTTAGTAAAATTGCATATTTTGACGCTCCCGTATATACCGCAAAGTACAGGGTGATCTTTTTTAAAGTGACAGTGTTTGGAGCGTACTGTAGCGCGATCTAATATATCCGAAATGATACCAAACTTGGTATTTAGACTAATCAAGACATGGGAAAAAATTCCGTAAGAAAAAAGTTTTAGTTCAAAAGTCACCGCTAGGGCATTTTATGGCGCTGCTGTAGTTTACAATAACGAGAATTAGCATAAAACACAGATATCAAAGCAACATACAAATATTGTTCGATGACAGTGCTAGTAATAGGGGCTATAAATGCAAGCAGTAGACAGATCCGACATATAATTTCAGCTGAAGTAAACGAGCTCCAGTGGCCATGCCTCTCACGTTACCGGAACATGCGTTTATGTTAGTGGAGTATCAAATTTGTCTATTCTAAAGGACAACATAACAAAGACAGTGCGGAATATTCCTCGTGACATGTTACGTTCGGCTGTGGGGAACGCTGTACACAGAATGCACGGTGTTATTTCTGAGAACTGTGCTCACATTGAATGTGGTCTAATTCCTCACCTGGGAAGTTAATGTAATAAATAAACATTTATTACATATAATATATTTATTACAATAACAAATTTAATTGTACGATTGTATGTGTCAATATTTCTCTTTTTTCACATTTTATACATTGTAAAGCGCCACAAAATGACCTAGTGGCGATTTTTATAACTAAAATATTTTTTCACGGAATCATTTTCCCCGTGTTTTGATTAGTCTAAATACCAAGTTTGGTGCCATTCCGGCTGTTAGATCGCACTACAGGGCGCTCCAAATACTGTCACTTTAAAAAAGATCACCCTGTACAACAGATAAATTCTATGCTTGAGATGCACATTAAAAGTCACATGGCACGTGATATTCAAAACGAATCGGAGATGCATTTTATACTTTGCCGGTTTTCATTTGGCATTCTACAGAATGCATAAGAAATGTGTGAAATATAAATTGTTTCATACATTGCCGGCTAGTTTTAGGCATTATATACAATGCCTAGGAACTCTATAGAATGCCGGATTCTTTATTTTGCCGGTAACATATATAAGTGAGACAAAAAACTATAAAAATTAAAATCAGCAAAATGAAGTTCTCGAAAACCATTTGTCCGGATTTATGTATTAACTTATAAAACATTCTATTAAAGTCTGTAAAGAAATTTTTGAATTATCAGGGCACTGTAATTTCCAACCACACTGAAAATTTAGAAATAACCGAGGATTTGCCGCCCAACTTGTCTAGTGGTCAGCGTGTCTGACTGTGGATAGTTGACGTGTCGTGGGGTTCGAATCTCGGGTTCGGGCATGGACGTGCTTTCTCTCTCTCTCTCTATCTATCTATCTATCCTGTCTTTGTCTTTTCCTTGTATGAATGTGTTGTGAATGGTTGCCTACCCTATAAACGGGTACCTATGGCATGCGTGTACTGAGGAAGTCGGACTCCACACCTAATATGGTTCAGTTGGAAAAATAGGAGCAGCGCACCCCATGTTGCCAGATTAGCTGGCACACGATAACAACAACAACCGAGGATTTAAATAAAGTTCTCAAAATACACCTTGAATAAAAACATTCAAAATCATAAAAAAAGAAGCATTTTAGAACAAAATCAGAATTTTTTTAATTTTTAAAAAATAAAAGCCTAAGAATAACTAATTATTTTGCCCTATTTTTTATACCGCTTTTACTCATTCCAATATTTTGGAACTGAAAACATGACTAGGATTTAAGTATCTTGGGAGTCATCTTATCTCATACAAGTACATTGAGGGCTGTAAAAACAATTCAGCAACAAAGTAACACCATCCCCACGTTATTTATCTACCTGAGTACAATTTCTCGTCATTTACTTCACAGTTATGACATTGGTTAAAATGTTACTTATATAAAATATGATAAGAAAAAAAATCTTTTCTTTTGATTGCTTTGAAGAAGAAAATGGACCCAAAGAAAATGATCATTAAAAAAATATTATGATTACATTTCTTGCGAAACAGTGAAATATTTTATCTATAGATATTACTGGAGCTAAATTTATGCTCAAAAATGGTTTTAAGAAGAAAAATTATGTTAAAATATATACATGAATACTTTCTAATGCATAAAGAGATAACATTTTCTATTTAAAAGAAAATATGCATTTAATTTATAAATATAATAATGTAACATTTATACAGTATTAAATTTATATTGTATTCCATAGTGTGTAATGTAATTTTTTCAATAAAAACTATGATGTTCAAAAAACTCATTTTTTAATGGAAAAATCCTTTTTAGATAAATTTAAAAAATAATTAAATGATATAGTTCAAAATGAATTTTCCGCTGTTATTTTGTTAACAAAAAATAAAAACAAATATATTAAAAAAACAAAGGAATAAAATAAAAAAAGAAAGCATTTTCACAAAATCTACTCTTTCGTAAATTTAGTTAAAAGACACATGCAGCAGTATACCCTTCACAATTTCTGATTAAGTACTAATATCAAAACAAAAACTAGAAGAATCCGTCAAAATCAGTGATTGTTTATGCCAATTTTTACCATAAGACACAATTTAGCTAATACATGTAAAACGATTTAACAGAAAATGCTCAATTACAATTATTTCGAAAGGCTGATCTACTGAAGAAATTACAATAAAAATGGTTTTATGAGATTCAAGCTTAATATTAAATTTCGAATGATAATTATTAATCTTCAATTTAATCGTACGTGAGTTCGTTTCCAACCATCGGCTTCGAATTAGTTTTAAGCAGAATGTCCCCGAAGAAGTAGTGCTCATGTGTAAAATGAAGTAATGCTTATGTGTGACCATAAAATAAGAAATCAGTTAAATTATAATTTTAGATTATTTAAATCAAATATATATATATATATATATATATATATATATATATATATATATATATATATATATATATATATATATATATATATATATATATATATATATATATGTGTGTGTGTGTGTGTGTGTGTGTGTGTGTGTGTGTGTGTGTGTGTGTGTGTGTGTGTGTGTGTATTTGACTAAATTCTACATGATAATTAATATTTAACACACAAGCATTACATTAAATTATCAAAGAAATAACTTATTTGATATTCTTTACCTTTTGTTACAAGGATTAATTATATTTTTTATCGATCGATTATTTTTCGATTATTTTATTTATCGATTAATTTTAATCGCAAATGAATGCTTTACCTTTTATTACAATAATTAATTTTAACAAGAATTTGTTTTATTTATCGATTAATTTTAATCGCAAATGAATGCTTTACCTTTTATTACAATAATTAATTTTAACAAGAATTTGTTTTATTTATAGTAAGGAAAATTGCAAAAATAGATATTTTTATATTGACAACCATTTAGAAAGAAAATTGAGATTTGATGGTTGTGTTTCGCAATCAAAGTTGTGAATATTTATAGATTTATCTGAGCTGTTGCTTTAATATTTATGAATTGAATATTCACGAAAGTTTTAGTGCAAAAAAAATAAATAAAAAATAATAAAAAAATAGGGTCTCTTCTTATATAGTGCCGAAAGAAATTATTAAACTGGTAAATTCGCGTCATTTTTTTTTTCCAAATAAAAAGCAATGCATATCCGCAGTTTTATTCACACCAATATATATTATTATAGTATAAATTGACATGCTGAATGATTTTTTAAAAAAGATTGTTTAATAAAATGATTTACTTTGATTTATTGTGAGCAGAAATGAGATTATGTTGTAATATTAATCGTTCAGGACCGTTTGAGTTTTTGTAAATTTATTTGCATCATTATGCAGCTTTGTTGTTTATTAAGTTGCACACAAATAACTAAAGATTAATTCAACTATCTTTGATTCAAAGCAATTTGATGCTTAACATTAAAGGCTTCGGCTTTTGTCCTCAATTTAACGAGTTCTAGACCCATTATAAGAAACTATTAATCAAATTCAAACCCTTGCTATAATTAATTTCGTTGTTCGTTTGGAAAGCCAATACAACCATTCTTCCACAACTCATTCTTTTGCTAAAAATCACACAATGCATTCTCTAAAATAATCGCGCCAAATAGACAACAAAAAAAATCACGCCAAATAGAGAAAGAATATCAAAACACGAGATTGCAGTGAAAGGGCATGAAGCCAAATCCGAAATTGATATTGCAAACGCACGGACGTTGGAGAAAATAACACATGCAAAAGTCTACCGCATATTACGTCACGTCATACAGTTGAAATCCAATCGCCGCGATTGTTCGCCAAACACAAAGAACTACAACCGACGAAGGTTATTGAAGTAACAACAAAAGGTTTAAACAGGTACAAAAGAAATTTCCAGACTCTCTGGATATTAATTGTTCTGTAGAAGGAAATTAAAAACATAATTCGGTTAAAGAACGTTTTATGTCTAGTTAAGCAAATAGTTTAGAATAACATTTTTATAAATAGAACTATTGAATTTTCGATATGTGCGAAACATATTTTTAACTCTCTCTCTCTTTCTCTATCACACACACAAACACACATATATATATATATATATATATATATATATATATATATATATATATATATATATATATATATATATATATATATATATATATATATATATATATATATATATACCTTATTCAATTTGGCGAATTTTTGTTTGGAATAAAGATGACCGCTCGGAATGGAATGCAATTCTCATGTTTCTCTTTAATTAAAATATTGACTATTTATTTTGCCATATTGATTTTAGTATTTAGAACTAATTTCAACTGTAAATAAAGCTAATTTGAACTAACTGTAATGTCATTTATGCCGCAATGCACACGGATCCGGAACTCTGCTCGCTTCAAAAATGTTGATGTGAATGACACAGTTTCTATCCTTCGAAAATTCTCTTCTATGCATGCCAGCATAAATATACACGGTTAAGTACAGCGAAAATTACAAATTTACACACACAAAAATGCGTACTTCTAGCAACAACGTTTCTAAAACTAACAACTTACAATCACAATACAACTGAAATACAAAATAAGGATAATGTTCATTTGAAAATTCCTTTTCTTATTACACTTAAAGATAAATATAAAGCATTATATGCAATGAAAAAGCATAAAGCTACATGTAAAATAAATGAAACGATAACTTTTGTAAAAGCAAGTTATTAAAATACATTTTATTATTTTAATTAAAAGCAGAAATTATATTTAATATCATATTTGATTCTCTTTAAGGACTTTTACATAATTAATAACACTTTATTACATTCAGTGGATAATATAGAGCTTTTTTATTATTTTCAAAAGATATTAAAACTATTATGACTAATTCTTTTGCCTTTAATCTAAAATAAATAGACTAATAACTTGTTCCGGTTACAGTCAAGCGAATATCCCTACATTCTTCCAGCAATTTTGTTTAAAAGCGGGGACTGACCTTCAAACCTTACATTTGAAATTAATTATCTTTTGTAAATCACGCACACAAAATAATGACGGACTACTAAAGAAAGAAGAATAATATAGAAGGAATCATTTTTATATTAAAAATGATATTTCAAAAACTGCACAGACATTATTACCAAAATGTTATTAGTAAAAAAATCAAATATTTATTTTTTACCCCGTTTAAATATTTTAAAAGGGAAAAAGTTTAAATTTTTAAGTCATAATCTGAACATGGGAAAGCTTTTAAATTCTGTAAACGTTTTAAATTTTTAATGTAAATAAAATAAGAAAAGACATGCTATTTCACATAAAATTAAAATTCCTAGTTGAAATGATTAAAAAAAGAAAATTTCATAAAAAGAGAACACAAGTGTAACGCAACACTTTATATTTATCATGATTTATCTAATTTAGGAATAAGCGCAAATGTAGGCAAAAATAATTATTTAACTAGAAATATTTTTTATTTCGAATGCACACACACAAAACATTCCAACATAATACATGAGGTACTTAGATTATTATTTTTAATTATTTATATTTAATAATAGTGTAACAATTGGAATATAGTTATGAAGTATTGATTTGTTTAAATGACCATTATAAACTTCGACAGAAATATTGTGATTTTGCTATTATATGCTCGAATATTCTTTGATAACTAGAACTAGAATAATCAAGAAAGTACAAAAATTGAATACTAGAATATTGGTAGATATTAAATATACATCTCTCTAATTTCTTTTTACCCGATTCATATTATAAAAAAAATATTCTGTTATGATATTGCTCTAAATTGATATATTCATTTTAACAGCTTATTTAAAATTTACCGATTCATCATCAGTTAATAATAAATTAAAGTAAAATAAATATTAATATAATTTATATATAATATATTAATATAATTAATGAATAAATATTAATATAAATAACAAAAAATAATAAATTAAAAGAATATTCTCTTAATGTGCCAGCTTTGTAAATTATAGATATGGATAGGAATAAAATTATTTAGCTTAAGACATTTAATGATTTGTTAGTGAAAAATTTAGATCTGTGGAAAAAACTTGCGATGCGAATTTTAAATTTTTTTTATAAATTGGTTTTAAGGTCTATATTTATCATTAAATTAAGCCAAAAATGTAAACAATTCAATACAAAGTGGATTCCTTTATAAATTTTAAAACGAATATATTAATATTAAAGGCATTTATTAGTCCAACATTACAAAAAAATTCAAATTTTGAGTGAAATTAAAAAATTATGATCAGTGTTAAACAAAATTGTTTCAAATTATGCCTTTTAATTCATTATTTCCATGAAAAATAAAAATAATTAATTTTCAGCTTAATTTTTCAGTGATAGTTACAATCCATTATGAGATTTGTTAGGAATGTCATGCTTCATTTATGAAAACAACAATTTTATTTTGGATACACAATTCTAATGTTGAAATTTAACATAAAACATAATATATATATATCAATTACATCACTTATTAACGCAAGTAAAACTGATATAGTAAAACAGTTTTGTAGATGTTACACTAGCAGAAATTAAATAAATAAAATATTTTATATAAATTACAAATTTCTTATTTATATTTTATTTCAAACTAACTTTATTAGAGTATAGGAAATATACGTAACAACACAAAAAAATATGAAAAATATTTCTAAGTAGAGATTATCCTTTTTGTAATAGAAAAAAAGCGATAAATGGTCCAAATCTGTAACATTTTCTCCGCTTCTCATTTGAGTATCGGCAGTCCCGAGTTTTCTTCTTCTACACGTGCCGAGTTAATGGACGACCTCGAATAGAACGGAAACAGCCAATTAAATTAAACCAAATAAATTCCAAATAACGCTGCAGACATGGCGACGTGAGTAAAGGACTAATCGGGACAAGTCATCCTCACACAACTTCACCCATTTCCATCAGGGTTTCGATCGTAAACAACAGAACGAGTGAGAGGCATAAAACAAAGGAAAGTGTCCCAGGTAAGCAATCTGACTCCGAGAATTTAAAACAGGGAATTTAAGTTTCACAAGTGTGTTGACGGTTCTCGACCTGCTTCGGAAAGCAGTTTGCGACAACTCTTGTATTTTCTTCGCCAACTTTTCAACTAAGAATATTTTTTGTTCTATTATTCATAAAAGTTAGCCTTTTACATAGCCTATAGGTAATACGTACAAGGTTAACTTTCCTTAAGGAATTTCCAATTCGAATTTTAAATGTAGAAATGTAAAAAATTATAGGATTAATTTTTTTCGTTTGTATTTTGTAAGAACATGAAGAAGAAGAAAAAAAACCGCGCCATATGTACATCGAGCACTTTTGGCGCATTGTACATTGAGCATTAGCATGTACATGAAACATTTTTGGCACATGTACATAGAACATTTTTGGCACATTGTACATTGAGCATTTACATGTACATGGAACATTTTTGGCACATTGTACATTGAGCATTTACATGTACATGGAACATTTTTGGCACATTGTACATTGAGCATTTGCGTCTACATGAAACATTTTTGGCACATTGTACATTGAGCATTTACATGTACATGGAACATTTTTGGCACATTGTACATTGAGCATTTGCATGTACATGGAACAATTTTTGGCACATTGTACATTGAGCATTTACATGTACATGGAACATTTTTGGCACATTGTACATTGAGCATTTGCATGTACATGGAACATTTTATGAATATGTACATTGCCAATCTGTGACACACGTGTCCAAGGTAGCACATCAGAAAATTTACGGACACATGTGATATCTATCAAGAATTTTATTCAAAATAATCTCAATGTCTAAGTAGCTTTGCACAATCTATATAAATTTATTCATATTTTATTTATTATTATTATTAAAGCATATTTTTTTAATTTCGAAAACTACTATTTATGACATAAAATATTTTGCTCTTTGAGAAAAATTTTAAATGATTATCTGAAATTCTAGAGAATTTTAATTGAGTGTTAAAATTCCAGTTGAAAATTAGTAAATGCGAAATTAATAAAGTGAATTAGAAAATAATATGAACAGATTAATATGAATTTGAGCTTAAAGTCGTTAGAACATAGTTATACCACCTACAATAGAAGGCATATAATAAAAAAAGATTTCAGAATAATTTTTTGCGATAAATATTTTTGAAAGTTTTAATTGATTATGATTAATTCTTTTAATACCGTTTAAAAACTTAATTTATTGCCATGAAATAACTTTTAAATATTTTGGTTATAAACGTGGCTTTGAGAATAAACATTAAACACACAACCACACTATCGTAAAAAGAGATATATATCTTACTATTTTTAATATTTCACTGTGTTGTCGCCAGTGGCGTAGCGAGCACAATAGGCGCCTGGGTACGATACCAATTTTGGCACCCCATCTTAAAAAATAGTAATATAGTATATTGAACAAACATGTAATAAGAGTATAATGCTAATAACAATAGCAAAATATCTACTTTAAAATAATCTTAAATATAGATAATTTTAAAGGTTCAGGTTGTACTTTTAAATATGAGATAAAAAAATCTGAATTAGAATAGGATTCGGAAATGTACATCAGTAGAAATCAAACTTATGAAAATTTAGAATGAGTCAAAGATTGTGTTAGACAACCATTTTTCTGAGATTCAATGATATTAACCATGTGTTTCGAGACAGAGTGCAAATTTGATAAGTCCAAATGTAAAACATCTGCCAAACTGTAATTCTAAGTGTTATAGCAGAGTCTAATGAAAATAAGTAAATTTAAAGCAAATATAAATAAATTCTTTTTTAGAATATGGGTTTAATTTGTTTTGATATGGAAGTTTTTTTTTATAAATTCTAATAATCTAAATTGCTCTCTTTCTCCAGATCTTTTAATTAATAAAATATAAAAGTTATCTATATATATAAGAACAAGTTAATATTCACACACACACAATTTAAAGTTCTGTTTTGTTTAAATAAAAATTTTTACTGAAATAACAATCTAGACCTTAATTTACTTTCAGTAATTTTGATCACACACACATTTTGTATTTTTGAATACCTTTTACGTCAGATACATATAACTTATACTATTATCTAATATATCGGTCTTATAATATCTACTGAAATGAACGTACAAAAAAATCACAATTATATAAGAATTTAAATATGATTTTTTTTGTACGTTTTAAACTGAGAAATTATTGCATGTTTTATTCTAAGTCATCATGATGTTTTTCAAACTCTTTTGGATGAATTAATTATATTTAATATAGGTTAAAAATATTTATTCTTTGAAATTAAAATATCATTTTTCTACAAAGTATAATCGGAACTTATGATATTTCTCATCACGAATTGGGGATTATACATATATTTACAGGATTATTCATATATTTCAATAATTTATCACATTTACCGAGTTTAGTGGGGATTATGTATAATCATTGGTTATTATATACATAATTGCTGGATTAGTCACTTTTACCGTAACACTATCGTATGGTTTTACTCTGAGAACATTTCTCCCTTAAAATTTTCAACTTATTTTTAATATGTTTAATAAGACTTTCTTATGATTTTAATATATATTTCTTAATTAAAATAAGAGCTAATTCATATTAAAAAAGGAACTTATTTTTATTCTGAATCATTTTACGAATCATTTTATAACATTCAAACATATTACTAATCTGTAGCTTTTTCAAAGCATAATAATTTTGCCTTATT
The DNA here is from genome assembly GCA_037975125.1 of Latrodectus hesperus. Lineage (NCBI taxonomy): Eukaryota > Metazoa > Arthropoda > Arachnida > Araneae > Theridiidae > Latrodectus > Latrodectus hesperus. Next base: position 119,248,166 of record CM075853.1, on the reverse strand, counting down.
TCATTATTTTCCTTTAAAATGATTTCTAAGCTAAACATGCTTTCATTATATAAAGTGAAATATAAGGTTAATTATATATCGAGAAACATTTTATGTATACATATAAAAAAATGTATAATACATTTGATCTTTTAACTTTCCAAGAAAGAATTTTTCAACATAATGTATTAATATATAAAGGTGACAAAATTACAAATCAAATAAAAAATTATTTTCGAAAATCTTTAAATTTTAAATATTTTGATTTGAAATAAGCAATTTGATTTTAAATTTCCAAACTACACATGTTTGTTAATAAATATTCGTAATGGCTAAAAAAAATCTGCTAAATAAGCAAACAAATCTTGAGCAAAATATAAAAATCTGTAAGAAAAGATAATGGAAAACGCGATTAAACGAACATACTTTTGAATGCGAACTAAACTATACTAACTTATTAATATGGAAACATAAAAATAGGAACATTTTATTTTATGGCAAGCTCTTCAACGGGAAAAAATAATTATTAAACTTAAAATATATTTCTCCGAATAAAATTGATATTTCAATTAAAAAGAAATAAAATATTTCTGATAAAAAATTTTCGTAACTACTAAATGCGCCCCTCTCAAAGCTGCCCCGAGGCACGATAGACCCCCTTGCCCCCCTTCACTACGCCACTGGTTGTCGTACCAGCATGACTCCCTGTACCAAGGCCTGAGTTGGGTTCTACCACTTAGATGGAAACATGCGTTTGGGAGGCTTCGTAGTTTAGAATCAGGAACCAAACAAAAGACCCTCCAATACTTGGCCTACCAACCTCAGAAGTATCATTTCACTTGGAAGACATTGCAGCTATAACCTACTTAACGTTCCCCAGCCTCCATTAATAAACACAATGGATCTTCGGTTAAGTCTGGACTCGAATTCACTACCTTCTGATAATGAGAACAATGCCCAAAGCAACCAGGCCATAATGGCCTTTATTTTCACTGTGTGAGCATAAAATGACATGAGGACAAAAAAAATATTTTGTACTTTATTCAATATTAAAGATAAATTCTAGTTTTATTTCAATACTTGCGAGCCAACAGTTTAAAAAATGAGCGCCTTTAAAAAACTCATTTCTCTCATGATTTAATAATATATATTCATCAAAAGAAATATTAGTTTTTTTAAATCAAAAATATCATAACTGTTTATTTAAAATACAGTTCTAACGTCCCTTTTTAAATGTGATTAGAAAAATTCAACGCGGATAAAACTTTTCTTCGTAAAGGGTTTTTTTCTGAAAAGCTTTTTTTTCATATTTTTTATTTTAACAATAAATAAACGAAATGTAATTGGTGTATTATAAAAAAGGGACAATAATAAAATTCTGCATTATAAGTTATTCAATATTTAAAATTATTTTTAGCTTCGCTATTTTAATATTAATTTATTTCTTTAATATTTTATGAAAAACTATTTTCCTTTTATAGGTTGAAAAATATTTGGAGGAAAAAATTCATATTCTAAAAATTTTTTACAAAATTTTTTTGACTTTTTGTGTTTATATAAAATTTTGTCAATAAGGAAAGTTGCTGCAAATTTCGCCAAATTTACTCCAAATTGTTTCCTATTGTTTGTTTCTCTGTGCACATTTAAAACAAAAAACTAATTTTTTTAAAAAAATAAATTGAAATTATGCTATAATATTACTAGGATATTAAAGACACATTTCTGGCAAAATTTACATTTGCTACAATAACTAAATATAAACAATAAATTCAGCAATTTGACAACAACAATAAAAGTTATTTAAATAGAAATTCTTAAGGTAAAAACATTCTAGCAAACAAAACAGATTCATTTCTATAGCAGGTATCTCTTACATTTTGTGATTTAAAAGAAAAGAAATGACTATTAAAACTGTATACTTTATTAAAAAAACAAATAATTTATCAAAGTAACAATCATGTATATTTGATGTTTAGATGGTTTACTATTGGCAAAAATTCGTGGAGTTTAGCGTCATTTTTTCCCTATTCGAAGGGATTTTACCCAAGTACTTAATTTTTCGTATTCATTATGAAATTTCTTAATGAATTTATTTTTCAAAACATTACTCTAGAAAATGAAAAAGCCACTTGACGATTTTGGCAAAACATTTGCCAAGAAATCAGAATCCTATAATAGAAAAGCACTTACAATTTTCATAAAATTGATCTTAGCTTTATTTTTACGTTATATATTTTGCATGACTTCGAATTTCATATTTTAAAATGTACTTGTTTTGAAGATATAAATCCTAAATATAAAAATACTAGCTATGTATAACAAATCTTTTTCTGAAAGGTCTTTATTTCAAAAGTAGTTATAGCAAAATATATTATATTATCATTGAATTGGTTTCATTTTCGCTCTGTGGCCATGTATTGAACACCAGATTTGCGGTTGTGTGCTTGGTTAAGGGGTTCATTCTAGTTATTGGCAGGTAGCGGTTTCGAATCCCGATCCAACCAAAGATCCGTCGTGTTTACTTATGGCTGCTGAGGCATGTTAAATATGTCGTGGTTGCAATGTCCTCCATGTGTTTCATTTTCGCTCTGTGGCCATGTCTTGAACACCAGATTTTGCACGGCTGCGGTGGTGTGCTTGGTTAAGGGGTTCGTTCTACTTATCGACAGGTAGCGGGTTCGAATCCCGATCCAACCAAGGATCCGTCGTGTTTACTTATGGCTGCTGAGGCATGTTAAATATGTCGTGGTTGCAATGTCCTCCATGTGTTTCATTTTCGCTCTGTGGCTATGTATTGAACACAAGATTTTGCACGGCTGCGATGGTGTGCTTGATTAAGGGGCTCGTTCTACTTATCGACAGGTAGCGGGTTCGAATCCCGATCCAACCAAGGATCCGTCGTGTTTACTTATGGCTTGAGGCATGTTAAATATGTCGTGGTTGCTATGTCCTCCATGAGTTTCATTTTCGCTCTGTGGCCATGTATTGAACACAAGATTTTGCACGGCTGCGATGGTGTGCTTGATTAAGGGGCTCGTTCTACTTATAGACAGGTAGCGGGTTCGAATCCCGATCCAACCAAGGATCCGTCGTGTTTACTTATGGCTTGAGGCATGTTAAATATGTCGTGGTTGCAATGTCCTCCATGTGTTTCATTTTCGCTCTGTGGCCATGTATTGAACACAAGATTTTGCACGGCTGCGATGGTGTGCTTGATTAAGGGGCTCGTTCTACTTATCGACAGATAGCGGGTTCGAATCCCGATCCAACCAAGGATCCGTCGTGTTTACTTATGGCTTGAGGCATGTTAAATATGTCGTGGTTGCAATGTCCTCCATGTGTTTCATTTTCGCTCTGTGGCCATGTATTGAACACAAGATTTTGCACGGCTGCGATGGTGTGCTTGATTAAGGGGCTCGTTCTACTTATCGACAGGTAGGGGTTCGAATCCCGATCCAACTAAGGATCCATCGTGTTTACTTATGGCTTGAGGCATGTTAAATATGTCGTGGTGGCAATGTCCTCCACGAGTTTCATTTTCGCTCTGTGACCATGTATTGAACAATAAATTTTGCACGGCTGCGGTGGTGTGCTTGGTTAAGGGGTTCGTTCTAGTTATCGGCAGGTAGCGGGTTCGAATCCCGATCCAACCAAGGATCCGTCGTGTTTACTTATGGCTGCTGAGGCATGTTAAATATGTCGTGGTTGCAATGTCTTCCATGTGAAATGACACCTTTAGGTTTGGCAGATCAAGTATTGAGGGTGTTCTGCTGGGTCCCTATTTCGAAATTATGAAGATTCCCACCAGGCTACTTCTATCTAAGTGGTAGATTCCAACTCAAGCCTAGATGCAGGAAAGCAGGCTAGTGCAACAGCAACAGGTCAGACCACTACAAGCATCCACGTTATAGTTGGAAATTGAACACTCGAGCTGAAATTCAGGAAGCTCCTCATTCAGTAAAGATGCACACGCGACTCATCAGAAAAACCATTTTTACTTCTTTTCGGGCAATTCAATAGTATTTTGAATCTTGTGTATCTACAGTTACAATGTGGATACTTTAATATTCGTATGTACAAAAGTAGACACAAAAATTAATTACGATTTAGGTTTAATAGATGTTTTAAATTATTTGATTTGTTTATACTCTTCAATCATTTTTTCATACTAGGGCTAATTCAACGGGTGTAACTACAGTTTAAATTAAACTCCGAACCACAACAAACATCAACATATAAAGTGGGAATTGAACTTATTAACTATTAACTTGAAGTCCAGAGCGCTAAGAAGCAATTGCCAGCAAATAATGGTATTTTAAATATCACATATTTTTTAGTACTAATTTCTCCTCCATCTATAAAATAAATTTTATAATACAATTAAAATAATAGTATATTTCATATAATTTATCTAAAAATTTTATTTTCAATGACATACAATTAACATCAATTTAGAAAAAATATAATTTTTTTTATTTGAAATGAAACTTTGCATTTTTTTAGTTTAGGCATGCACGTTGGTGTTCATTATTAATTCTACTCTCATAATTTTGTATTCAAATAATATAATATCAAATCTTATAAATTGAATTTTACTTTTCAATCATTCTGTTACATTTATTTTTAAGTAATTTTTTTCTAGACTTAAGATAATTATCTGATAAAAAAAAAACTGTCTGATATGGCAGACATTTCTTATCGTTAATAAACGCATTCGTATGCCACACAATAAATTCTAATTATTTTCATAAATATATTTTATCGTTTGCTTTCTCAAGCTGCCGGTCATCCACCCCGAGTTCCAGTTTCAGCTGATGTTCCTCTATACAGGAGTACTTTGATTCGCACATTTATTGTTGCGCACGGAGAATAAGAAAGAATTCTTTACCCAGTTTTCGTGACGATAAATTGCGAAACTGTAACCGTTAAACTTATCCAATTGAGGAAGCCAGACGTGGCTTATTTTTCATATTCCAGTTCTGCTTTCCAGCAAATTATTAGAAAACATCTTTTTTTCGCCATCTGTTCTAATGATTATTTATATTTGGTTTTCGGGAAACGTCACACACCCGCGCGCGTGTTTTATAAAAAATAAAATAAATAAAGATAAATGCAATTTATAGCTAGATGAAAAACTGGCGATTAAATCAGGCTTAAGCCCTATGAATACCAATTAAAAAAATACTAAGAATTTAAAAGATGAAATATTTTTGGAAGTTCTTTTAATATTTGGTTTGTTCGTTAATTGTGCTACGGTCACCTTTTGCCTATGAGGGCTGATTCAATTAAATCTTTAGATTGAGATGGGTTTTGAGGGGGAAATCGAGTAAGAAGTATGCATATATATATATATATATATATATATATATATATATATATATATATATATATATATATATATATATATATATATATATATATATATATTTATTTATTTATTTATTTATTTATATATATATGTGTGTGTGTGTGGTCAACCGACTGTGCCTAACTGTGTCTAGTGGTTGGGGCATCGGCCTTCCGTCTGGAAGGGTGGGGTTCAATTCCCAATACCACCAAAGACCCGCCGAATACATGCGATATACGTGCTCGTGATATCTGTTGAATCGAAAGCAGTTACCATGGGTGTAATGGTCTGGTGAAAATTTCCTTCCTCTCCAGATCAATGTCAAAATTGAGGGAGTGAATCCTCTGGTGGTGATATCTATTGGAGAAGTTAAGAGCAAAGTCTTACTTTTACCTTCGTGGTACTCTGGTTAAATGAAAAACGCCCCAAGTAACTTCAATTCTCATAGCCAAAGGCATAGCGAGCTTGGCTTATCCAAGTTTCATAAGTAATAACAACACATAATGTCTTTTATCTCAAAAACCAGCTGGTGATATCTAATGCTGCTTCGATTGACTATCTTATTTACTATTAGGAATTAAACTTAGCATCTTATTCCTGAATAGACTATAAGCATTTTAATAAATATATCTAGAGCACGATTTTGAGAAAATGAGGAAAGGTTTGCCCATTACTTCTCATATATATATATATATATATATATATATATATATATATATATATATATATATAGATAGATAGATAGATAGATAGATAGATAGATAGATAGATAGATAGATAGATAGATATAGATATATACGCTTGCCAGACTTTCCGATTTGACCAGGACATTTCAAATTTTTAGACACAAAATCCCGATGTTCCGGCTGGTTTATTTCCCATGCTGGTAAAAAATAACATTTAATTTTATACATTACTAAAAAAGTCTAAAAATCATTAATCATATGGCAGACACCAATCGAATCAAGATTGTTGACTTCTGTTTCTCTGGAACATCAGCACCAATAAAGAGAGTTGATGAACAACGCATGGCTTATGAAAAGGGTTTGATGGGGGAATCAACGATTAAGGCCTTGATGACAAGTAAAATTAACATCGGATTAACTTGTGAAGATTTTTCAAGATTAAAACCAAAGCACACTTTTTTTTATAAAATCTTAGCCAATAAAAAGTACTTGCAAATATTGTTCAAATTTTCATTCCTCATTCAAGTATTTCTTAAGAAATAAAATATTTGAATGTTTGTGTCATTTGTTGTTACCGCTATTTCAAGCTCCTATTATATGTAACCATTTATTCATAGTATTGAGAATATAAATTAGCGTCTAAAACACACTAAAAACAAACCAAGGCTTCAATATACGCGACGATAGGGACTTTTCCGGTTTCTCAGTTAAACATTTCAGAAATGCCTATATATATATATATATATATATATATATATATATATATATATATATATATATATATATATTTATATATATATATATATATATATATATATATATATATATATATATATATATATATATATATATATATATATATATATATATATATATATATATATATATATATATATATATATATATATATATATAAATTTACAGCATTCAAGTTATAGAACTAATAAAAAGTTATTTTTTATTTGTTAATCAAACATTTATTCTTCTTATGCGGATGTTATAGACTAGAAAATAATATATTTCGCATAAGATATATAATATATTATGATATCACAAATTTTTTAATGAATCAAATCCACATTTTAGAGGTATCACAAAAATTAAAGTACTTTATAAATATAAAAAGTAAAAAAAAGAAATTTCTTTATATAACAGCAAATATGTGCCAAATAAAATTGGAATTTACATTTTAAAAAATAATTTTTTTTCTTATTAAATTACGATGTTATACTGTTTAATCTTATATTATTCTTATACAAAACTTTCGTTTTTTGGGGAAACAAAATTTTAAAAATACAACTGAAGTATTTTTTATATAAAATAACAAAAAATACAACTTATTTATTCTTGAAAAAAAATCACAGTTAAAAAAAAAGCTAAATAATATGTTTTGAATTTGATCATAAAATTAATCTGAAGATAAGTCACATGGCAATATGTTTCTAATAGCCTATTTCTATTTAAATATAGCCAGTCGTCAAATCATGAAATGGCACCTTCCTATCCAGGCTATTCTAGCGGGGAGATATTAGGCCTTAAGCAGAATTTTTATCATGCATAGGCTCTATCAGCACAATGGCCTTTGGCTGGTTAAGATATCGAACCTTCCGAGACGAAATCAATTTCTTTCTCTAACAGAGTACAAAGGTCTATTAATTTGATATATAAAATCATCGGCACATGAATTAAAAATTTTTATTTTTCGTTTGGTTTATCATTCTAATGTATTTTCATGTATATATGGGTGATACAAACAGTTTGACGTGAATTCCGAACAGCCACAAATACCTAGAGCCGAGATGAAACAACGAATACTTGAATTAAACGACAAAAGTTAATCATTCATCTGCCACATCGGCAAAGAGCTGTTGCCATTCTCCCAATAAAATGTTATCTTTGAAATAAATAAAAAAAGTGCAGACGATAAAAAGTGAGATACAAAATAGCTGTTATTATTAAGATCTGAGTCTGTACGCGGCCAGTTGTTCCAAAAAGTATATTTTACTTTACATCCTATTTTACTTCTAAAAGTGGGGAAATGGAACATCAATCATAATATAAGTGAGAATTTTTTTCTTGAAAAAAATAAATAAAAACTCGTTATATTCAATTCGTCTGACAACCTTGTTAGATTCAATTTCTTTTTATTTCATATTTGTAGACCTCATATCCAAGCTTTCAGCACGATTTCTTACCATAAAGAAAGGTTACTAACTCCGCCTGGCTTAAAAATTGTTTAGTGGGACGAATAAAAATAACTATTCATAATCCAATAGTAGTCGGCGTTAACAATACGTTCGCTAAAAGAGGCAAAAAACTATTTCTCACGAAATGTTCTTAATTAAGGAAAGCACAATGTTATCTTATACAGTCTATTCTTATGCAGCAACAGAATAAACTTTACTGATAAGTTATTATACTATTTTAATTAATTATTGCTTAGTTAAGCAAATTTTTGACATTTTTATTCAGTTTTTAAAAAAACTAGAACATGCATTTAAAATATTAGACTAATAATATATTAACTTTATACTCAAGAACAGGAAATTATATAAAACTTTTAATTATTCATTATAAGTGAATTTTATATAAAAAGTTCATTTATATAAAATTATATTTCCTGATAATAAGGCAATGTTGTAAAACATATGAAAAGGCAATTACTTTATAAATTAGTGACTATAAAATTAATACATTTTTGTGAATAATTAAAGTGCTATAAAATAAAATGCTTACAAATTATTCAAAAAGTTCTTGGTAATAATTACTGTTTTAATTTAATATTTTGTTTAATATTAAATATTTAGTTGTATTTAATCAATTTATTATAATCTCAATTACTTTAATATTTAGTTCAATATTAATTTATTTTTAAAAGTAAATAAAAAAGATTATGACATAAAACTTTTATAAGTTATTAATAAATGCTTAATAAAAATATTAATTTAAATCCTTCTTTTAAGCTAACGTACATGTACTTGGTTTTTGTAAAAGAAATCACAATAGAAAACTTAAAAATTTAAAATCCTTATATAAAGATAATATATTTACAAGAAAATGATTTTTTAAATAAAATTTTATCTCAGAAAAATTAAATAAATGTAATATTAAACTATAACACATAAAAATTTTATTTATTAACTATTAGAGTTATTTAAGTTTTATAAAATGTGAAAATTATACATTAAAACTACCATAAACTTTAAATCGATCAACAAAAATCAAATTGATATATATATATATATATATATATATATATATATATATATATATATATATATATATATATATATATATATATATATATATATATAAACCTATCATTAAATTCATATCTGTTTTAATCAGGTATAAATTTTGAAGCTATCAAATTAATCATTTACATTTATGGTACTCATGTATTCGTAATTTTGAGAAAATGTCAGACATACGCTATTAGCATATAATTAAAATTTCGAAACAATAACTTTACTTGCACGAAAATTAAGTTTCCATGGTTTCATTAAAAAAGAAAATTAAAATTCTCTGTATTTTTACCGCATAACTGGGAAATATTCAGAGAAATTTGAAAGTTCAATGTTCCGAAGCAAATATTTTATTTCCTCACAAAAAGATATTTTAAAAATATACTCAACTATATCGTAATTTTTTAAATAGATATTTCAGCAAATTGATCTTGTACAATTTCTACTTCAGAAACAACATTAAAAATACAAATTTGTTATAAATAAAAATTTTCAAATATTGTTGAAAACATAAAACTAAAATTTTATTGGTAATAATACATTTAATTTTAGATGCTGCAATGGAATAGATTTCAGTATATATATATATATATATATATATATTGAGATAGGTATAATGATTGATTTTCATATTAGATCTATAAACGCCAATTTGGTAGGATTATCGCAGAGCAAGAATTATTATATGGTCAGTGGTTGGTTAGCCTATGAAGAAGTAGGTAACTACGGAAGATAGTTCAAGAACTATACAAATAGATTGTTTCCATCATTTGATCCCCGTTGTGGTAAGGGAGAAACTTAAAAATTCTAGTTTAGCTAAAGAAAATGGTTGCAAGTCCTAACTCTCATTTAATGTCGAAGTATAACATTTCATGTACACAAATATAAAGTAAGTAAAGAATAAAATCCCAAAGCGGTTCAACCCAAATATTTAAATAATTAACATATTTATTTTACAAAAAAAGGGAAAAAATGTTTTTGTAAATAAAGGGGAAATCGTGACCGCAAAATGGCGTACCCGGTAAAGAAGATAGCTTTGGCTTCATCAAATCGTGTGAAGAGAAAAATATTTACTCATCCACATTTAAATAAAGACACACAGTGGACTTCCTTTGTGACACAGTGGACAGACACAGGAAACTTCCTTTATTTATTTTATATTCCTACAAGAACATTCTATAAGATACAGCTTACACAATTTCGAAGTTTCATAGTGAACACTCTCTCATTCACATCAACATAAATTTTATTTGGATTCATGGTTCAGTGGAAAATGATTCTGAGAGCTCTGTGAAAGAAAAAGAAATAAAAAAGAAAAACAGTGGAAATACCAAGGCGAAAACATTGCCAAAATCGGTTTTTAAAGAAAAAGCCTGAACGACTTGAATTCCAACTTCGCAAGGTTGAATCCCAAGCAAGACTTCTGAAAATTCGAACAAAACCGCTAGGGAAAACTTCGAGTTGCCAAAATAATTTCTAAAACAAAACTTTAGAATAGAAAAATTCCACCAGCAAACGATCAACAGAAAGCGGACCATATCATAAACTGAAAATCGAGAAAATAGTTTAACTCATTTAGGCATCAGATATCTAAATTTAAGGCAAAAATTCAACTTTGAATGTTGAACGTTTTTAGAGAGAACAAACAGGAAATAAAGCATACATTTCACCCTAACATTGGAAAATTCACAACAGACGTTGAAAGTTCTTTTTTGTCTCTCGTAAAATTTTGGAAAATAAATGACAAAAATTTTATTATATTGAAGAAAAAGTACTGTATCATTGTATAAGCTGAAGAAGGTGATTATTAAATTATTTAGAAAATGGGATAGTGGTTTACTACTAAGAAATAATGGACTAGTGAATCTAAGACCACATCCTCAATCATCTTAAAACAGAACATTTTATAGATATTTAATCCATTAAGCATTGAAATTTCTGGAACACATTTCTTAATTAATTCTCCATTTTAAAATTATTTAGACAAATAAAACCTTCTACTTGTTTTTCTGCTTTTATAAAGGGATAAAAGTTTGAACTAATACTACCACGTAATTTGACACGAAAGTTAAAGTTAAATTTAGCCGAAAAGAGAAAAGGAAAATATACGAACAGAAAAGTTGGCATCAACAAAAAATATTTGTTTACAAAATAACTCATTGAGAAAACTCATGAGAATTCATTCGTAATGAGAAGACTAAATTAAAAAAATAAAATATTAAAGCAATCTGTTTCAGTTTATAAATTGTTTACTTATTTCTTTTCCTACCAAAGTTAAATTGTTTTCCGTTTATGATGTCCTTCAATCTTTACGATGAACCTATCAACATGATTTTCATCATATCAATTTCCCATCAACCTTGATGCCATTTTATGATAGTTGCAAATTTTAATCTTATTCTCTTAATATTTTAGTATCAGTATTATGCTCGCTATTGATATATATCGTGCTTAAATCTTCATGAAAATATCAAGAATAAAAATATTTATTATCAATGTACTTTTCATATTTTTATACGATTGTTTTATGAAAACTTCATAATGAAATCTAAGGAGATTTAATTTTTTATAGCAGACACTTTCAATAATTAATTTGCACTTATCTAATATTCTATTATTATCTAAAACCTTTGCTACACTAACTTGAATCTTCAAAAGAAATAAATGAAATATAAAACATTCTTAGTAAGGCTCTTTAGGATAAAATGATTTAAAAATGTAACACAATAAACTACATAAAATAAAATTAATGTGAATTACAAATAAAATGAAAAATATTTTTAAGGATTTAATAAAAAAAAAGAAATGTTTTATACGTAGCTTTAATGAACCCGAAACATTAAAAAAGATAATGACAAAAAAAAAGAAAAGAAAGAAAATTTCCAAGAATTTTATTTATATAGTTTAATTATATATATATATATATATATATATATATATATATATATATATATATATATATATATATATATATATATATATATATATATATATATATATATATATATATATATATATATATATATATATATATATATATATATATATATATATATATATATATATTGTTTGAATGTATACTGAAAACAATTTAATATCAGCTGTTTAAGAATGGATTTCTCTTCCCTCAAACAGATAAATCTATTTATACAGAATTTGAATCAGTATTTATATTAAAAAAATTTACAAATGGGACAGAAAAATAATTTATAATAGTTAAAAGTTTAAAAATTTCATTAATATGAAAAGAAACACATCAGTCTGTGATATAACTATGAAAAGGTAATTTGCCGAGTACTTAACTTTTATTTTAAACCTTGGAAAATGATCCCCCTATTTTTTTCCTATAATACTTAACCTGAAATTAATTTCTATTAAAATGAATGTATTAAAATTCACATCTTTCAGTGAATATTTCTAATTCAGCGGACAAAACTTGTCTAAAAAGACAACTTAAATCATAAATCTACAAGCCTACTGCGCAGTTGGCACGATATCGTTACAGGTCTACTGCGCAGCACGTTGGTTATAACAAGAATCTGTAAAAGTGTCTTTTCCGCAAGCAGTATGTTATTGCGGTGAAGTACTCAGTAGAAGAGGTAAAAGCGTGAAAGACTAGAAAAGGAAAAAAAATCGGATAATATTTTAATTCGCGAGAAATGTGATATATTACTGAAATAGTTCAGAGAAAAATACTAGTAACAAAAATGAAAATAGTCAAATTTACAAAATGAGTAAATCCATTATGGTGAAGGGAAAACACACAAAACATATTCGAACATTTAAATATTTTCTAGTTTGTTTTTAATTTCAAACAAAGAAAAATATTATCAGCGGAAACATAATTCATTATGAACTAATAATCATTAACTATTATGTTTGAATGTCTAGTGGTCAGCGTGCCTGACTGCGGATAAGGAGGTCCTGAGTTCGTATCCCGGTTCGGGCATGGATGTACTTTCTCTCTCTATGTATCCTGTCTTTGTCCTTTCCTGGTATGAATGGTTGCCTACCCTATAAACGGGTCCCTATAACATGTGTGTACTGAGGAAGTCGGACTCCACACCAAAAAATATGGTTTAGTTGAAAATGTGGAGTAGCGCACCTCATATTGCCAGCCTGGCTGGCACACGACAATGAATGAATTATGTTTGAATTTTAAGCTATTTTTACCTTCGATACCGAAATTTTGAAATTATTGCTTAGAATTTGTTTTCTAATGTTTTTTCTATATATATATATATATATATATATATATATATATATATATATATATATATATATATATATATATATATATATATATATATATATATATATATATATATATATATATATATATATATAATAACATTCATATGAAAAATACAATTAAAATAACAGAAATGTCCTCTTTTTTCAAAAAGATTATTGTTGCCATCTAAAATAATAAATAAATTGAAAAAAATAATTAACATTTATGTAAATGTTCACTATTTAAATAGCAAATTCACAATCAGGGGCGTACACAAAACTATAAAATAATATTTATTTTACAAGAAAATGTGTTTTCGTATTAAGATATACAATCGAAAATACCTAGATAGCTTCTATAAAGGTATTATAATAACAGAATAAGTAAGGAAATGCAAAGAGTATTAGAATTTATATATAGTGCACAAAGTTACAAATAATATGAACATTTCTGTTCTAAATCTAGCAATTTGAACATATGAGTGTAAGTTACCTATACAGATGTAAGTTATCAAAAACAAGTTTAATTTGGAAACAAAGAGTTAACCTTTTCCTCTTTTAATAACTCTTCAGACAGTCCGAAAAACAAAACAACTATGTTTCGCCAAATTTCTAATTTTAGTTGTTCTGATGCATTTAATTGGCGAGCTGACCTCTATATATTTCCCCGACTAAACTTCGTTAACATTTCAGGCAGAAAGCCAACAAAATATATTCTTTTTAATGTATTCGAAACATAGGATTTATTGATCAAATATTACATTTCTTTAATTCCTTTCTCTAGCAAGAATAGCAAAATATTGCTTCACATTTAATAATTATTAAATGTTGGGTGCATGCAATCCATTTCAGTTGTTATTTAAGGGAATGACATTTTATTTATAGATTATAGATTTCTTAACGACATTTGTAATTTTTTCAAGGATGTATTTTAATTATAAATGTATATATTATCTTTATTTAATTATAAACTTAAAAATTATTCCAATATTCTTATTAAAGATTTCATTGTATAAAATTATGTATTTCCACGAAAATAAAACAAAACATTGTTTATTTATTTGTCTATCGATTGACGTGTGCCGCCCACTTGTCTAGTGGTCAGCGTGTCTGACTGAGGATAGGGAGGTCTTGGGTTCGAATCCCGGTTCGGGCATGGATGTCCTTTCTCTCTCTATCTATCCTGTCTTTGTCCTTCCCTTGTATGAATGAGGTGTGAATGGTTGCCTACCCTATAAACGGGTATCTATGGTATGTGTGAACTGAGGAAGTCGGAATCCACACCAATATATGGTTCAGTTGGAAAAATAGCAATACATTTACTATCAATAAAGTGAATTATAAGTCAAAATTAACGAATCATTCAGAAACAATGTTGATAATCTATTTTACTTTATTTTTATTCTATATTAATTCAAATAATGATTCCTACAAATATTCCTTAGATTAATATTAATTGATACATAGGGGAAATTTTTTTAGAATATTTTTATTTTTTAATAAATAAATGTATAAAGCAGTTAGAGAAAGCACAAACCAAAAAAAGATAAAATTAATATATAGAGTGAAACAATTGCAACATTAACAAGATGAATCATTCAGAATCTAAAGAAAAACAATTCCGAAATGCCATAATTTTAAAAATGAAAAACATTAAAATGCTTAAAAAGGTATCAGGTAATAATTTAATTTAATAACCGAAACATATTAAGAAAAAATACTGAAAAATAGAGTGCAACAAAAACTTGTCTTTTTCATCCAGGTAACAGAAGAAGGAATTTATGTTTTTAAAAATTCTAAATAATGATATTATGTATATATAATTGAATTCTGGAACATTGTTTGATTATACACATATTAATAAACATATACAGGACAATGGAAATATTTGTAACAAAATATTAAAAATATTGTAAGCAACAAAAAAGTATTAAAAGTTTCTTCATATTTTATTTAAAAATAAATTTATGTTTCCCGCATAAATGACATAATTAATAATCTCATAAATCCCTGACGGTATAAGAATACTTTTATATATGTGGTTTAAGAACAATAATCATTATAATTTAAACATTATCTTATGAAATTATTATATTTGATAAAGAATAAATGTATTTCTCGTACAACGCTATGCATTATGGCTATTTCCAGTGAATGTATTATGTAATTTGTGGTAATGATTCAAATTACTTCTGATAACTGCGGCTGTAATTTATTATTTTTTTCTACATAGTTTAATTCTGGGAACATTGCGCATTACCATAGTAAATGAGAGTTGCGTGTCCTTTACCTCATTGTTTCCAGCGATGCAGACAAACATATTTAGCAATATTGTTTTTGGTTCTTCATTTATAAAACTAACATGGAACATAAACATAAATAAATTCCTTCTGTTTCTATCTTTCAGATACATATCATTTCTAGCATATCCGAAAATTATATTTACACACGTTTTTCTCTTAAAACGAAAATATTATAGATAAATAATTACAGTTCTTGAAATAAAAGGTCTAAGATATGTTCATTTCATAAAATATTGATGATTCTTTTTGTATAAGGAGTTAACAAAAGTCACAGTTCAACATTTGGATTTTTTATAAAAACGAAAAGCAGTGGTACGCCAGCCCAAATGTGCGCCAAGGTTTACAATGTCCATATTCGTTTTCCTGACAGAGGGCCTTGGGTACGAAACATATGTCCTGGTAAAGTGGACCACTTAAGGCGAAAAGCCCACTGTTTAATTTCTTAAAAATGCTTGGTCTAATTTTATCTACCCACTGAAGCGATAAAAGGCTGAGTCGACCTTGCTCAGCCTGATAACCAAACCTCGGACATCTGTGCCATAGAAGCACAAAGTGCTACCACTAGCCACGGAGCTTTCTTTGATTATATATATATATATATATATATATATATATATATATATATATATATATATATATATATATATATATATATATATATATATATATATATATATATTTGTTGCTCAATCGTAGTTTTTCCATTAGAATAATCTGACTGAAATCAAATATAAAATGTATTCCAACCACAACAAACAACCAAGCTTGAAGTAGGAATTGAATTCATGAACAGTTGAATCCAAGGCCAAAATGTTAACATTTCGTTTACCAAAGACTTTTATTTAAACAAAAAAACAATAATTATATCAATAAGTTAATTAAATATTCGCCATTGTGTGTGCTGTTTACAGCCTCTTCCACTTTGTTGATGCCGTTCCGCAAAAAATCGTCTGGTCTGGTGTCAAAGAAGTTGTTGAGCCTCTTTTAAAGGACTTGGTGCACTGGGAAATGCTCGAAAAGAATGCCTCAGTCAACAAGGAGCTCTACATTTCCCAGCTACCCCGCGTGAATGAGGCTATTCCACTGAAAAGACCTGATCGACCTGTGGTCAAACCATACACCTTCACGACAACGCCAGGACCCATGTTGCAAAAGTCGTCAAAGCCGCAATCCAAGAGCTCGAATGGGAGGTCCTCAGCATCCGACGTATTCTTTGGACCTTGCACCGACCGATTACCATCTTTTCCGCTCCTTGTCAAACCATATGAAGGGAGTTACCTTCGATAACAAAGAGGTCCGTAAAAACTGGCTGAACAACTTCTTTGACACCAGAGCAGGTGACTTTTGGCGGAATGGCATCAACAAATTGGTCGAGAGGTGGGAGAGAAGTTCTAAACAGCAACGCGGCAAATATATAATTGATTAACTTATTTTGATATAATTATTATTTTTTATTATTTTTTAAATAAAAGTCTGGTAAAAATTCTGCGAACTTATTCCCCAACCTAATAGTTATTTTGGAAATAGCAAAATAACAAAGCAATGACAAAATCTAAATTTTTATTTTGTAAATAAAATTTTTTATATAATCACCATATACTTGATACCTTAAAATTCATTGCCAACTATTTCAAGAAAATGGAAATACCTACTTTTTCCCCTTTTATTTAAAGGTATTCTCATCAGGAGAAAAGTCGTCCTATCATCCTAAGTACGCCGTAGGTCCTAACGTAATCTCCAAAAGTAAATTCAAAACATATCTATTTACAGTGAAGAGAAGCAAATCAGCGGTTAAGTAAACACGATTTTATTGAAAAAAACAAAGTAAAAATAACCTCAAAGGTCAACCAGTTTCCAAAGACGCAGCCACCAAGGCGGTGATAAATGCTGCTCGAAGGACTGCGACTTACCGAATACAATCAAGTCACGTGAGCATGCCATCGAGGGATAATCGAAAACAATCTTCTTCAAAAGCCTTTTCTGCTGGTAAACAATGTATTTTATAGAGAGAATAAATGATTGTAGTAAGTAATTGGCAATTGATAATGATGATAACATCATTATCAAATGCCAATTACTTATACTAGTAAGTTTGAATGAAAAGATTCAATAATTAAATTAATGGTATCAGCAAGAAATCACAGTGTATTTGTTTAATATTATGAGATTGGCAATTCTGATTGAATTAAAGTCGCAAGGCACATTAAAAAATATGATTATTGTGAAATTTGGAAGGTGATGAGGTCGACACCTGAGGTGGCAGTATTTTTCCATACTTTTATAATTCAACTGAAAATTTAAGACCAACTAAATCAATACGGAAATTTTTTCAACACATCGATCTGTTGCAAAGTTGGAATCAGACCGGTGATTGCCCAATCTCTAAAAGATTTTTATTTTTATTGGGATAAACTAGCTCTTGTATATAACATGAACTACTCTATTTTGAATTTTTTTAAAAAAAGTATATGATAGTGAGAAAGTAGTAAGAAATAGATACTAATTAATTGTTCCATATTTATTATCTCTAATTCAAACTTTTAATTTAAACGTTAGAAATAATTGGAAAACGTAAGGAATTCGGTATTAAAAAATATAGATTACAAATATATTTTCATTAATGGAACAGAATATATTTAAATATTTTTTAATGATTTTCAAATATCAAAAAGAGTAAATAAACTTTCAAGTCTATTAAATAAACGCCACTGAATTTTTTATTACAGATAAAATTAGAGATATATGTGTGTGAAATTTTAAAAACAAAGTTCCGAAATTCCTAAAACGGCTTAGAGTTTTGGTACGAATTAATCAAGATTAGGTAACATCATAATTTAGATAATCACCTGCATTTTGAAAATACTGAATAAAGATATCAAACTAAAAAAGGATCTGATGGACAATAATATCAAAACGAGGAGTAATATTTTTTTTCACTATTTTAAATTGCATCGAAAGAAATGTTTTGCGCAATGAAAATACCACACGAAACAAGGTCTGCTTACAAAACGTATCTTTATAGACGTTTAAATAGGTTTGGTTATCGATTGATTTAGAGATCCAATAAAAATATACTATGTTTTTTTCAATAATGAAAATTAGAAAAGGTAACATTTCATCATATTGTTTCATCAACTACCGTGATAATCTATCGTTCCAAAAGAGTTTTTGCCGAGTGGTCAGCTGACACTGGACGCTTGTGTTCTTAGTTGAACAGTTTGAATTAAAAAAACAATTCGCTCTAAAATGATGATTCAGAATCTACTGAAAACTGTAAGGCTCTATATCATGTTAAACCTCATGCGTAAAAAAATATTCGTAAACCGACAATCAAAGCTAAATCAATAAGTGGTTCCAAATCTTAAGTGGAATATAGTTCGATTTCTGAAATAGTAATTTGAGATGATTATAATTTTTTTTTCGTTTTCTTTATAAAAATGCTTAACATTCAAATGTTTTTATGAGTGTTTATAAAGAAATTAAATTTTCAAATCAAATAAAGCAACGTGCCGCCCCTTCTGTCTAGTGGTCAGAGTCCCTGACTACGGATAGGGAGGTCCTGGGTTCGAATCCCGGTTCGGGCATGGATGTACTTTCTCTCTCTGTCTGTCCTGTCTTTGTCCTTTCCTTGTATGAATGGGTTGTGAATGGTTGCCTACCCTATAAACGGGTCCCTATGGCATGTGTGTACTGAAGAAGTCGGACTCCACACCAAAATATGGTTCAGTTGGAAAAGTGGAGCAGCGCACTCCATATTGCCAGCCTAGCTCGCACACGACAACAACAACAACAAATTAAGCAACGTAAAGGTCAACAGCTCATTTGTTTCGTGTCGCTTCCTGTAATGATCTCAGCAAAGTGTAGCATCGTTTGCTGCGGGCAGTAATTGGGAGGGTGACCTCATTCACCCTCATTGGATTGCTGGAGCTCCGTGGCTTGGGGACGTATACATATTAATACGTGACGCCCAAAGTCTTTCCGCTGTTGTGGCGTGGATATGGAGAATGCCAGCTCAGGTGTGACCTCCCCACCTGACCGTGGTTCAAAATATATATTCCCAACCTCTTTTCCTTAAGATACCGTCTGAGGCTCACCTACACCGCTATGTGTTTATGTAAAAGTCGATCATGGACCCCCATCACGACACTCGTGGTGGTTTGAAAATGTCAACTGCTTTGCAATTATCCGAGTAGATTTATATGATATTCTTTCTAGTTTCGAGCCGACTTACAGAAGATTTCAAGGAACTGCACTACATCACGTAGTTTATTAAAGTCCTTTCCACTGTCAAGCATTTCGTGACTCAGTGAGTTCGATACCCGATTCCATTGAAGATCACTATACTGAAACAGATCATTCATGTGAAATGTTCCAGAAAATCCAATGTCTCTTCGCAAAATTGGTGAATATGGACACAAGAATGCCAACGCAGGTGTCGACCTCATTACGAGGAAGTTGGCTTTATTTATTGAGGTCGACAAGTCGGGGAGACATAGGTGACTAGAAAATTATCTCAAAATATTAGCATAAAGTCTCTTTTTATGTGGAAAGAATTAGATTTTTCTAAATATTGGATTCACTTTTCATTATCAAACTATTTAGCTTGATTTGTTATCCTTCTGTGTTCACTTTTTCCTCCAAGACGAATCTAATCGTACCATATAGTTTAAAGTAGATTTCAAACCAGCACAAACTTACACACAGGAAGTTCGAATCGAATAATTTATATTATAACTAAATTATTTTTATATAATTAATATTATTATAACTAAACTTACAATTCCTAACATAGGATTGTAAAGAATTATAAATTTATATATGCACTTGTTACTTTAGTAATATAATAATTCGAATGATATTAGATTAATTAGGATTAGAAACGCAAAGTTTTGGTTTATTTGTCGCTCAACGGTCATTTCTTGCACACGAGGCTAATTAGACTGAGGCTCATGTTTAAAGTGGATTCCGAACCACTACAAACACCCCAACCCAAGGTGGGAGTCGAACACACGAACTGTTGAATCGAAGACAAGAGCACTAACCATTCGGCTACTAACTCTCCTATAGGAATGCAAGAATGAAAAATAAATTTCTTTTATTTTTCAGGTTTATATTACAACACTAGAAATCAAAAACTTTTGTTGTTGGAATTGGTATGGTGAGAAGATTTTATTAAGTAATCTTCCTCGATAATAAACAAAATGTTTTATTTTTTCATATTTAGTAATAACTTAGTAAATAATAAGCTACGACAAAAAGTGAAAACCAGATAAATCTCAATAGCAAGAAATAAATGATTAAAAAATTGAAGTTCCTGCTACAAAAAATATATATTGAAGCAATATTTGAAATTATACTATCATTTTTTATTCTATAATTTCATGTTTAACAAAAATAATTGTGTTGCTATCGATTTGTCAATAAAAGGTGCTGAAAACACAATCTTATCTGCCCACACACGTCTTTTATCGACAAATATCTTCTGGAAAAAAATATTTATGCGATAACACTCAGTTGGGGATATTCGATAATGTTTTTTTAAATGCCAAACAGCAAATTTCTGCGTAAAAAAGAACGAAAAAGAACATTTTTTATCGAAAAAGTATACTTATTTTTATTAACATTATAATTTTCATATTGCATTTTAAATAAAAAATGGAAATTATAGTTAAGTTTATATAATAAATAAATACTTTTGTATTATATTATTAGTAAATGTTTATAGTATTAATAAATTTATCAAGCTTAATTATTTGATAAATACTAAATTTTTTAATGAAAAAATATTAAATAACAAATGTTATTAATGTATTTAGTACATTTAAATAAAAATATTTCCTTACCTTAAATGAAAGTAAATGTAATTCATTACTTAATATAAAGCTATCCATCAATAAAATGAGTAAAATCTTGTAGAAAATGACGATACTATAAAGGATATTGTTGTTGTTTACTAATGACACTTGGACAAGCCAAGCTCGCTATGTTATGCGAATTAAGTCGATTGGGAGCGTCTTTCTTTTTAATCAGAGCACCATTTAGGTGAAAGTACGATTTGCTCTACACACTTGCCATAGGGACCCGTTTATAGGGTAGGCAACCATTCACACCTCATTCATACAAAGAAAAGACAAAGACAGGATAGATAGAGAGAGAGAAAGTACATACATGCCCGAACCGCGATTCGAATCCAGGACCTACTTATCCGCAGTCAGGCACGCTGACCACTAGACAAGTTGGTCGGCATAAAGGGGATATAATACTTCTCAATAACTATTACCTATTTCCATACGGTATTTCACATTCTTGCATACTAGATACTGAATGTTATATACTTTGAATGACACAACCATACAAAGAAATAATGCATGCAATTCTTATTAAATTGTGTTGTGTTTATATCAGCACATATTATAAGTAAATAAGACAATGTTCTGAAACTGTGGAATGTGGCTTAGTTTGTTTGTACAATCATATTTTGCACAAGAGGGATGATCATATCGAGACCTACACGGCTTACAGTGCATTCTGAAAGACTACAAATATCTAAATGAAAAGAGGGATTCGAACCTACGAACTGTTGAACTGAAGGAAGAGCGCTAACCATTCGTCTACCATCTCGGCATATAAACTTCGCGTGTGAAGAGTACTTAATTAAATAATCAAAAAGGAGAAAAGAAAACTAATAGTAGAAAAATTATTTGAATGTTATCAATAACAGTAAAATCTATAAATTTTAATATTTTAAAAGTAATGCATTTTCATTTATAATCTTGCAATTTCAGTTATCACGCATTTCTAGAAACAATACAATATTGTGTAATTTATTGATATTTTATTTATTTTTACAATGAAAAATTTACAATACTTTTCTTTAATAGTAAACCACGGCCTATATCAGTTGCGCATTATTTATCATTACCCTTCAAATCAAACCAACTTTTACAGTTATTCTGTAGCAAACAATATATTATATAAAATCAATATTTATAAAATGTCATTATATAATAAAGTAGAATGGTATAATGACAACAGAAGTAATTAAATTTTGCACAAGAGGGATGATCATACCGAGACCTACACGGCTTACAATGCATTCTGAAAGACTACAAATATCCAAATGAAAAGAGGGATTCGAACCTACGAACTGTTGAACTGAAGAAAGAGCGCTAAACATTCGTCTACCAACTCGGTATATAAACTTCGCGTGTGAAGAGTACTTAATTAAATAATCAAAAATGAAAAAAGAAAACTAATAGTAGAAAAATTATTTAAATGCTATCAATAACAGTAAAATCTATAAATTTTAATATTTTAAAAGTAATGCATTTTCATTTATAATCTTGCAATTTCAGTTATCACGCATTTCTAGAAACAATACAATATTGTGTAATTTATTGATATTTTATTTATTTTTACAATGAAAAATTTACAATACTTTTCTTTAATAGTAAACCACGGCCTATATCAGTTGCGCATTATTTATCATTACCCTTCAAATCAAACCAACTTTTACAGTTATTCTGTAGCAAACAATATATTATATAAAATCAATATTTATAAAATGTCATTATATAATAAAGTAGAATGGTATAATGACAACAGAAGTAATTAAATTTTGCACAAGAGGGATGATCATACCGAGACCTACACGGCTTACAATGCATTCTGAAAGATTACAAATATCTAAATGAAAAGAGGGATTCGAACCTACGAACTGTTGAACTGAAGAAAGAGCGCTAAACATTCGTCTACCAACTCGGTATATAAACTTCGCGTGTGAAGAGTACTTAATTAAATAATCAAAAATGAAAAAAGAAAACTAATAGTAGAAAAATTATTTAAATGCTATCAATAACAGTAAAATCTATAAATTTTAATATTTTAAAAGTAATGCATTTTCATTTATAATCTTGCAATTTCAGTTATCACGCATTTCTAGAAACAATACAATATTGTGTAATTTATTGATATTTTATTTATTTTTACAATGAAAAATTTACAATACTTTTCTTTAATAGTAAACCACGGCCTATATCAGTTGCGCATTATTTATCATTACCCTTCAAATCAAACCAACTTTTACAGTTATTCTGCAGCAAACAATATATTATATAAAATCAATATTTATAAAATGTCATTATATAATAAAGTAGAATGGTATAATGACAACAGAAGTAATTAAATTTTGCACAAGAGGGATGATCATACCGAGACCTACACGGCTTACAATGCATTCTGAAAGATTACAAATATCTAAATGAAAAGAGGGATTCGAACCTACGAACTGTTGAACTGAAGAAAGAGCGCTAAACATTCGTGCTACCAACTCGGTATATAAACTTCGCGTGTGAAGAGTACTTAATTAAATAATCAAAAATGAAAAAAGAAAACTAATAGTAGAAAAATTATTTAAATGCTATCAATAACAGTAAAATCTATAAATTTTAATATTTTAAAAGTAATGCATTTTCATTTATAATCTTGCAATTTCAGTTATCACGCATTTCTAGAAACAATACAATATTGTGTAATTTATTGATATTTTATTTATTTTTACAATGAAAAATTTACAATACTTTTCTTTAATAGTAAACCACGGCCTATATCAGTTGCGCATTATTTATCATTACCCTTCAAATCAAACCAACTTTTACAGTTATTCTGCAGCAAACAATATATTATATAAAATCAATATTTATAAAATGTCATTATATAATAAAGTAGAATGGTATAATGACAACAGAAGTAATTAAATTTTGCACAAGAGGGATGATCATACCGAGACCTACACGGCTTACAATGCATTCTGAAAGATTACAAATATCTAAATGAAAAGAGGGATTCGAACCTACGAACTGTTGAACTGAAAGAAAGAGCGCTAACCATTCTGTCTACCAACTCGGCCTATAAACTTCGAGTGTGAAGAGTACTTAATTAAATAATCAAAAATGAAAAAACGAAAACTAATAGTAGAAAAATCATTTGAATGTTATCAATAACAGTAAAATCTATAAATTTTAATATTTTAAAAGTAATACATTTTCATTTATAATCTTGCAATTTCAGTTATCACGCATTTCTAGAAACAATGCAATATTGTGTAATTTATAGATATTTTATTTCTTTTTACATTGAAAAATTTACAATACTTTTCTTTCATAGTAAACCACAGCTTATATCAGTAGCGCATTATTTATCATTACCCTTCAAATCAAGCCAACTTTTACAGTTATTCTGCAGCAAACAATATATTATATAAAATCAATATTTATAAAATGTCATTATATAATAAAGTAGAATGGTATAATGACAACAGAAGTAATTTCGTAATGGAAAGGTAAATGAAATGCTCATTAATTATACGCAAATGGGAATAGAAGGTGTTTCATTAAACAAAATAAGCATTACATCTAATTGTCAAAACATTATTCTTCTAATTTTAGCCAAACAGCGTCATGTTCGCCTTTAATTCGCGCTAATTCTAAGGGAGGTCATTATAAAATAAATGCACTCTTCAAAGATATTAATGTCTCTTAAACTATAAAGCAGATATGCAGTCTTAAGAGAAGGGAAGGTAATTTATGTTTGTTTCATGATTCTGACATAATTTTTTGCACTTTCATTAGCACAAGTTACGCAATCATTTATTCTTAGCACTTGAAAAGGTAGCAGGCGACAAATGACACTGCGGAGGGTGGTTTCGATCCAACCCAACCGGGCTCTTAATTCCTACTCAATCATGCGAAGTTGTTCCCGCCGTGAAGGTTGTTTTTGCAACTGAATCCATCGGTGGCTTTTTCATGTTGATTTTCAACTCAGAGATTCAAAGTCTTCTTCTTCTTGCCAAATGGCTAAAACACTTGGCAGACTCTCAAAGCCGAGAATCGCTGGCAATGAAAACAACGCCAACCTCACATGATGAGTACTGGGTCACGGTCCTTCCTTCTTTTCTTTCTGCTGAGTATTTTGAAAAGTATCCAACGTAGACATATTAAAGGAATTAGACTGCTCTTTTTTTATCTTATTTTTATAACATGTGTTCTTACATGTTTTCTAAATGTTACTCAGTTAATTGACACACTCTACGCTTAAAAATCTCCCATCATTTTCTGCTGCATTTTGTTCATATAAAATGTATATAAAACTAAAAAAAATCGATCTGTTTTAAAATAATGAATTCCAAATTTAGCAATAACATTATAATAATTAAAATATTACTTGAAAATAATGTTTGTTGAGAACATACATCGTGATTTGTTTATTACTTCAGTTTTCATGGATTCATTTGATAAATAAAGAAAGCTTCCTTCTAACATATTAAAATTAGGTACTTTTCAGTTATCTAGGTTCCAAATAAAAAATAGGAATTTTCAGCGATAATTCAGCCAAAATTGTTACCTTTATAGAGAATTTGATCATTTTATATTTATAGCAAACCTATAAAAATGGCTCATGGATTCATTTAAGATCATTTAAGCAGGGTTCCCCAAATAAAAAATACGAAATTTCAGTAATAATTCAGACAAGATGGTTACGTTTGTAGAGAATTTGATCTTTTGATATTTATAGCAACCCTATAAAAATAGATCATGGATTCATTTAAGCAGGGTTCCAAATAAAAAGTACGAATTTTCAGTAATAAATCAGCCAAAATGGTTACCTTTGTAAAGAATTTGATCTTTTTATATTTATAGGAACCCTATAAAAATAGATCATGGATTCATTTAAGCAGGGTTCCAAATAAAAAGTGCGAATTTTCAGTAATAATTCAGCCAAAATGGTTAACTTTGTAGAGAATTTGATCTTTTGATATTTATAGCAACCCTATAAAAATGGATCATGGATTCCTTTAAGCAGGGTTCCAAACAAAAAGTGCGAATTTTCAGTAATAATTCAGCCAAAATGGTTACTTTTGTAGAGAATTTGATCTTTTTATATTTATAGCAACCCTATAAAAATGGCTCATGGATTCATTTAAGATCATTTAAGCAGGGTTCCAAATAAAAAGTACGAATTTCAGTAATAATTCAGTCAAAATAGTTACCTTTGTAAAGAATTTGATCTTTTTATATTGTAGCAACCCTACAAAAATGGCTCCTGGATTCATTTAGAATCTTAAGTTCTCATAAGAAGCATACTATTTTATTGTTTATTTTGACATTTGTAAATAATTATTTCTTTTAATTCGAACTTAATGTTAAGAAAATACCACTTGAATGAGTGAGAAAAGTAATTTTAAATGCATTTTATAACACTTAATTGCACTGACTCACAAAATGATCATTAATTTGGGGCATCATTAATTGGATTCACCATCATTATTTGGAAATGTAGAGGTCGTTTTAAAGTATAACTGCTAATGTTAACTTTTATTGTTCGCCGGATAATTCTTCCTTAAAATAAATGAATGTCTCAAAGAATTCTATGAGAAAGGAAGAAGTCCAGCTCATTAGCAATTTTTTTTCAGAACATGAAAGCTTGATTGCTGACTAAAATAAATTGATGTTCATATATTTATTTTCTCATTTGTAAGTTAAATTAATAATTTTAAGTTAAATAATTTATACAAATAAATTAAAATAACTGATCGTTTTAAAGATTGGTATTTGAACAAATAATTCCAAAAATAATAATTTTTTTCCTGAGAAATTTTCAGGAAAATATTGAACATTTCAAGAATTGTTTACTTAGAAATTGAACAAGAACAATTAAATTTTTTATTTATTTCAGCTCTTCTAAATTAATGATTATTATATAGCTTAAGAAGTATAATTTTTTTATATAATTGTGAGATGTTTCTCGCTCTCTTTAAAAACTATTTAATAATCATACAATTCTTAAGGTTAGGTCACATGATAAAATCTTCTTCCGTTCACATTTGTTTTTATGAACTATGATTTAATGAACTATTTTTATAAGTTGATCACGACAAAAGAAAATTAGCAAAATTTTCTAAATGATAGTATTTCGAAATATTTTTTTAAATTTAAATTAATTTTTTTCTTTAAAAATTAGAGAATGATAATTTAAGATACATAATCTAGAAAATTATTCCTCACTTTCTCTTTAAAAAGAATTTCTAGCTTTGTATAATCAGAAAGTTCTAAAGAATGCTACATAAAGAAAGCTTTTCTGTTCATATGCTATACAATAAAATGCATGATCAAAGTTCTTCTGTTCACAGAATAACGTTTCAGCATTTATAATTTTACAAAAGAATCACCACAAAGAACAAACTAATTCTTAATAGGTTTTTTTCCTTATTTGAGTGCTATTTTTAATGTAATCAATTTACTCTTTTCCAAATTAATAAATGTCAATTAAGGATGCATAATTTTTTTATACTATTGTTTCTCACTCTCTCTTTAAAAGCAGTTTTTTGATCAGTGTGTGAATGTGTGTGTGTTATAATCAGGAAATTCTTAAGTTAGAACCACAGAATCTCTCTCACAGAATTCATGTGTCTTAAGATAGAGCCACATAAATTCTTCTCTTTACAGTCTACATAATAGAAGCCACAATCAAAGTTTTTTCGATAATTTGAATGCTAATTTAGATTTATAATTCCTACATTTATTTTTACTATTTCTTTAAAAACAATTTTAACTACTAATCACAAAATTCTTAAGACTAAACCAATGATCAAAATTCTACATAATAGACGAAATTCTTTTGTTAAGGAATATTAATTTAGGGTCACAATTTATAAAATTATTTTTAATCTCTCCTTAAAAACAATATTTTAACAATTGCTTTCATAATCCTAAAATTCTTGACTAAGATATATTTTAAAAGTTTTTTATAACAGAACACGCGTTCAAAGTTCTAATGTTAATGAATGTTAATTTAAGATCATAATTTTTATACAATTATGTTTTACTCCTTCCATGAAAATAATTCTTAACGTTTGTTTCACAAAAAAAACTCTTAAGATTAAACCACGTGATCAAAGCTCTTCTGTTAATGAATGCTAATTTTGGATTATAATTTATGAAACTATTTTTTAATTACTCCTATAAAACATTTTTAATATCTTTTTCATGATCCCAAAATTCTTGAGTGAGCGACAAGAATGGTTAATCAAAGTTCTTTTGGTAACAAATGCTGATTAAGAATTCATAAATTATACTATATCACGCTTCCTTTTAAAAAACAAACTTTTAATTACAGCTTTATAATCCCAAAATTCTTAAAACCCGTCAACATGATCAAAGTTCTTCTTTTCATAGAACAGAACGCATGATCAACTGATTAAGAATACTTAATTTATAATATCTCTAGCTTCTTTTTAAAAAATAACCTTTTAATTACAGCTTTATAATCCCAAAATTAATTCTTAAAACCCGTCAACATGATCAAAGTTCTTCTTTTCATAGAACAGAACGCATGATCAAAGTTCTTTTGGGAACAAATGCTGATTAAGAATACTTAATTTATAATATCTCTCGCTTCTTTTTAAAAAATAAACTTTTTTTACAGCTTTATAATCCCAAAATTCTTAAAACCCGTCAACATGATCAAAGTTCTTCTGTTCGTAGAACAGAACGCATGATCAAAGTTTTTTTTTTTTTTTGGGAACAAATGCTGATTAAGAATACTTAATTTATACTATCTCTAGCTTCTTTTTAAAAAAATAAACTTTTAATTACAGCTTTATAATCCCAAAATTCTTAAAACCCGTCAACATGATCAAAGTTCTTCTGTTCATAGAACAGAACGCATGATCAAAGTTCTTTTGGGAACAAATGCTGATTAAGAATACGTATAATTTATACTATCTCTAGCTTCTTTTTAAAAAATAAACTTTTAATTACAGCTTTATAATCCAAAAATTCTTAAAACCAGTCAACATGATCAAAGTTCTTCTGTTCACAGAACAGAACGCACGATCAAAGTTCTTCCGTTCATGGACATCGCAAGACAGTTTCTGCCTGCGTCACGCGCTTAATTGCGTGAAATAAGTCCTCTCCAGACGAAAGCTTTACGAGCTTCGTAATAAAGATTAACTTCCGACAAAAAAGAGACACACGGCAACCTTTTAGGTGCGGTCATCTCGGAAATATATTTATTATCTCTCCCTTGGCAACGGAGGAAGAAATCTCATGAAATATCAGAGCGGAAATTCGACCACGAGCAGAGGGAGATCTTAATAGGATCCGTGAAGAATTTACACAGGTTTCCGCAGACAGAGTGACGTCACGGGCCCGATCGATCTTTGGAAACTTTCAGAAGAAGATAAAAAAAAGATCTTGGTATTTATACTAGAGAAATGATACTTATTTTTATTTGAGCAGGTGATGAATACGTCTGGAAAATTTGAATAATTTTGAATATGATTAACTTTATTCTCTTTTGGCTGATTTAAAAGGAGAGAACTGTAGAAATAACCGACACGCAATATAAGTGGCTCGCCAGAAAAGAAATACTAGTAACAAAATGTAAACTATTAGCTATTTTATTGAATTTTTGTGATTAATTTACTATTTATAATCGTAAGTTACATAAGTTATATTCAAAAGTGTTTCAAATTTGACATATTTAAATATTTTCTGGGATAATTACACCATTCTTTTACATTCACCTTAACTTTAAATGTCAGCCGATGACTGAATGGTTTGCGTCCCTGGCTCCTTGGCGGTTGATCTTAGGTTCGAATCTCAGTTCAGGCATGGTTGTTCTTTTCTCTGTGTTTCTCTATCCTTTCTGCCGAGATGATGAATAAAGGTGCAGCCCAACCTATTGAAGGGTTTGTGGTGTAGTGACGTGGGTAATGCTATTCTCTTCCATGACTTGGTTAACAGGTGCCCACAGGGTAAATGAGTAGCAGTTTCAGGCCTTGTTGTGGCGAAGAATTTGTCACCCAAGTGCCCACCGTTAAAAAAAATCCTTAATTTTAAATCCTCACTTATTTAAATTGGAAGTACATTAACACCAACTTTTTAACCTGAGAAAAATCTTTATTTCTATGAGAAAATTCTAAATTAATCTTTTCATCAATTAATTGATATTAACCAGACGCGCCTAACTGATTAATACTTTGGTTTGTAGCCCCTCGATGGACACTTTGAACACGAATACTGTTTAGACCGGGGCAACTGTTTAATTTGAATTCCAAATTTCTATAAATATCCAAACGCGAGAAATGATTTGAAGAGATGAAATGCTGAACTGAAAATCAGGAGAAAATCATTCGGATAATCGCTTAAATAGATGACATTAAATCATTTCCAGGTTTACAATTGGGAGGAGGGCATCTTCTTAGCTATTTAATTATCAAACATTTTAAGTATCCGTAAAACAGTTCTAAATAGGTATTAGATTAAATAAAAATAATGTACTAGATTATTAAGATCTGATATTTTTACCAAACTACTTTTTCTTTATAAATAAAATACTAAAGTAGGATGCCGACCAAATTGTCTAATGGTCAGCGTGCCTGACTGCGGATAAGGAGGTCCTGGGTTCGAATCTCGGTTCAGGCATGGATGTGTACTTTCTCTATCTATCCTGTCTTTGTCCTTTCCTTGTATGAATGAGGTGTGAATGGTTGCCTACCCTATAAACGGGTCCCTATGGCATGTGTGTACTGAGGAAGTCGGACTCCACACCAAAATGTGGTTCAGTTGGAAAAGTGGAGCAGCGCACCCCATATTGCCAGCCTGGCTGGCACACGACAACAACAACTTAAAAAAATATGATCATAAATATTAAAAATTTTTAGAAAAAAAAAAACAGAAAAGAAAACTATTTGTCAGAAACGAAGGTTCGCAAAAAAGAGATTTTTCAACATTTTAGTTCTTAAATGGGAGTTAAATTTCATTGAATTGTTAAATGAGTGTTCGTAAATCGGAGATTCATAAAAATGAGCGTCTGCTGTATGAAGGATAAAAAAATCTCATTCTTCATGCACATCTGTGAGGAGTAATGCAAAAATAAAGAGATAAACGTATGTATTAACAAAAAAATAGAGATATAAAAATTTTAAAGAGAATAATACGTTATGCCATTAAAAAAGAATGTAAATACATCAGGTATTAAAATATTTTGAAACGAAATTATTAATATTGCGCAATACGAGATCACGCAGTTTCAATAATTTGGCCCATATACACTTCAACACATATTCTTCAACTTCCTTAGTTATCCTGATAACAATAAGTTGCTCCAAGAACAAATACTGCGAACAAAATAAGAATGGGCAATAAAATGGCGACGCGCACAGAATGAAATATCTGAGCAGCCGCGATCTTCTAAAATAAGTTTCCAGAAGAACAAAAACCTTGAATCACTCACGGTTGCTAAACGCAATAAGAAATGGACAATACGATTTCTGAAAGAAATAAAGAACGGCAGAAAGAGAGAGGCAAAACATTTTACTCGTTACAGCATGGAATTTTGAGGTAGATGATAAAATTTGCATTAAGTAATATAAAGCAAATGACGCAATTGTGATTTGCTATTGTTCTTAAATGCTCTGGTGAGCAGCTTTTGTCATTACCTAAAGTGCAATACTATAAGTTTTGATTTATATATTTTAGTAAAGCCATAATATATAGTGGATTGTTGTATGAATAAAGGAAACATGTTTTTCCAATACACACACATATTTTTGGAACCTCATATGATATTATATCATACGTCTTATGATGTCACATTCTACATATCATTATGATATTAGAATTTAAAATTTTTTTCGAATGGCGAGGACTTGGGCAACAAACCCTATGCCACAACAAGGCCAGAAACTGCTACTCATTTGTCGTTACCCAGCGGGCACCTGTGAACCAAGTCACGGAGGCGAGTAGCGTTACCCGCGTCATACCACCACAAACCCGTTTATAGGGTGGGCCACATTCAAACATCATCACGGAAGAAAGGATAGGGAAACACAGAGTGAACAGAGAAAGAAACATCCATGCCCGAGCCGGGATTTGAACCCAGGACCCACAGCTCAGGAGTCAGGAGCGCTAACCACTCGCCATCGGTCGGCGAATTTAAAATTATAATGATATATAAAATGAAGACTGTATAAAATTTGGGAAAGATACATTTGGCATTGCATAATGGATAACTTAATATAAGAAGGCTGTTGTAGTTTTTTTAACATTCACAAAACAGATCATTACCTTCAGGGGATACTTTTCATATATCGATTGGAAGGTTCAATCCTCAATCCATTCGTAGAAAATCACATTGATGTGGCATAAGGATGTGAAAAGATATTTAAGAAGGACTTGATCCCAGCTCATTTTAAGGGGTTGTCCTATGAAATCATAAATGAGATCCCTGGTAATGCCATAAAAATTCATACGGACGGGAAGAGACTAGATAATCAGGTTGGTTTGTCGCTCAACGGTCATTTTTTTGCACACGAGGGCTAATTAGACCGGGACCTACGGTTCAAAGTGGATTCCGAACCACTACAAACATCCATGCCCAAGGTGGGGTTCGAACCCACGAACTGTTGAACCGAAGACAAGAGCGCTAATCGGCTGCCAGCTGGGCAGACAATCAGGTTGGTAGTGACATTTACATTGAGAAACCGGTAGATAATTTTCCCATCTCTCTCCGCAATCCTGATTTCTCATCAGTCTTCAAAAGTGAATTATCATGGCCTTGAAGCTATTCTCCATGAAACCGGCTTTGGGGAACTCTAAATCCTTTCGGATGAGACAAAACAAATATTTCTTCCCTTCTCAAACTGTTTTATTACAGAGTAATACGGTGTTCATTTTCAGCGGATCCCATCGTACGTCGACAAACTCGCCAAAGAAAGAGCGGATAACTTGGCCAAAGAGGTTTGACGAAACTCCTATTTTTCCTCTAAAAAGGAAATATTTTTTCTTCTTCAATCCTCACCTTCACTTCTCAATTCCAGAACATCAATCCACTGTAAAATGTAAATTTTTGAAGAAATGGAAGGTCCATCGAAGCCATTCTTAGTATGTGGGCAATCCGCCTGACTCTTCGTTTGCACGTAATTGTTTGTGACAGAGCTTCTCGAAGGGCAATTTCCAGACTGGCAAGCGGTCATACAAAGAGTCCCATTTTTCGTGGCGGAAAAAGATCTTTCCACCCTCTCAAAATGTCAAGCTCAGCATAAGCTTCTGCTGAACATACCTGGACAGTTTGGGACTTTACAGAGGTAACACATATTCGTCCCACCTTTTTGTCCCTGATTTTCTTAGGGTATGGGGTCTGATGGATCTTCTCTGACTTCGTCAGATAGCAGGAGGATAAGCCACAACAACAACACATGGATTGGAATAATAATGCTTTAACCGCCATTTTACGATACAATATGGAAGCGTGGATAACTGTACCATTTCAGGCAGTTATCTAATTATTAGACTGAGATTATTACACTATTTCTGCCCTTAAATACAAGCAATAGCATTATAAATTTGAATCACGGTCCACTGAAGAGGTCAACAAATGAGTTGGCACAGTTTATTTGAACTATCCACATCACAGCAAAGGATGAGCATTATACAAAGAATTTGCTTTCGCTCACAAGAAAATGAATGTCTTTGGTTGAATAAAGTACAGAATTACTTTCCAGATGTGCACAAAAATGACACTTTTTCCCCATCAGGTTACCACAACTTTTTTTAAATTAAACGCGAAATTTTCAACTCATAAAATAAAAAAAAAATTATCAAAAACAAAATGATGAGCATATTGGAAACATCATCAAAAGGTATTAAGAAATATTTCTGGCAAGAAGACACAACGTAGCACAGTGATAGGTATATTGATAAAATTTTTAAGAGAAAAAGGTTTCGGGTTTAATTCCAGCCACTACTGAACGAGGAGAGATGGGCGACTCAACACCATGTAATGGAAAGTTTAATGGCCAAAGGCCATTGTAAGACATCTAACGTGTAGGTTTCTTTTTGTTATTGAAAAGTTTGGAGGACTTTTCATATATAGTGGCTATATTTACGTATCGCAAGGAAGGAAATATAGAAAAATCCCAAGCACACACCATTACAGACGTGCATGCAGAAGATAGACGAGGTCACATCTGAGCTGGCACTCTCCTCTCCACATTCACACCACACTAGCGGAAGGACTTTAGACGTCACATATTAACGTTGACACGTCCCAAATCACAGAGCTCGAGCAACCCAGTGGGGGAGGGAACGTGGTCACCCTCCCAATCACTGCCCGAGGCAAATGATGTTTCACTTTCACTTTCCTGATCTTAACGGGAAGCAGTGTGAAGCCACTGAAGCCCCTACCGATTCAACAGTTTAAAGTTTACTCCGAACACTGCAAATATTCATACGAAATGGGAATCAAACATACAAATTATTAAACAGAAGGCAAAGCTCTAACTGTTAAGCCACGAGCTCAGGTATTGATCCACTAAACATCGTAAGTTCGAAGTAAGAGTGTACATAATATATAAAAATTAATATGAAATATGAAAATTTTAATTTGAGAATACTTCTCATTAATGAAAGACCTTCCTAACCACGGTTACATTAGATTACTACGGTTACTTAAGGCTGAAAATGAATTGGCCCAGTTGATTAACAAAAATTTTTGACTAAAAGATAAATGAGATGAATACCTATATTATATTACACACACGACTGTAATGTACATTACAGTATAAAGTGCATGTATATATATATATATATGATAGAGTAATGTATACATCACAGTATAAAGTGTAATATAATGATAAAACAGTAAAATGTTGACTATTTCGTAAAATATATAGCCGATACCAAGTTGATGAGGTCAAAATGGAAAAAAAAAAAAAAAAAAAAAAAAACGCGGTCACAAAATATATCATTATACAAACCTTTTGCATTACTCAATTTTCCAGAAAAACTATGGAATTTTAATTTTAATGTACTTTATAATTTTATGTTTAGAAAGACTGAGCTTTATTAAATAAATTTAAAACCAAACGATAAATATATAAATATTGATTTACTAAATGACTTAAAAACATTTTATCATTTACATAATTTTCTAATTACATTTTATAATATTAACAAAAAAAGATAAAAGAATTTTTTTTATCATGGTGATTGAAAAATAAAATTGAAACCCGTATAAAATTATACTTAATTTTAAAATTATAATATATAAATTAGATTTCTTTATCACTTAAATCTTGTTCAATTGCCATGGTAACAAGGTAGAGAAGAGTATCGCACTGGTGCGATCGTGAAGTAGCGGGTTTCATACCATACCGAGCTGCCGTACTGAACACCAATGTGAGCTGAAAGCTCCGTAATCCTTCCCTATATACCCTACTACTGTATATTTCCGCTGATGTGTCGTAGCGTGGGAAGAAGTGTGCCAGCTCATGTGTCGATCACGTCACTTTGTTGAAACTATGATTGACTACCGTTTCAGTCACAGTATAAATAATTGTTCGAATAAACTGACGTCTTGATTTCAATAGCGATCAATAAAAAAATATAAATATATATACAACCTAATAAATCAAATAATAAAACTAGCAAACGCAAATGAAAATTTTGGCAAAGCTTTAAATAACTCGTCAAATACATAATGTAAAATAAGAATAATAAACTGAGACCAAAGAATCAACGCGAAAAAATTTTGACTGTTGATAAAATTTTGTCATTTGAGTTATTTTTGGACGGCAACGGAAACTCCACGAGTCGCTTCATTATTTGGCAACATATTGATTTTTACATCATGTCTGGCTTCTTTCTTTTTTTAACATCTCGAACACACAAGCGGTTGTATTTTATTTATTTTTATAGGAAGAAGAAATAAATAAATAACATAATGCATAAACAATTGATTACCTATTTTCGGTTAGAAAAAGGAATTAATTTTTTCATATGTCAAAAAATAATAAACTTCTTCGATGCAAATTGGATAGTATTTTTCCTATAGAAATTTAATTCTTTTATATATAAATCATATTTCCCAAATTATTACATTTTTTATAGTATATATAATTAGCAGCTATATTATTAACTGTTATTAAGACTATATGCTTGTATTATATAACATACGTTATAGTTTTAATTATATATTATTATCAAAAATTCATATTTAATTAAACTCAAAAAACAAGAATATTCAAGTAAATTAAATTTGATAAACGTGCAAAAAATTAGCAAGCACGTATTGTAAAAAAATTGAAAAATTAATGTTTCGAAGCAGGAATTAGGAAGATTCAGGCAGCTGATGAAATTTGGAGTTGTTTTCGAACATAAAAGGAAGCTCTGTAAGTCGCTTTACTTTAGTATCAGTTTAATGTTTAATTATATACTATCAAATATATTAAAGTGCCAAAAATTTCCTTCAGTGAAAAATAATTTAAAACGACTTGATTGACCAATTTTATGATTATTTTGATTAGTTAAGTAACATATATCAAGAATATTATATATATATATATATATATATATATATATATATATATATATATATATATATATCAGTGGTTACGACAGCCCGAATAAGTTCTACAGTGGCCATATCTGTTTTCACGGCCGAGGTCCTTGGGGTGCGAAGTATGCATCCCAGTTCGGTGATCAACCTAGCGAAATCCCAGTGTTTAGTTCCCAAGCATGCTTGGTACTCAATTTACCGACCCTGTAAAGGGATGAAAGTTGAGTTCACCTTCTCCTACCCGAGGATCGAACCTGTGCCTTAAGAGCGCGAAGCGATACCACCAATGCCACAGGGTTTTATATATAAATAAATATATATATATATATATATATATATATATATATATATATATATATATATATATATATATTATATATATATATATATATATATATATATATATGTAAACATGCATAGAAAATATTGGTTAAAAAAGTTGCTCTCATGAATATAGGAAAGAGGTTTTCATAAGGTTTGAGCATGCTAAGTAAGTGTAGCCAAAATTTCCACTAATGTGGTGCGGAAGTTTGGGGCGAAATGGTAATTCTCTTTCTCACGTCTCGTTTAACTATGGTTGATACTTATTGATTGAATACTGGATGCATAGTGACAGTACAAACCCCCTGGATTATCACAATCTCAGTTTATAATTCTAGTACAACGTTAATGTAACGATCATCAGCTTACTAGGACGGTATGAAAAGAATCAAAATATGTATCCAATTGATTTTATTTAGTTTTTTTTAGGCCACCCATTTTCAACAACCGAAACCATGAAACACAGTCAAATTGTCTAAATAAAATTGAAATACGGTCAAATGAGGAGGTCGACAGCTGAGTTCTCACCTTTCCTACACAGCACCGAAATTTGAGCATTCAACTTTACGGGACAATTAACGTATATAATAGTTGGGTAAGGTGTAAAACCCGCTACATTTTGAAAATAAGGATGATGCCTTTTATTACTACTTCATTTAAGAAAAGTGGGATGGGTTAAAAAAAGTGGTCACTGATTCTTATCTCTTAATATAAATAAAAAGTATAATAAATCTTGTAACAAATAAGAAGTCTCGATCAAGAAATATAAATGATTTTAAACAAATAAATTATTCTTATTATTTATTAATTATTCACTACTTCTACTTTGATATTTTTTGACGATTCTTAAATGCCTAATAAGTTATATTATTATTATTCGCTTGTTAATTTATTTTTCAATATTTAAAAATAATTTTATGGAGTGCTTCCTCCATAATAAGTATCCACAAAAATAAGAAAATACCTAAATTATCATTTCATTAATAAATAAATAAAATAAATTTAATAAATAAATATTTTGAAATTTAGAAAATAAATTTATAGAGTAGTTTATCAAAATATTATACATCTAATTTAATATGAATACTTAAAATTAATTTTCGTTAGAATCATAGAGGTTTAGTTATATTTTGCGATATTTTAATGTTCTTTTTTTGTTTTGAAAAATAATAAAAACCTTTCTCAAAACATTAACGAGAAAGAAATTTTTATATAACTGAAATGTTTTAAAAAATCATCAGAACAAAAGAAAAAAAAATACAATTATATCTCTTCAGACAAATATGTGTATCTAATAGGGCTCATAATTCATAACTGTAAGAAATATTATCGCACAACCATTTTCGATTTAAACTATTTTTTTATAAAATAAAGTATAGAAAAATTGTAATTTTGATTGTAATATCATGAATTGTATAATCAATGTTTCAAAGTTTTTAGGAATTGACCTTTATCTCAACAATAGTGTTAAAATAATTATAAAAAGCTCTTAAAATAACAAAAATTTCATATTTTTAGAGATGCATGTGTTATTTTCCGAAAAAAATTATACATAAAAGTTTGAGAAAATCTTAATTTTTTTTTACTTATATAGTACTTAATATCATTTATTCTTAATTTATTTTTAAAAATAAAAAAAATGTAATTTTTTTAAATTTAAATAGCATTTTACATTGTATTTAATGCAATATGTATATGTACCCGATATATTAATAGATGGCGTAATTCTTGATCAATAGGAAGTAATGCGTTTTAAAGAGAAGACAAATAGAAATTCGAACAACAAATCTGAATAAATGGAATCAAAATAAACTGCACAGCCGGTTTAAAAAATCCTTTATCAAAAGTCCAGTCTCTTCAATATCATTTAAAAACTAAACTTTCTCAACCACAACAATTTTGATAAAAAGATATCCATGTATGCAAATGTAAATACATTGGAATCCAAAATAAACCTTCGTAAAAATATATTTTTCTGTATGGACTTACCTTTCAGAATCCTCCAGAGCAGCACCTGATCGGGCAAGCCGACCAAGGACTTGATTGGCTAGTTCAATTCTTTTCGATTCAGAATTAGTCCTGACTCTAGAGGCTGCGGCTACATCATTGATGATATTGTTGACAGGAGCATTACTCTCAATAGGGACGGCATCGGGAGGATTATCGTAGTGAGCCACCATCTGGGTGGCAGGGGGCGACTGCTCGGGCAAGCCATTGCTCACCATCATCGGCTGGGGATAAGGCACGGGATGAGGATCACAGGGAACGGTGTGCACCAGAATGTTCTGATTGTTCACCAAGTTATTATAGTTCCCGTCCAGCCCTGTCGTCTGTAAGCTCATGTCTTGGATTAAGGTAACCGGCTGCATGTGGCAAGCCTCCTGGGGCAGGATGATGCCGTACATGTGCTGCTGGTTGCCGACAACAAAGTTGCCACTGAAAGTCTGGTTGATGGGTATCTCGTACACCTGGGCAAAGTTGACGGAGTTGTGGTACTCCTCGTTGTTGAACCCATCCGGATCACAGTTGGTGATTTGGATCGAGGGTGGTGTGGAGATGCCTTCCGTCTTGTTGCCCATGTCCTCTTCGGCTGGAGGGTCTTTGAAGTCCATGCAAATCCACCTACCCTTCTGGAAGGGCTCGCTGCTCATGATCTTGACCACTTTGAACCGCCGTTGCCAGTTGTTGGGCAGCGGGTTCATGATCGGCACTTGGGCACTGATCGGACTCTCCGACTTACTGGTCATCATGGTCACTCCACCAGCCACCGGGCCGATGGCCGTGTACGTCGGGGTGACCCCGATGCTGAGATTCATGTTACGATCCACGGTAGTGGGGATCTGGGCGAAGATGATGGGACCGCAAGGGGAAGCTAGATCCTCCAGCAAATCCTCCGAATGGTATCCTTCATTATCGGCCTTGGACGAATCCAAGAAATCAGAACTCAAGTCGTCGGTGCGACTCTCGTCCAAGTCGTCGGCGCTGTCGTAAGCAAAATCTTCATTTTTCCTAGATCCCTGAACGGTCACGCTGGTAATCTGGAAAGAGTTGGTGTTCCTCCGTGTCAAATTCAGTTCGTTCGGAGGGACCGGGGGATTTCCGTTTTCTGATATCATCTGGTCGATGTACAACGTCGTCGACGGCGATAGGATTCCAACCACGTACGGCTGGCCGTCATTGTAGTTGCCGGTGTTTCTGTTGTCGGTCATATCGGAAGAAAAACAAATAACGATAGGTAACAACAAACAAAAGAAAACAAAATTCATGCAGATATGTTTTCACACCTTGCTCCGACGAGCAGATAAAGTCAAGTCACGATGTACCGAATTTGTTCTATCAAAACATAACGATTGAAGAGCCTTTTTAAATGAATCCGAGATGAGCATCCACTCCCACTGGAAAACGCAAGGAATATGGCGATCATGTGTTTTAGAGCAGACGACAAGGATTTTCCAGATGTATCACTTCACCGTGCAGCGCCATCTATGTATACAAATTTAAATCTAGCTCAAGGTCGACAAAAGGAGGAAAACAAATGAGAAGGAAAGGCCAAATGAATAAAAAAGAAAGTAAATAAATGAAATGGTGGCGCCATCTATCACCAACATTTTAAAAGCATTTCTTTACTACTAAATAAATGTGCTAAATATGATAACGTTTGTCTACTTTTCTAATAGTAGGATGCAAAATGTCTTATTAAAATTTTAAACTAAATCAAAATTCATGGTGAAATAATTTAAAAATTTTTTTCGTATAAAAAAAAGAAAATATGAACAAATTTTTAGTTTATTATCACACATTAATTGTTCAATATTTAACTTACTATTAAAAAGGTAAATCTTTGTACTGTAGCACATTTTAATAAGTTCAATAAAACTAATTGATGTAAATGGAATGCATTTATTCAGTTTCAATTTTAAATTCTTTGTTTTCAGTTAAATCTTATAAAATGCGTTCAAAATAGGCATTATAATTGTTATAAACTTTAAAAAAATTATTGTTCATGATTCTGAAGTAATTGTTTCCGTGAATGATTTTTAATAGGATTACATATATGTTAATATTTTACAGCTTATTTATTATATTTTAAACAATTAATGGAATTTATATATATATATATATATATATATATATATATATATTTAAAAAATTCCCTCTTATACCAATTTTATGAAATAGAATAAATGTAATGCAAATTTTGATTTTTTTCCCAAATTGATGTCCGAATATTGATAAAGAGTAAAAAAAACCAATCCCTTATTTAATTATATACGTATATATGTCACAAAATAAATTTAGCCAATTTGAGAAATGTACAATTAACAAATTAAATATAATTGAATTAAAAATAAATAAAAGAAACATTTTTAAAAAAGTAATATTTATATCCTATTGTGTATTACTATGAGACATTGTTTTTAAGTTAATTATAATTTATGTCAACATTAAATATCATCATAAGTACCACTTAAACATATAAAAAATTATAATATTAAATTTAAATGATAAACATTCTTGAATTAGAAATAAGTGTGTGTATATTATTACTTAAAAAACTTCCTCAAATATTTTGTAGGTAAAAAAAATAGTGTACTATCAAATTAATTTGTTTCATTGACATTAGATAAGCATTTAAACCAGAATTTCCATTTAATTTAAATATTTAAGGATGAGCAAAATGTTCAAATTATAAAAATTTAATTATATTTTATATAAATAATTTAAATGATAAAAATATCTCTAATAAAAGGAAATAGCAATTATCTTTTTATCCATTTAAGATAAAATGTTTGTTCTTAAATGATACAAGGTATTAAACATAAAATCAATATTTCTCAACTTTAGAAAATTTGGACAATGATAATGTTCCAGTATTCTCTTATTAGTTATCTTCACAAATTATTTCACAAAATATTCTAATTTTCATTCAGAAATTTATACTTCATGTAATATTTTTACATTGAAATTACATGCTTATATAGTCCAATTTCTTTAATATTGAATTATAAAAGTAGGTAAAATCTACAAATATGAAATAATTTCTGCATTAATAAAAATTAGCGGGATAAAATTTTCTTCATAAATGCAAGAATAAACCATATAACATAGAATTAATCAAATGTAATTTAAAATTCAAAATAGAATATAAACTGAACTAGTATTGGTTGATTAATTATTCTACTTCAGAGATGTTTATCCCTTTTTTAGATAGATACTTTTATCAAGTATGTTCTCGAATAACTTCTATTGATTATCATCTATCAAGCTTTATCATCTGTTCATTTAAATATTTTGCACTGAACTATTTTTTGATGAAGATAATTAACCAAATACAATTTCTTACTTTTCAAAAAAAGAAAAAGAAGGGGGAGTTATTATTTGTAGTGAAAATGCATTTATTACAGAAAATAAATTATAAGATCATATGATACTTCCTGAGAATTCTTTCTAAAAATGGATAATTATAGATGAAACTAAATTTATATTTAATCATTATGAATCAATTCAGGTGAAAAATCCCAACTCTAATACAACTAAAAATGATATTTACATATCCACAGAATAAAATCAAGAGAATTATATTGCATAGCAAAAATATTTAAAAAAGAAAATATTCAAATTTGTTAAATACTTTTTTATATGTGCTTTTTAATTTTATTTTAAACATACAAAAAAGGTAGTAAAACTTAAATATTAAGATAAAGTTTTCTTATTTATATTTAATTCTCAATTTATTAACTAAAGATAACTAAGCCTTCAAAGTTTCATACTCAAAATATTTTTATATAAGACATTTTAATTTCACAAATACTGTCTTTCCAATATATATTTTTCTCTTTTTAATAAAATTTAAAAAATGTGTAAGTTGATAATAATTATATTCTATTGATTTTCTCTAATGAGAGGAATACTTTATACATAAAAATGCAATTCCTTGTTATTGCCTATACTTAATAGAGGAAAGAGTAATTTTCCAAAATTAAAGCAAATTTTCTGCAAGGATTATAAGAATATGATAAAAAGATTTACAAAGTATTATTACCCAAATTTGTTACACTGATGTATGATAGATGGCAGCACTACTCGTTTGTTGTAAAAGATGTGACTGACTTAAAATTGGTATTGTGTTGGATAATTTAAAAAAAATGCTACTGTCACTCTAATACGTCAAATCTTTAAGATTTTAAAAATAAAATTGTACTATATAAAGCACTTTGGTATAAATTTGCTTAGAAATAGATTTACAAATACAAATTATCTATATAGTTATATGATAGATGGCAGCACTAGAACACGAATTTATATTTTAGAGCAGCACCGTCAAAAGCAAGGCCCACGGTTGGGTTTTTAATATTATAACGAAAGAATAAATTTTTGCAATTTTTTTTGTGGGTATTTTTTATATGGTATAATAAATAAATTACTAAAATACAGAATCGTATTTGTGAGTCCCGTCTCGACTCGTGTGTAGAGACTTATTCACGACGCGTCTCCACTCAAGGCCGTTGCGCAGAATAACAAAAATTCCACTCCTTTGATCTTTTCAAAAGCCACCCGAT
The DNA here is from genome assembly GCA_037975125.1 of Latrodectus hesperus. Classification (NCBI taxonomy): domain Eukaryota; kingdom Metazoa; phylum Arthropoda; class Arachnida; order Araneae; family Theridiidae; genus Latrodectus; species Latrodectus hesperus. The sequence continues at coordinate 119,204,093 of CM075853.1, read as the reverse complement.
TCGACAGAGGACATTAAAATTAAAATAGCAATTGATTGATTTATTAGATTGCGTATCGGTTCCCCGTAAACCATCGGGCGAGCCTTATTCTCCTTAATTTATTTCTTTTATCAATTTAAACTTGTGATTTAATTAAAGAGTAAACAGAACTCTACTGTGCATAATAACAAGCCTCGTTATGTCTGTGAAGAAGCGAAAAGCAAGTGATGAAAATCGTGCATTTAATGAAAAATTGGGGATTAGAGTATCTGATGTGCAACAATTACAATAAAATTCAGTGTATGATTTGTATGCAAGTTTTGTCAGTGAATAAGGAATACAATGTGAAATGGCACTATAGTACTTTACATGAAGAAAAGTATAAAGAACATATCGGTGAGCCAATAAAAATTATTCTAACCGAGTATTAAAAAAAAACCTAATACATCAAATAAGTATGCTTTTAAAAGTACAGATAATGAACAAAGTTTGGTTGCGTCTTATGAAGTTTCTTTACTATTAGCCGAAGTGAAAAACATTCAGCGATGGGATTTTAATGAAAAAATGAGCAGTTTCAATGACTCAACGCTTCATGCAGCCAAAGTTGACGAAAAAATTTGAATCTGTAGCCTTATCTCCCCAAACAGTGGCGCAACGAGTAGATGATATGGGCGAATATACTTCGAAAAAATTATGTAATTGCCTTTTGGATTGCGAATACTACTCAATATGTTTGGATGAAAGCACCGACCAGACAGACATCAGTCAATTATTAATATTTATTCGTTGCATTTCAAAACATTTTATTATTACGGAGGAAATGTTAAATCTGATACCGCTACTGGAAACAACTAAAGGCGCAGACTTCTATCTGTCAATAAAACTGCCAGAGACTACGGAGGATTTCAAAAATATTCTTGCATTGTAATTGATGGAGCAAAAGCTATGACGGGAACAGAGACAGGATTCGCAGGACTTCAATAAAATGGTATTAATAGCCCGTTGTTTCACTGCATCATACACCAGGAAGCTTTATGTAGAAAATCTTTCCGCCAATCGAATGTCATCAAAATTATTAGAATAACAAATCTCATTAAAGGCAGAAATAAAGTTTTGACTCATAGAAAATTTCGAAATTTTTTAAGTGAAATTGATGCGACCTATGAAGATTTGTTATTACACTCCGAAATAAAATGGCTTAGTGCTGGGCAGTGCGTTGAACGTTTTTTAAAGAAATGCCTTATTACTAAAAAATGAAATAAAATCAGACACTTCTGAACTGCAAAATTGTATGCAAGATATTTTATTCCTGGCTGATCTTGCATTTTTAATAGATATGACACAACATTGAACGAATTAAATTTGAAGTTACAAGGCAAAGGACACAATATTGCCAACATATATGGATAGGTGAATGGTTTAAGAAGTAAACTAAATTGCTCAAAACATCACGAGAGCAGAAGTATTTTTCTTTTTTTCCGAGTTGCAAAGAACATTAGACAGAGATAGCAAATTTTGAAGGATGTACTTTTAAGGATCACGTTAAATTATTGACGATGCAATTGTGGAGTTTTAGCAACGATTTGCAGATTTTAAAGAATTAGTGATATATCACTTTTCAGTTATCCATTAACAATTGCAATTGAAAGAGTAAGCACTGATTATCAATTGGAATTATGTGACCTACAATCAGACCCCTTTTACAAGAGCAGGACAGAGTCTGGAAAAGATTTTTTTTTAACTCCTCGGGGTGAGCGTTTCCCCTAATTAAACAATTTTTACTTCAAAATGGGTTCGCTGATGGGCAGTACCTATCTTTGTGAAAGTGCGTTATGAATTTTATAAAATCTAAATATAGATCTTCACTGTCAGATAATTCACTTACACACGCACTGCATCAGGCAACAACTAATATTAATGTTGATATTGAAAGAATTGTAAAAGATAAATTAATGAAGCACTAATACACACAATTTAATGTAACAGTTACATAGTAACTATATTAAACGCTATTAAACTTTTTCTTTAAAAAATGTGTTTTTCATTTGTGCGACCCTTCAATCTGTTTAATTATTTGTATTGTGGCCCGGGATCAAATTTGGTCTGAACAGCCCTGTGTGGCCTGTAGAGAAATAAAAAAATGATTCTTGATATTAAATTATTATATGACTGCCAAAAATCACAAAATCGATTAACTCCATAAATAAAGATGTCGATAAAAATGATAAAAAGTATATTTTTGAAGATAATATTTTTTATATCATTTACATAGGTTTTTGTAAAGAATGGTTTTATAGGTGAAATCTGTTCTGAATATATTGTTATACATTATATACAGCTTTAGAATTAAAATTTGATTCGAAAAAAAGTGAATCAATTGTTGAGAAGGGAAAATTAATATAATCACATCTGAAATTTCGATAATTATTACAGTAGTATACAATAACTTAAGAAACGTGTAGCATATCTAAAAAATAATTTTGAGAAATAATTTGCCTTAATTTAAGGTTTACTTTTTAATAATTGGAAGAAAGAGAGCTTGTTTTCTTAATCTATTAAATACTACTACACATGGGAATGGTGTTGCTACACGATGGATGAAAAATCAATTGCTTTTAGTGGCTTCTTAAAGCGTAAAAAAAATTGTTCCCATCAATGAGCAAAAAATTAACCATCGATTCATACAAACTAATTTTGTAAATCCACATTGCTTTCATCATATGTTCTCCAAAATTAATTCAGAATTTATATTTCATATATATTGAGCGAATACTTATCAATTATTCAATTTTATAAAATAAATGGTAAATAAATTATAAATGACATTTTTTTTTCCAATGAAAAGATACTACAAATCACATGGTTGGTTTTCCTAACTAATTTGTGTAAAGCTCATTTTTTCAATACTTTTATAGAAATGTCATAATTATTACTTCATTATATCTTTATTGGTATTCACCAAGTTGTTATAATATTTTTTGTTTTGATTTCCGAATCCTTCCCACCTACACTATAGCCTATTTATGTCATCACACAATCCTTATATAAAAAGTAATAAAATAAATATTATTGAAAGTTTAAAGAAGAGATGGATTCCAGCGATTTGTCATACAAAAAGCAGTTACGTTAACTCCATAATATTTGTTTTAAAAAAGCTCATTCGAATACTAGGCTTTCACATTTAGAATTTAAGGTTTTTAATCTTTGAATATTAGAAAGTTAAGAAAACTTTTGCAAAATAAGTTTTATTAAGTCCCTGTTGAGGAATTCAAAGTAACATTCAGCAGTTTATTCCTTTGAAAATTATTTCAGCATATTTAATTTTAAGATTACATGTTTGAAAAATACAGCTAATGTTTTTTAAAATAAAAGTGTTTAAAGCAATTAAACACTGGTTTACTTCCAGTTTTGAAGTATTGCTTATAGAGATCTATCATTGTTATAATTACACAAAAGCCACATCAAGAATTAATATTGATATGGCATGCTTAAATTAAATGATCAGAAATCGATTGAATCCTGATTTGCTTATTAATCAATTTAATTATTTTCTGCACACGAATTTTAATTCATCAGAAACCTACATTTTTAAAACAGATTTTGAATCAATTAACCTAAGTGAGAATCGAAATGTTGAACTGAAGAATAAAGAACTGCTATTAAAGTGAAGCTTGGGAAATCTAAATACTCAGTAAAATATGTTTAAAACGAAATTAATATCTAATATTTTTTAATGATAAATTATTTATAATCCCTGCTAATAAAATTATTTACATTATATATGATTTATTTATAAAAAAATATTTGATTACTAGAAAATTAAGTTTATTATCATCTTTTCAACTTAGAGCAGTTCCAATGAAACAAAATGACAAATTGGGTTGCTGGCAGCACTACGGCATTTGCAAAAATGTCTGATAACTCAAAATTACATTTTCTCACACTGCACAAATTTCTCTCATAAATTTCATCATTATTAAATTGTTAATATATATATATATATATATATATATATATATATATATATATATATATATATATATATATATATATATATATATATAAATTTGAAAACTAGTAATTTTGTCAACATGAATTTGTCAACTAGTAGTTTTGTCAACCTCTAACATGATTTGAAAACACTTTTAATGAACTGAGTTTTTTACAAAAATTCTTATATATCATTGAAGATACAAGTCAATTCTTCCTATGAAAAAATTTAACAGATATTTAAACAGCTCACATTAAAAAATTTTATAAGAGAAATGAAAAATAAATAACCTATGTAAACATCTTTTGACTAGGCATTAAAAAAAAAGGAAATTGGCATTAGACAACACAATTATTAGCCAACAGATGAAACTGCATAAAAAATCATTACTTTAAAAATTCATTGCAAGTAGTTATTTTTCTCTGCTTTAATAACACAAAATGGAAAAAATTACTACAAAACAGAATATGACTGAATAAATATATTTTCAGTTATAAAATTTAAAGATCTAAAAACAAAAACTCCAACAAGTATGATATGAGACTTTACTTAAAAGTCATACAAAGAATGACATTGTAACGTTAAAAATTGAGGTAAGTGTGAATTCATTTGAAAAGGAACTCAGGGCTCTAATATTGCTAGTCCAAATAATCAGAAACTGCCAAAACCGCATAATAGAAACTATTTCAACATTTGCGTTAAAAATAAAACCTTGAGGAAATATTTTTTGAGGCAGAAACAAGGCAATACCAATTATGACATCTTGTTGTAATTTAAATAGGAAAATAAAATACTAATCCCGATTCTTTATAGCAGAAAATTTATAGGAAAATAATTCCAAAATATTTACATACTAGACACAAAAATGTCGAATTTAATCAATAACGTTTATGAGCATTGTACCTCTTTTGTGTGCAAGAACATGTTTTTAATGTTCTAAATAATTATTTTTGTGAATATCATAATATCAAGTCAGTTTGAAAAGTAGAGCAGCTCACCCCCATATTGTCATCCTAGCTGGCATAAGACAAAACATAATATCAAATTTAATAACTGAAGAATTAATTTAAAAAGCCCTTTTGAATACAAAGGCAGAAACAAGGCAATACCAATTATGACATCTTGTTGTAATTTAAATAGGAAAATAAAATACTTATCCCGATTCTTTATAGCAGAAAATTTATAGAAAAATATAATTCCAAAATATTTACATACTAGACACAAAAATGTCGAATTTAATCAATAACGTTTAGACCAGGACCTACAGTTTAAAGAGAATTCCAAACCACTACAAACATCCAAGTCTAATGAGGGATTCAAACCCACAAACTGTTGAATCAAAGGCAAGAGTGCAAACCATTCGGTTATGAGCTTGATTTGTTGAACTGGTAACGAAGTTACATGCAATAATGAGTTCCAGTGGCTCAATAGCTTCCCATTAAAATCAGCAAAGTGAAGCATCATTTCCAACAGACAGTGATTGGAAAAGTGATCCTTGTTTCCTTATTTAAAACGTGACTATTTTGAAATAGGAATTCTAGAAATAATTCCCTTAAAATAGCATTACACAAAATATTCATTTCTGGCAATTTTTTAAAGAAAGTGGAAAATAAGCTTTTAGGGAAGGCATAAATCAGGAAATACATTTCCTAGCTTAGCTATGAATAAAATATTATAAAACTGGATAGTTAATTTGAGTGCATATATGTACATAAAAGTAACATGGGATTATGGATTCTCCTTATAATATAAAACAGAGAGTGAAACTAATTTTAACACTTCCCTTTCTTTTAACAAAATTTAATTCACAATAACAAAATGTACATTTCCTGAATTTATTAAATTTATTAATGATATTGTGATAAATATGATAGTATAACTGATAGTATGATTTTAATTCTCAAATATAATTACCATATTTTTAAATGAATAATTTTTCAATTTTTGAGGATTTTAAATTCAAATGATTATTTTAGTAATATAATTTACTGCAATAGTATTTTAAACTAGAGAAGTTATTTTTTTAAAATAATTATAAATAAATAGGGAAACAAACTAATTTTTCTAATTGAAGAAACTCCTTTTTCTTCAGTACATTATAGATACTCTAAAAGTGAATTTGGAATTCGCTGCAATTCAAAATTCTTCATATGTAAAAGCATCAAAATTAAAATATTCTTTTTACTAAAGAAATAGTACTAAAAAATTTTAAAACATGTTTAATTAAATGTGTATAAAGCCAGTAAAAAATAACAATAAAAAACGACAATCATTTCACTAAATAAACACATTTTAATTTCAACTCTTTCATATTTTAAATATTTACAGCCATCCATCCATCATAGGGCCAAAAAAAATAATTACTCTGTTAACAATCCCTGGTCTTCATACATTATGCCAAGTACTTGTACCAAGTACTGCTTGGTGATAAAACTTATGTAAGTACAGAAAACAAGTTTTTCAAATGGAAGGGAAATCGCTAAAAGAAATGAAATATGCTTCTACATGAAAGAAATAGAAAAATTACACTAATTATTTATCTTACAATGCATAAATATCCATCCAATGCTGCATCTTTCATATGTTGCAAAAACTCAAATAAGAATTCAATGGCAAAAGAAAAGAAAATATCAGTCTTAAATGAAAAACATATAATGAATACAATTAAATACAAACAGATGTAATTCAGTTTATAAATTGAAGATGGAAATGTGATCCATTTCAACATTTCAAGAAAAAAATTTAAATAATAAAACTATTGAAGTTGTACAAAGAAAGTGCCAATAATTTTGTAACATACTACACATACACTTAAATTTTATCATAATAAATATTGAAAGTTTTAAATATTTTTGCACATAAATTTCAAAATAAAACCATTAAATTCACATTTTTTAAACATAGTTATAAACAAATTGACACAAATAATACATAATTAAAAATCTTAATATATAACAATAAATCTGCATTCAGCAAAATATAGAATATATTACACTTGAGCAAATATACAAATGCACAACAAGATATGGATCTAATATTCAATAAAAAAACTGATTTCAGAAATCAACAAGAAAACCTTACACATTCAAGAAATTACAGCTGCAAGGAATTACTGTTATAACATACATTGGCTTATCAACATCAAATTATTGCATAACTCTAAATTACTCTCGAATTGTGCAATGAAAGCAGTGCTGCATTTCCATTTGCAAAAGGACACATTACTGATCCATATAAAACATGCAAATAGCACTTCAATCAAATTTCACATCAAGAATTGTGTTATTATGATATAATTAAAACAAAAAATACCGATATTATCACAAAAACACAAATTGGACAGAAGAGTAAAGGGATTTAAAATAGCACAATGCTTAAACTTTTAGTATGCAAATTAAGTTTAAAATAATATTTTCTTAAAAAATCAAGGGAATAAAAGTACTCTACAGAGAAAATTAGATAAATTAGCAATTTAGTACAGTCATTAAGTTAAAAATGGAAAAATAAAATTATACGAGCAATAAAATTATACCATAGAAATAATATCAACACTAGTACATTTATGTTTCTCATCTAACACTTATTAACACCATGTGGGGAAACACAAAAGCCATGGGAAGAGTCAATTAATTATGGAAGTTTGCAGAATTGTCAAGTTGCACTCAATATCAATACAAAAGTACACCTGAGGATTTATTTCTCAGAAATGTATGATATTCACATAGGGTACACATATTATAGGTATGAAAGTATATATGTTGAGCTTCAATTATTTTTTCAATAGTTTTTTGATACCCCATAAAATACAGGATGCATTAATTGCCAACTTTTAAAAGTGATACAGAAAATAATTTTTTTTCTAAGATAGTTTTCTGTACAACATTGTATACAGCACCAAAGTGTCAAGACAACAATAAACTCTTTTGTATAGTTATTTTTACAGCTGTGTAGTAAATTTAATCTTGTGTTTATGCCTTCTATTTTATCTTTTTAAAGAGAAAAAAATGCTAAACAGCAACATAAATACAAGAAATCAAATGTTTAATATAATTTTTACCATATCACATGCTTATTAAAAATGATTTGGTATTTAATATCTACGAGAAATTGAAAGATACATTGAAACTAAGTTATAAATTTGTATTATAAAATATAAACGGCAAAAGAAATGAAAGACAGTAATTTTCTTTACTAGTATTTTCTAAGAAACTAAATTGACATTTTATTAGTTATTGAAATTTATTGTTTCATACAATTTTAAAAATAATTAAATATAATTTAAAATATGTTTTGCATGAGTAAATATTTTGTATACTAAGCACAGCTGGGCAAAAATTTTATTAAAGAGGGGGAAAAAAAGAATTATTTTATTAATAGAAAAAAAATTCATAGCACTAGTTTATGTAATATTAAAGATTTTATATGAAATAATAAGAACTGCATAATTATATTTTTGATTAAATTTGATTTTATATTTTATTTACAATATGAACATGTAAACATCCCAATTAAAGTATAACAGTGAAAAGAACATTAATCAGAGATAAGATAACAAACATATTTCACCAGTTAAGACTACAGAAAAATTATTAATTACCAATACTTAATATTCACATACTAATAATTCTCTTAAATGTTTAACTTCACAGCTGCATTTTTTTCTTTTCAAAAAAGCCAGAAATTACATCCACAATTATCACAGAGTAAAGACTTGATATGGTTTGTAAATATATCTATTCTCAGAGATTTCTTTTTAGTTACTAAATTGGAATGATTCACATTTACATTTTTCCTTTTAAATATATATCATAACAATAACATAGACTGTTGAAGACTTGCGGAGGAACCTCTCTCGAATGTCACTGCAAGGGCAGGAAGGGTTTATGGGATACATTTCGATGCATTTCTCAAAAAATATGTCCATTTCAAAAAATGACCACCTAAAAATACCCTGTGTTCACAAATATATATATATTTTATTTATATGCTTGAGGTTGCCTTTACTTCTAAGTCATTAAGAGAACGGGATAATGCAATAAGAAATGTTCAAAGCCAATATGTATTGATTATGAGCAAACACACATACAGATGGAATGTAAGGGGACCATACCACTTTAGGCACGCATGGTGGATATAGTTATATTTATAATTATATATATATAGATATATCTATACAGGTTCCAAATACAGACAGCAGACAGATTCACAGGGTTAAACTTCTCTATCACTCAATTATATTTCTAAGATCCATCCCTGGAAAAAAAGAAAAAATTGTGTGAATTCAACAAAAAAACCATCTATAAATAACAAAAAATTAAAATACATGAGTACAAATAAGGCAAAAATATATATTATGTGCATTTTTAGAAACTTTTAAATTACCAACTTCAAATTATTGTTGAAAAATAGTAGACAACAATGACAGCATTAATGAAATTTGTAAACATTTATATTGAATTTGCATTAAATAAAATTATTCAGAATAAATGAACTTGCAATTTTCATTGTGACCCTGCATAATGGATATGTAGCTTAAAACCCGACACTGTACAGAAGGACTTTCTATAGGTAATGGCCTGGCTTCATGTGTCTTATGGGGGGAAAAAGTTTTAAGTTTCCACCTTGACAAGCATGCATGAAACAAAATCCCTTGGTATTCAACAGTGGCTGTATTAAACCACAGACCTCTCACTCTAAAGAGTGAACAAATCACTAGGTAAAAATGATAAGATGAAATATATATGAACGAGGAAAATAAAATAAAAAAGGAAAATATAAGTATATGGATTAATTGAGGAATTACTTAGTAATAAGCATTGACTTTTTACTGAGCTTTTTACTTTTTATACAACATATAAATAAAAAATGCACCCTTTTATTATAAATTTTAGTTTATAAACATTGTGACTTGCACAAGAATTTTTATTCTTTAAGAAAAAAACTTCATTAAGGTTAATTATGGTGCACACTGGTTTTTATGTTTAGCATGAGCAAACTGGGTAGAAGAGCACAGGTTAGAAATTAATTTTCGAATTACCTTTTTTCAAATTACATAATTTTTTAACTATTGGATAATTTTACATTTGATGCTTTACAAATGCATAAGTTGTATATTTAACAATAAAAACATATCAATGCCATTTTATCCACATAGAAATTCAACTAAATTAATTTATAAAGATTTTAGATTAAAAGCCCACATTGATTAAGCGAAAAAATATTTAAATTTCAACAAATTTTAATGCTTCACATTAAGTTTACAAGCATTTCAAAATTAAACAAACATACCTGGATATTTTCTCTATTATATCTTGTAACATATGACTACCATAAGAAGGTAATAAACGATGAAATAATTCTTTAACAAATAAGTCGCTAATACCAGCATATGATCGCTCTGCTAAATCAAGAGCATTATGGAGTTCCTCAATGGCATCGGGTTTAACAGGACTATCATGACCTTTTACATCATTTTTGTGCTTCTTTTTAAGCTATAAACAAAGCACACAAAAAAATTTCAATAACAAAATTTAAAATTAATTTTTATTTTGAAAAAAAATTCAGTTAACTGGGTTTCTATTTTGTATTTATTAAAACTTTTATTGCTTCCAAAGTTAAATTTTATTTATTTTTCTAACTTAAATCAACATTATACATTGTGCATTTATATTTGGATATTTTCTAAGCATACAGTTATAAATGTGTAAATTACTCAATTTTAAACCAATATATTATAGTTTTTATGTTTTGAAAAGGCTCATATTCATTGAATTCATAAAAAATGAAATTTAGATGTTAACAATTGTAGATGCATAAATAAATGCTTACTTTTATTATAAATATTTTTCAATGATTACTTATACTTATTTTTAATTTATAATTAAAAAGAACAGTTTTTTTTAATAAATTAATACAATGGTCATAAACATTTCTCTTTAATTTTCCAAAAATTAATCTAAAGCTTATGACAGTTTTTAACAAAAAATTGTGAATATGAAATTACAATTACTAATTAGTAAATTTTTTTAAATCTTAGTAAGATAAATAAATATATTTATAGATATAATATTCACACAAATAAAAGGAAAAACATGAAAAATATTAAACATTGAAGTCCCAGCTAGGATAAAAATATATTAATACACTGAATTCAATAATTGTATTTTTTTCACTTACTATTTAACAGTTAGAAGTTGTTCAGATTAACCCTTTTCAACTTTTTAAAGATACAAGTTAATTTTATTATATGTTTAAAATAGTTCACAAAATATTTTATTCAAAATTATATGTATTTTTAAATATAATTATCCGTTAAAATTTGATGTCTAAATGAAAAAAGTAATTTTTACTTAAAATTTTTTTTACAAATACAATTAATAAGGAGAAAATCCCATCATAACCATTTCACAATATTTTTTACTCAATTTAAAACAAAATGAAAATATATTAGTATTAATTATAACATCCTTTGAAAATTGTAACAAACATTTCTCATTAATATTCTTACTTCGCACATCAAAGAATGTAAGACAGCAGATGAAGATGATCCTTTAATAGGGGACTGTTTTACAGGAGATGGCGGCACTTTTTGCTCCTCCTTCTTAATTTCCCTGGACCTTCGTCGAATCATCAACTCATCTTCATAAGAATCACTTCTATTTTGTATAACTTCAGACTCTCGATGATGCTGGGGCTTATATTTATTTTTTTCAAACTCTTCCTTGTTCCTGCCTGGTAAGATGAGTTTGGGTTGAGATGGAGGAGGAGGTGCCATACTTGATGGCCTTGTCTGAAACAAAAATACCTCATTATTCAAAACAAAACTACAAAGTGCACTAATATTGCTCCTGTAGAGTGATTTTTTACAGGAGCAATTCATATTTTCTTAGAACTATAATATTCTGATTCTACAAAATGCGGAAATATACCCATGCTTTATTAAAAATGAAAATTGAAAGTTATTTAGGAATTTAAAATAGTTATTCACATATCATAACTAAAAAATTAAGATCATTTCAATCATTAGTTTTGTATATAATATATTATTGCTTTGCTTTTCATTTAGGTGATTTCTCTTAACATCCTTAAGAGCATGTTTCCTGGACATATCACATTCTATTAAGATCTTAATTAAGTAAATAAAATATTCATTTTATAAAAAATTTTTAAATTATATACATCCATATACCTTTTTTGCTGGTATATAAAACACTCTTTTCTTTGAAAATAGACCTGAAAAATGGGATGAATCTTAAACATAAAAACTCAGTTTTTGATTGTATTAACTTTTGGAAATTTGTCAACAAGAGACAGTGATTAAATCATTTATGTGTGGCATTAATAATGCACAGGATGGTACAGAGGATCATTTGTTGTATAAGTAGTACTCAGATGCTTATTTAGAAGATTTCAAGCGATTCTTCATTTAGCTTTGGAAATGAATGTTTGGGTTTTGATGAAGATTAAAAGGTATTATTTTCCAAATAGACTGGGTATGGGCAGAAAGTATTAATTTGTACTTGTATTATTTAACACTTAAAATATTGTTAATTCATTATAATAATCAGTAATGTTTTATCTTTCAAAAAGGTGTACATAAAAGGGGAGCAAGTGTCTCCTATGCCAGCAAATACAGTATATATTGCATACCTAAATAGAAATAAATTATAATTGCACATCATGAGTTCTTTCTAAATGTGAATAAACTGAGAAATGTATAATAGAAGCAACCTTATAATACATAGATAAGAAATCTAATTTTAAGAAATGGTTTTAGAGCAAATACTAGTACAGTTATGCCAGTACTTCTGATAACTATCTTCTTCCCTTGTTTGCACATTCAATTCTTACAACACATTTTTCTATAATAACATGTTTGTTAGATTTAAAAGTTGAATATTCTATTATTTAGCTCCAAACTAATAGAAAAATGTATAAATGTATTTAAACAATCCATAGGAAATTATTTCAAAATTTACGTAATGTAACATAATTTAAACTAATTTCAGATATGTGGTTCATATCTTAATTAAAATTTGGGTTGATAGAGTAAATGTGATATGTATTTTGAATATAAGAATTAAAAATTAAGCTAAAACTTTTAATCTAATAAGCAAAACTAGAAACAAAAATTTAAATATAATTTTTGTCACTTCAAAAAGATTTTCATTTTATAAAACAAAAATTATAAGATAATTGTTATATACAAGAAACCTTACTATAGATTTTATGCTAACATTTTGACAGCTGAAGTTGATTTAAATACTAATATAATTTTAAGGAAATAATACATGAATGTAATTTCTTAAATATATACACACAATGAGCTTATATTTGAGAAATTGCATTTAATGCTAATCTTTTTTCAATACCAGACAGTTTTCAATTAACACTTGTCTTTTCTAACATTGGAAAAAAAATAAAAATTTAATATTTAGCAAAAGTTCAAAGCCTAATTTTTAGGTTATGACATTTAAACAATACTAATTCATTTTACAAAACAAAGTATAACAAAGTTAATTTTTTTAAATTAATACAACTCAATCACATGAATTATTTTCTTAAAATGTACTACATAATATAGATCCTAAATTTGCCTAAACAAAAAGTAAAGTAAGATGAAGCTATTACATGAATATTATGAATTTACAAATACCTGTTGCCTATTTTCTTGGCGGAAAAATGTGACACTTTCTGAATGAGAGTTTGGTGAGTGAGGGGAAGATGTGGAATCACCATTTTGTTGGTGTTTCACAGGAGGAGGAATTTTTGACACTTTCATGGGCATCACATTATTTTCTCCATCTAAAGCAGGTGCCAATGGAATATCACACATTCCTGGTCCTTTCACTGTACCCAAATCCCATCGCCAGCTTTTCCAGGTATCATTCACCTTTGATTCATCACTGATGCAATAAGGATCATGTTAATTGATAACCAAAAAATATATTTTTCAAAAATAAATAAGACATTTAGTATATTATTAGAATTGCTTTCTATTTGAAAATAGTTTGATCAAAATGCTTACATGCATGTAAGAGAATGTATGAAGCAAAATAAATATTTCACATGATGCAAAAAAGATATCACTGCATACTCAAAACATTTTGTAAAAGCAGTTTTTTCTAATAAATATCATTGGCAACTCAAAAGATCTTTAAAAAAAATTTTGTAAAGTGTAATTTAAATTAACTGAAAAGGTATCAGTTAATTAAGAGAACAAAGACGTAAAAACACAGCTAACATATTCTATCATTTCTCAAATATCTTAATAATTTTATTTGGAATATTTGGATTTGGAATTCAAACTATGAACCACTATGAAAGAGGTGGGAAACGAGCCCATGCGCTTTTGAACAAAAAGCCACAGCTCTAACGATTTGGCTTTAAGTTTGGATGATAAAAATTTAATGTTTTGGCATATAACTGAAATAATTAACATGTAATTAATTATGCTTAGTAAAATTTACATGTGTAAAGCAATTTTAAATAAAAAACGTTTATGTATATTTTTCAATTAATTTTTGGAAACAAACACTTCACAGAATCAAATTTTTAAAACTCAACATAAATATTATAAGTATTGTAAAGAAGATAATTTCACAATCATGACAAATATTCCAACAATTAAGTTATCAAACTTCATCTTCAAATATAGAATAATTTATTCAATTTACCAATACTAGAATCTAAAAACTTAAGCACTGGACTTTTGTATTAAAATAAAGAGTTAAATATTTATTCAATGAAATTCCCAGATTTAAGCAAGTTCTGACAGATATGTAGTATTAAATCAAAAATTCTTTTACTTTTCAATTAAAAAAAAAAGTTTATCATAAAAATTATTGTAAAAATGGTATCAAATTTAAATAAACAAATGTTATAGAATATAGAAATTTTCTGTTATCAAACATAAACTGAAACATCTATATAAATGATAAAACTTGATAAATAAATTACCAATAACACTTACGAATCTGAAGCTTCTGAATCACTATCACTTTGACCACCTCCTGCAGCTTTGAACCTTTTGTACTTTTCAATTAGGTCAACTAAATATGAATTCTTTTTAGCTTTACGAATGAATGGAAATTTTAGAAGCTCTTTGGCAGTAGGTCTCTGAAAGCAATGAATTGTGAACACAACAAAAAATGTATGGAGATACAGTAAATTATTTATTCATATAAAATTAAAATATAAATTTTTACTTAAACATGATATATGTGAAAAAGTGGCTAGTAGTATATTTAACTTTGAACTTGACGAAATATTTATAAATTAATATTTTCATTCTCACAGCAATTACAGAGAAGAAATTTTTATTAATATTTTTCTCTTAAATACCATTAAAAGAACAACAGTCAAAACAATAAAATGCTCTAATATGAATTTCAAACTAAGCAGGTTATATCTAATACATGTACATAAATTTCTATTTAGAAATTTAGTTTAAACCTGTCATAAAAAAATAATGATTAAAGGCAAAAAAGTAGTTAAATAAATTTCTTTAAGTAATTTATAAATATTTAGCAAATTTCTTTTACATTGAAATAGTAATTTGAATGTGGTTAAATATTTACAACAAAATTAAAATTCTCAAAGTGAATATTTTTAATATAAGTCTAGTTAACTTATTAATTATAAGTAAAATTTTATTTAAATCTTTAATTTAAATTAGTGAGAAAAAAATAACAGAAATAGCACAGTTTCTAAGTCACTGCAAACATGTTTTGTAAACTCGTTTTCAAATTCAAATAATGTTACGAGGGGGAAAAATATATAAACTTATGATATTACAAGTTCTTCAGTTAACCTTTATGCACAATAAAGTTCAAATAATTACAAAATAAATACTTCTAGATAAGTTGTACTTATAAATTATTAATTTTTAATGCATAAAACAAATTTTAATTTAATAATTAAATATCAATGAGCACTATTTATTAAGCTTGCATGAATATTAAAAAGCAAGCATAAATGCATGCTGAAAAAGATATATTATTATAATAGCTTTGAAGGTAAAAAAATACAAATACATTTAATTAATTGTGTCAAACGATTTAAATTTTTATGAAGTATTTCACATTTGATTTTAACAGTAAATAACAAGATTTCATGATAAAATTAAATTTCATTTGATTAAAAATATTTACTTTTAATAAAACAGCAATCCAATTCAATAAATTCAATTTTATACTTAGAATTTAAGTACTTAAAATTCAAGAGAATTGATCCTTTATATAATGCCTTCAAAGAATTACTAAAATGTATCACACACACAATAATTAATATTTTCTTCATTAAATTCAATCAAATAAATTAAGGTAATAAATTCATGAAACTTTAATGTACCAATAAAAAATTTGAGAGAAATAGTATAAGTAAAAAGTATACTTTAAAACACAGGAATAAAAGTATTAAGTAGAAAGGAAATTTAATTTTTTTAAATCTTGAGACATTTAAAAAGAAATATCAAATTGATGATTGTTTGTTTGAAATGAAATTGATTTGCTTCAATAAACGGAATATTTACTTACATTCTGAGGATCCTTATTTAAACATGCTTCTACAAATTCTTTGAAAGATTTACTGTAATTACCAATAAGTTGTGGAGGGTTGTTTTTTGGTATTAAAAATAATACTCTCATAGGATGCAAATCAGAGTTTGGAGGCTCCCCTTTAGCCAGTTCTATTGCTGTTATTCCAAGGCTCCATATATCAGCCTACAAGTAATTTGTAAGACACTAATTTTAGAAATAAAAAAAATGAATTGAAACAAAAAAATTATCTAAAATTAGACTGATTTAAAGAAACTTAATTCCAACTGCAACATGATAAAATTTCATTAAGGTTAATCTGATAGAAAATAACACAATTTAAATATATTTAAAACCAATGACAAATGGCCAAAAATTCTATCTCTTGTATCAATTAAAAATAAATAAAAATTATAATTAGTTGTATACTATTATAATTTTTAATTGATACAAGAGATAGAATTCTCTTGTATCTTTATTTATAATAGGTTGGATACATGGAAGTTCTAAATTCTTGTTGTAATAAGCTTAAAGACAATGTTAACAAAACTGGAACTGAATTGATAACAGTATTCTTTATAAAAAATACATTTAATATTTCAAAAGAAATTTTTTTTAAATTTTGAAATATAAGTTATGCAATTTGAAAGAATAATTTTATATATATAATATTTACCAAAAAAAAAAAAAAATGGACGAGAAATAATTAAAAATTTTATTAGGACAAACACACACTTCTTAGTTAAAAACAAGTAAATAATGAACATTGTTCATTACATATGTAAATATCAGAGAAAAATAATTATATAGAGTATAATATTTTGATTTATAATCTGTTTATTGATAGAGGCCTCAAGAAAAACAAATGGAAGAGAAACATGAATATGAAATAGTATCAGCTAAAAATTTAAAAAAATACTTAAATAAAAGAAAAAAGTTTTTAAATAGGAAGGACACATAATAAAGTAGATTTAAAAACAATTATAAAAGACTGCAACGTTATATAGAAAAGTTTCAATAAAATGTCAAATACTTTTTTTTCATATGAAGTATTTTATGATTTGTCTACAGATTTATAAATCAGTCATTTATAGTTTCATTAGCTTTTAAGAAAATTGAAGTCAGCAGGATATTTATATAAATTATACAGAATAAAACAATAAAATTGTGTAAAAGATGAAAAATTGTTACTGAACTAAATATATATATTTAACAGTACAAAATGCTGATAAAAGCAGAGGTGCTCAATGACATACAAACCCAACTCGAAGAAGAAATATATACACACATATATACATAGAGAGAGAAAGATGTAGGTAGGTAGAGGAGTAGTAAGATAATTTTTATAACTAGCAATAAGTTCTTAAATACATCTAAACTTAACAAAGATTTAAGTGGATTCGATTAAATTATCAGAAAATATTTGAACCCAACATTAACTTGATACACTTTTAAATTTACATTAGTAAGATGATCAGTTAGTAAATATTAAATATCTGTCTTATCACAATGACAATGAATAAAATTTACGTGAAATCACTATTTTTATGTATACCTAAATTAATATTTTTAAGAATTTTGTAAACCAAGCATTCATAAATGCAACACTAATAACAAGAATTCCAAGCAATAATTTGAAGTTATTGATCAGATTCTATAATATTACTAATGAATTATTTTACATATTCTTAACATATTAAATTAAATATCAACTGTTTAAAATCTAAGCAATCTAAAAAAATCTTACATAAAAATACGTAATTTTTAAGTAAATTTTTTAAGTAACGAAAAATAGAAATAATCATATTTCATTCTATTAAAAACAAATTTCCATTGAGTACCTTGGAGTCATAAGCTGACTGCTTAATAACTTCAGGAGCCATCCAAAATGGTGTACCCACAAATGTATTTCTTTTGCTTGTTGTAGTTGTTAATTGACCAGCAACTCCAAAATCTGCTAATTTTACATCACCCATTTCTGATAGTAGAATATTTGCAGCTGCAAAAAAATACTAATTTTTACACAGTTAAAAGAGAGAGAGAGAAAGTAATGGTTTACATATTACCAAAATCATAACTTAATATATGCTCAATCAATATCAAATGCTTAAATATAAAAATAAATGAAAAATCATAAAATTATACATTTTTCACTAAAGCTAATCTTCAGCCAAATAAAATAATGCATTTATTACATGAAGTTGGATTTGTCACTCAGAGGTCATTTTTTGCACACAAGAGTTAATTAAACAGAGACTTGTGGTTTAAAGTATTTATTACATCAAGAGCAGGAATGAGTTAGAAGGAAATGTTAACAAAATTGGAACTGCAGCAAGATTGACTGCTGATCCAAAAATAACATGATCCTTTTCTAATGTTAGATTTAATACAGAATAATTGCTTATGGCAACAAATTCATTAAATTTTGATGATAATTGTTCCCTTGTTGGAAATTAAAAATGTAAATATAATCATGATCAACACTTCAATTACACTCTGTTTCTCCTAAAAGATAATTCAATTTAACCATTGTTTTAATATTTTTAATCAGCTCCAGAAATGATTAAAAATCAATAGCTTAACATTATAACTAAAATATTGCTAAGCAATAATAGCAAGTGTTGTTCTCTCAATGTTTCCAACATGATAACAATCAATCATAGAGTAAATGTGTCACAAGAAAGCTTGTGGCAAATTTAGAATTTTCCATAATCAGTCTTTTGAGTACACTGAGTTTACATGTCCAATTTTAACACTATGTTGAATATCCTAAGTGTTGAGTTGACAGAAAGGTTGATACATTGCCAATTTGTGGTTGAAAATGCATACATTATATTTACAGAAACTTAACAGATACTATGTTTCACAATTATGACACATATTGCCTTCTATAATTATTTTATAAATGGAGTAATATGGTTCAAGAGCCTTAATTTCATTGTGAATTTAATACAAATTCTTCTTTCAATATGAAATTTCAATTACTGACTAGTATCAGCAACATTACAACAGATATAAATGAATAATCAAGTGAAATGTTATAGACAAACATGGAATTTAAGAAATGTTTTAATAGATATATTAAACTTTCCTTACCTTTTATGTCTCTATGAAGCTTGCGTTCTGAGTGCAAATAATCTAAGCCTTTTAATACTTCTCTAAGAATAATTGCTATGTGAGTTTCTTCAAAAAATTGAGATGTCATTTTTATCATATCCAGTACTGAGCCACCACCCAAATATTCCATAATAATCCATAGCTTTGAGCCCTAAAAATATTTTGTTGCAATATTACAAATAAAACTACATCCTTGAAAAGATTTTACAGAATTTATTTTTTTGCACACAAATTATAAATAAACTTGTTAGCAAACATAAACTCAAGGATACAAACAGTATGAAAATGAAAATAAATTATTATGAGGCTATTAAAGACAAATTTGATTTTTCTATATATAGATGTATGAAATATTTGCACACACACATAATAAGTATTTAAAATAAACAGAATTATTATTCAAAATTAAAAATAAAAGTATTTTAAAATATTCACTTTGGTCATGTCCTAATTTTGATATAAAAAGTAAACAACGAATTCTCATAGAGGTAAATTGCAAAACACTTTAATATAGAAAAGTTTTTAATTTCTAAATTTCAACAGGCAAAAAATTTGAAATACTCATACATAAATATATTAAAATATCTTTTTTTTATTCAGTATTATCCAGTTTAAGATTACAATATGCAGTATTTCAAGTATATAAATTATATAAACTTTTTAAACACAAATCAAATTTTTGCAAACATTGTACAGTTAAACAATATAAATTCGCAAATAAATAGTGAATTTAATTATTTATTTTATGAAATAATTGCTTCAGATTTTGTGTTTCATTAGGTTTTCATTTTCACCTATTAACACATTTATTTAATTTTTATGACATGCTAACAAATCTTCCCTTTCAAAAAACCACAAAAATTTGGTATAGAATTCTAAATTTCCATTTTTGGACAACAGATATATTCCTGTAATAAGTGATATAACTGTCCAATAATTCAGAAAATTGGGATGTAAAAATGGACAATGAAAATCTGCACACAGGAGGGAAAAGACTTTTAACTAATGTGTGGTCAAAAATGAAAATTTTAAATGTATTCAATTTCTCCTAATATAAAAAAGGCAAATATAAATTCAATTGATAAATAAATTTGAAGTTATAAACGGTAATTTCTTCTATATTAATTGTGTTAAAATATTTCATTGAAAAATAAACTCATATGTATTTTTATTTTATATACTTACTTTGTAAGATTTTAAAATCTAACTTAAATTTTTTACAAGACTTTATAATTTCTATAAACTACTAAAAATTATAATTTACAATTAGTTTTCAAAAATACTCAAATAATTTACCTTTAGATAGGAACCATAATACTTTGTTACATACGGACTATCACATTGGGATAGAACCATAATTTCTTGTTGAATATCTTCGATTTCATCTTCTGCCACCTCTAAATCAATGATTTTAATGGCAACAACTTGTTGAGTCCTATTATCAATTCCTTTAAAAACTTCTCCAAAAGAACCTTTACCAATTCTTTCTTGCTTGGTAAATATCAACTCCGGATCCACCTTCTGCAAATAAAAAAACTAAATGTTATTATACTGTTAAAAATTAATATAAAGATAAAACACATAAGCAAATGCGACACTTTTAGAATAGTATCATAATAAAAAATGTTACACAAAATTAATGCTGATATTTGTCCGGTTTAACTCTAAATAATCAGTTCTTAACACTTACATGTTCTAGAAGTTAACTTCAATATTCCAAAATACTTATTTTCACTAAGTTTGCAAACATTAAGAGTAATACTTTAATAAAATTTAATGTTTCAACTGACATCTGAATTGAATCTTAACATTTATATTTATTAAAGAACAAAAAATATGTGAAATCAATAAAGTTGTGCCAAAAAGAAAAGTTTCATTCAGACACCTTAAAAATAATAACACTGGCTTTGTAAGAGTGCTGAACCCACATAATTAGCCCAGTTCACTCTTTTTCTTTCAAAAAGCAGGCTATTTCATGATTAAATCATACTATTTTCTTCTTGTAAATGTATAGACCAGCTAATACAGGTTCTGTAAAATATAACTACTGTAAATATTTTATTGATGTAAAGGTGCAGGTGCTTAGAAAATAGGAGTGAAATTTTAAAGAATAACCTCCATTTAATTTATTAAATATAGAAGATTATCTGAAATTAACTACTTAGATAATTAAATGAAGTGGAAAAATAAACAACTCAAATGGAAAGAATTTTCAGAAAAGAAAGTACTATGAAAATACACAAACATCCTTTTCATTTCATAACAATTTTCTTCTTAATTGATGTGGGAGAATACACTATCATAAGTTAAGAAAAAATAGAAAATGTATCATATTAATTAATAATAATAAAAAGAATATCCAGGAAGAGATTTATGTTTAAAAATGTTTCACTGTTCTATTTTCATGCACTTCAACTGGTCACACACATACCAAAAAAATTACCACAAGAGCTACCACGATTTTACAATCTAAAGCAAATTAGATGTGACAAAGAACAGTTGCATTGTGAATGTGTCTGTTTACATACTTATAATACATTCCCATATTATATATATTTATAAATATTTTTTGACAAAAAATAAATTTAAAACAAAATATATTAACTCCAGCTACAAAGTAATCAATAAATATTAATAATTGCATTTATTTTTCCTTTAATACTTTTTTGCTAATGTTAACATTCCATGCACATTTTAGGACAACATACTTTCTAGTAAAAATTTTATAAGTTGAAAGCAGGAAAATGTGTGCGAGCTCTAATACAGTCATTCTGAACTTGAAAATATAAATGGTCATTAATTAATATTGTAATTTCCTAAAGAGCTTATTGTGCATTCATTTATTGTTCAAACAAAGCATGAAACAATAGAACAAATAAGTGAATCAAATTGTAAAACAAATCAGTTTTAGAATGCTATATTCAACAGTTGTTGAAAAATAGTACTCATATGCTGATTGTTATAGAAAAATTCACATACAGATAAATTCATATTCAATAAAACTGAAACACACAATGTTTATTTTCACTGAGAAGACACTATTAAAATACTTTAAATTATACTTAAATATTTTTAAAAAACTCAACAATTATATTAAAATTAGTTTTAATACTCATATTTACTTATTCCCAAAATCTTAAATACAGGAGTAACTCTTCCGACTTAAAAATATGACAAAGGAAAATAACATAATGTATCAAAATTCTAAATAAAGTGACTGACATTTTTCTGACATCTTGATTTTATTTAAAATAAAAAATTCAGCTTTAAAATAAATAAATATAAATAAAAAATAATAATTACTATAATGCAAAGAGCTACTTTTCATTAACAAATGCAAATTAAAAGTTTAACACGAATTATTTTTAAAGGAACCTAACTTTCCTAACTTCAATTTTAACAAGATTTTTACGTTTTATAAATAAACAACAGCATATTTTAAACCCCTTCTCAAAAGACATTGAATTATGCATAATATTAAAAAAATCAAAATTAATGGTAATCAAAACAATTTAAGCTATGTTAAATTATTCCACACAAGAAACACAAAATGGCTAACTAAAAAAATATTAAACATATTTGATAATTTAAAAAGTATTAAAGAAAACGATAAATTTGTAACATCATAAATTCTTTCATTAAATCTATAACTTCAGGAAAAAAAATACGAAGAATTTAAATTCATTTTACATATACACGGAACAATATTGCGACCATTTGGGATTTCCAAATGAAAAGATCTCAAGACAAAAATCAAAACAGAAGTCTGACGTCATCGACAACTCATCCTTCGAGTTCACATAGAATGAAATCACAGTTGTACATTTTACCTGACGAGTTCGCTGCTGCATCGTGGCCGAATCTCGGACACTTCACGCGAATAAAAAAACAGCCATCGACTGTAATAGCGCTAAGAATCGAATGGGTTTTAATGGCAGAATGGTAAAAATATACATCACCATGACTACAGAAGCAACAAAATTGCGCGAAGCAATTACTTAGCTAACGTTTATCACTCTCATTTTGCCTTCGCAGAAAACGTCCTGATAAGCACAATTTCGTTGCTGATAAACGTCGAAGGAAAAAAAAGGGTAAGCTTGGAGCTCTAAAACTGTTAACGTCGACTCGTGATATCTTTAATTGAAATATTTTATCACGACAGCAAGTTTGTTTTTCTCTTCTCACACAGTTGATTTTAATACCGGTACACGATTCAATGGAGAAATGAATGAAGCTTGTGTATGATAAATTGAATGCCAAACACGAGCTGGATAAATATCAATATTAATACGCGAGTTCAATCACTCATATCTATTATTTTCAACCAGACTTTTCAACTTCATACTTCCTGTTTGTAATCAGTCAATTCGGAGAATAAAAATCTTCCTCCATGATAATTTACAAAAATCTAGTTTCAAAATGGCACATTCAAAATAAATCTGCGCTATAAAAGTACTGTCAGATTATAAAATTTACAAATTATACCAAAATAACTGTGGTCAACATTTCCAAATGTGAAATCATTTGCTATAAATATACTTTTAAGAATGCATCAAATGTATAATCTAAATAATTCAGATTTAAAGTATTCTAGACAAATTCTAAGAAATGTTCTTGTTTATATATACCAATAAAGAAAGCAAATGATACATAATATTTTCTTTTTAAATTTGATTAGCTCCACAATAATATTCAATATGAAGTTAAACAGGATGTTCTATTTAAATAATTGTCAACTTAATTTCATTAAATATGTTCGAATGAAATTCTTAGTTCATGGAACAAAAATCCTAAGTAAAACTTCAAACTTTTACTTACTTCTAAGATTCTAGAATAAATGGGTTTTATTATTCCATACATAAATCCGCAATCAAAATAAAGAAAAGAAAACTTCCAAATTCAAATAGAACAAAAAATTTTACATATCGAGTGATAGTGACGGAGAATTTCAATTTTTAAACATGTAAACAAATGAAAATTTCACAATAAAAGCACAAAAAAAAATAACATTCGAAAATAAATCAATGGAAATGATTACAACAGATATACGTTGGAAAAAAAATATCAATTTCAACCCATTTTATCTCTGCAATATGCCAAGCCAAGCTATCTTTATTTTAACGAATTTCCTCTTTCATTATGGATGAACGTGCATTATTTTACATGTTTTTATAAACGGAAATATAACCAGCTTCAAACTGATGACAAACATCCAAATTATAAGCACATAATTATTCATTTGTATTTGCATGCCATCCGCGCATATTTATAAAACCCCACTGTTATAATTAAATCAAAACTATAATGGAACGAATTTATTTTAAGAAATATTATACCAAAGACATTTTATTTGAAATTTCAAACATTAAAGCAAAATCGAAGATATGAATTTAATGCACACACAAGGTAAAATAAGAAAATGTCCAGAAAAAAAATTGGTTAGAAAAAGCGTTATTCGCACATATGATCTGAAAAAGCAATGATTAAGTAGTAATAAAAATAAATAAAATAAATACACGTCGTTAATTGATTGATAGGATAAAGCAACAAAAAAAATTCCATTGTTCCAATTCGAATAAAGTATATATTGTCAAAAAATCAAGATAGGTTGACATTTCGATAAAAATTACATTGTATGTGTAATAAAATTAAAAGCAAAAAATTTTAACTATCAAGAAGATGGAAACAAAGTGTAAATGGTGATTTCAAGAGTTCTTTAAAATTAATCAATACATTTCTATAATCAAAAACAGAAGTAATAGTATTTAAGATTGAAATCATGAACATATCAAGTTGAAAATATTTAACGAATCTAATTTATTAAAATCTCGTAAAACAATGAAAAACAATTAAAATTTAACAAAATGAATCAACTAGCGCAATAGTGATTAATTTATCAAATTAAAGCGATGAATTACTTTGAATCTAAAAGGAAAGTTAGTTTTGTAGAATTGTGATATTTATGTTGCCATGCCGTAAATGGTAAAAATTAAGTTGTATAAAATTAATTTACAATTTACACTAAATTTATTGAGAATATTGATATTAGTACACATATTTTGGGCTGATAAGCAAGAAATTACACGAACTGACAAAAAGTCGAAAAACTTGTGACATAAGAAAATAAAAGAAACTTTAAAAGAAAACATTTTTCTTTTTTAGAATCACAAATAAAAAGGAAATTATATCCGTTTTACTTAAATGTGCTCTTCGTTTTCAACTCAAACCAGAGAGTCTACAAAACACTTCTAACTTAAAATGAAAGGTTTTTAGACCTGTGTAACACGAAATTAAGAATTTTTTAGTTTTCCCGATTTCCAAAAGCTACCAAAACAAAATGCATTTAAATAACTTAACGAGGTGAAGATTCATATACACATCTTCTGGATTTATAGAGGCAATTAAATCACTAAAATAAAGAATGAAATAATTATGGCATAACAACTATAAAACTCTAAGATAATAAGGGGTGGGCAGAAATCTTATTATTTGCTCCAACAAGAAATAAGGAACAATAGCAGGACGTCTCAACTTGCAGGAGTAACTTACGTGCCTCCAACTTCTAATAACAAAGAGATGATAAATGCGATAGGGAGGGAAAATGGCTAATGATACAGATTCCTGAAGGCATTAACGGGCTAGCTGTACAACGTAACAAGAATAACTGCTGCATTAAAAAGGAAGTGAGTGTGTTGCGAAAAAGAGGTGACAAATCGCCTGACCCCATTTCGATGCCTAAGTTCTTCAATAGAACAAGATGCATGTTCTATGCAATATATTTTGTATATCGTCAGGAAAATCTTGGAACAATAGAAGCAAGAAGTAGAGGTAGAACTTGCAGATAAATGTCCGCTCCATGGTCATAAGATGGATTAAGAATTCAAAGCACACACATACACACACCTTTCTCCTCCACCCAAATATTCTTATTATTTTAGAAAATATTTTTTTCCATTTCGGATACGCTTAAGAACAGTTCGTAAAATATTTATTTTAATATTTTACATTAATCGATATTTAGAGTCAATTTATCAATTTTAAATAAGGTAATTAAACATAGCTAACCACAGTGTATTTAGTTATTCTAATACCTTTTATTAATAAATGGCATATTAATAACTAAATAACAGAAATAAATTTTGAGAAAAATATAGTATTGCAAGAATTACAAGAATTGTTCAATCCAATATAATTCAACCTTTTTTTTTTAAATATTATTCGGTAACAACGCAAATGACGTACAAGTTAAAGTAAAATGAAGATTCTGAGTACGTTAATACTAAATAAGATTCAATACATATCAATACAATGATTAGAATAATATATTGTAATTTAAATAAAGGAACGGCACACTAAATCTTTGTAAACTATATGCAAATCAAATAAAAGCATTTCACTGAACAAAGTAATAATATATAAAAATGTAAACAAATTACGTTGGTTACTTATACATAATACTAAGACCACACAAGAATATGGGGTTACTATGAAAGAAAAATATACCAATTTTTTTACTTCCTCCCCACAAGGAAGTCAAAAGAATATATATATATAAATTTTAAAAATGTAACTCTTAATATTTTACACTTCTACTTTCTAACAACAATTTACCCTTTTATCGAATATTCTGAAAATTAGAAACCGATACTTCAGAGGAACTGTTAAATTAGGAAACTGAATTTCAATAAATGAGAAGGAGGAAATATTGTTGGCATAACTGAGTAAAAAACAATGAAATATGCAAGGTTCAATAAACCATCGAAAATGAAAATTGGAAAACTATTAAAATGTTTTACTATATATAAAATGGTATAAATGTTATTTCGTCTTGTCAAAACATTTCTTGGTTCATTTTAAATTGATAATTTTTTTTTGTTTTGAATAAAATATTTATTTATAAATACATAATGCAGCAAGATTTGACTTTTTCAAATTTAAAAGTTTTGTAGATTGTTTATAATTTTTTTCTTTGAACAAAACAAAAGATAGAAACAAAATGCCATTTGGCTAACTATACAAACAATAAAAGTAAATTAAAAAACCGGACAATTCCAAAACATATACTAATTTTAAAAAATGTTAACAAAATAAATTCACATAAAAACAATGCAATTCAAATTAGTTTCCAATTATTTCTTTTTTTGTAATAAAGCGTTTTAAATTTAAAACATAACAAACTTGCAATGAATAATAATATTTTAAGATTATTTCAAAACAAGTCTATTCCTATTATCAACTTGTTAAAACTTGGGAAATGTGTTCATGACCACTCACAACTGAATAAACACTCTCTTTGCTACTTATGAACGCATCACAGATTAAAGATCAGGTCAAATTTAATAACTCTTTTTTAAAAGAAAAAAATACAATAAGAACCCATTCGAATTTTTGGATTAAAAAATAATCTTAATTCAGAATAACCTTCAACATTCAGAATGTGAATTTAATCCGCATTATGGATTTAATATTTATAAGGCATGTTTTGATTCTTTTCTAGTGAGAGATTTTCTTAAAATAATTGTGATACGATAAGAACACATCAGTAAATATAATTACATATTGAAATCATAAATTTCGTATCCTTTTTAATTATGAGCATAGAATTTAAAAATAAAAAAATAAATAAAACCTTCTTAGGGAAAAGTAATTTAAGTTTTTTTATATGTAAATAATTACCAATCAAATTAATTTTCTTCGATTTAATCTCATCTTCTGTGTTATTTTCAAAAATACTTGTGGCCACAGAATTACCGAGAACATATAATTTTTAACTGAAAGAGCGATTTTTTTTAAATTATGAAAAGAGGTATTTTTCGAATACGCCTTATAAACATCCTTATAAAGATTAAGTTTGTATCATCGAGCATAGAAAATTATTTAAATTACCATAAGCACATACTGTTTTGCAAGACAAGCTATCAGAGTTAGAAATTCTAAAGACTGAAACAATAAAACTGGAAAATAATTATAATACGAAACCGTTTTTTATTCCACACAAGAAAACTTTTAATAATGCAAAGTTATACAGAACTTTTTGGCATATATTTATGCCTAGTTAAAATTCACTTCTTTACCTACACTTATTAAATTTGACATTGCCTGTCATTTTATGTAAGCGTGGCGAGTAACCGAAATAACAAAGAGAAAAATTTAAAAGGGAAGAAAATATGTGAATTTGGAGGCCAACAACTTAAAACAAGAATGCAATATTCCAAAAAGCAACTCCAATGACTTAGAACGAGAATATCAAGACTAGAAATGAGGCAAACTGCTTCCATGTCTGAAAAGAAAGTAACATCAAAAAAGCGATTCGATTCCGAAACTTTGTTATTGTTACGTGGCAACATAATCGACCATTTAAATCCAGATCGCCTCCATGGTGTGATTTACAAAACAAGAACACGAGCAAATGCCAATAACAATTCATTTATTAACCATGAATAAATACTAGCGATAAACTAGTTACTGGTATGTGTCAGAACGATTACAGAGCGTAACACAACTTGATATTCAATATCCCAAGCACACAGAGCTTGAGCAATTTTTCTCCAGCACCAATGAATTCCTTCAATTGATTAAGAAATGATAAGGAGCGGAGAGCGGGGGAGGGCGAAAACACGTTCCTGCAACCCCACCCTCGACACCAGAGCACAAAACGGCAGGATGCTTAAATGAATTTATGTAACTCAGGCGGATAATTACAAAGCAAGCGTTAACACAGCATTCGGATTTACGTATCATGATTTCACGCTTTACACTTTTACTGCGAGGTCAGCTGCTCGCAGAATTCCACGCCTTATTACCAAATCGACTTGCATGGAGGTATGGGCACTGGGGTTTCGCATCGCCGACCTTGCGTCAAGAGAGGGTCATGCGGTTGGCCACAAAGACTTACTATTTGTTTCACATTTCCTTCCGGAGAACACTGCACGTCTTAAATAATGCCCTATATATAATTCTAAGGAATACATTACACAACACAATTTCACAAACATAGATCTAGCTTCGTATATAACAAATAGGAAACTGACGCTTTCGCTAATTTTACATTCAAAGAACTGAATAGAATAGCTTGTCGATTCAGAAATAGAAACCCATATATTTTAAGAGTTACCTTATAAGTAGATTCAATATCAACAATTTGGTTAAAATAATTGTCTTCCTGACATTAATCGCATTTCTGTTCTTATTACATAACATGAAATAATGGAAAAATAAAAATAAAAACCTGTGACAGATAACATAATAAAATAAATAAGAGACAACTAATAGACAATACATCCGAACTGTTTCTAAAACTCTAATTATTTAACCTCAGAAAATTCGTAATTAAGTTTATTGATTTCAAACTAATTTCACTCTATAAAAACATTCACTCTGAAATCTTCGCAATCGAAATCACTTTTTAAAATCAAATTAAATTTGTTAAAATCAGACGATTAAGTTCTTAAACTTTGAAGGAAAGAACGTTTCCCTTACAAGAAACGTGCCTATAAAATGAAATGGATAAACGAACATTAAAATGGCAGACTAGTTATGTCCCTTAAAGAGAAAATTTAGGAGGAAAATGATTTTGATGAGATGGGCCAATAATACTTTTCTTAAAAAAATTTATTATTTTTATTTTTAAACTTTGGTGGTGGTGGTGGGACTAATCCCCATCTGGTCTAGTGGAACTAGACCAGATCCATGAGATCATAGACAGCCAAAAAGTCCAAAAGCAGATGTGGACTTTTCACAGCCTCTTCACGAGAAAACCCCAAGCACTTCAAGATGTGTTGCGGGCAAAACGGAGCATTGTCGCACTTGGGGCATGAAGGGTATTTTCTTTCACCGTCTTCAAAGATCATACACTTCAAGTGGGCAGTAGAAAATCGAGACAGTGTCGTCTGATGTACTCCGGAGCTTTAAAGTTTACTTTGATATTTAAAAAGTTTATATTTAAATGCCTCTTGTATTTATGTGTTAAACTATTCAGTTTCCTAGATATTATGTCTTCGCATACAGTTCGACTTTGATTTAAAGTTAAATAGAGTCAAAATTCGCAATTGGTAAAGCTGGAAATAAATAGTACAGTGACGAAAATGCACAAGTTCAGGTTCAATCTAATTTAAAATCAAATCAAACTCCAACTATATGAATGGATGGAAGTTTAAAAGTGAAAACGACCATACACCTGTGAATAATTATATAAACCTTACATCACAATTCACCGCTGACAAATAAACAAATTCATTCTTTTCGCCATTTCTAAAGTGTTTTTTACTCAATTTTATGCATAGTTTATTTCATTGGTGCACTAACGATTGTAAACGGACTGACTATGGCAAACGTAAAATTTTATATACCATACTTTCAACATTTCCAAGTTAGTCTTGGCCTTTGTGTCAATCTTTTCACGTATCTTTCTCTTATATTGGAAGTTAATATAAGAACTGACGCGTGGCTCTAATGATATAACTTAGCATAAACATTTCAATATTCTTGTCATATTCAAAATACTCCCTATTTAAGTTACACTCATGGATTTATTATGTACTAACATGCCCATCAATCAGTTAGGAGCACCTCATAAAAATACACAGCTTTATATGAGTTAAAAGTGGAATTTAAAGTTATCAAACACATTTTTCTTAATTTGGTTCTTTTCAACTTCCACTTTGTGGAAGCCTGTGTTCGCATTTAAATTTTCGTTAACAATCATTCACTTTTCATACATAACATTTTTAAAGAATTATATTGACATAAGTTGGCAAAGTGTGATTTTTGAAAAAATTATGATCTCATTGTAAGCAAAAATTCTTCAATTGCAGTTGCCTTTTCAATCTTTTTTTAAAGGCAAAGTTTCACATTTTTATACATTGAATAGTATTATTGCCAAGTTTTAAATATAAACTAAACTCCATGGGGCACGACAGCCCATGTGGGCCAAGGCCTACAGTGCCCATAATTGTTTTCATGACCGAGGGCCCTGGGGTGCGAAGCATATGTCCCAGTTAAGTGGTCAGCCTAACGTAAGACCCCCTGCTTGGTACTCAGTTAGTAATGTTAGCTAAGTAATGTTTAGTTCCCAAGCATGCTTGGTACTCAATTAATCGACCCACTGAAGGGATGAAAGGCTGAGTCAAACTTACCCAACCCGAGGATAGAACCTCGGACCTGTGTTATGGGAGCGTAAGTTTTAAATATGGTTATGTCAATATTTAGTATACTGATTTTAAAAAAAATTTAAATAAAGAAAAAAATTGAAGATTTATTTAAATATTTTCAAGAATTAATTCAATGATCCTGTTAATGAGTAATGTAGCACTAAAGACTAAGATTAACTCTTTTTCCATTTTAATATTTTGCTGTTGTCGATACCTTACCATTAAATAATGACGGGATAGAATAATAGAAAATAACACCGCTTTTAACTCGGCATTTAACACGTACCTGCGGTGAGCCAACAAAATTATACCATAAATCATTTTCAGTTGGTTGCACATATGATCACACAATGGGGAGGAAGGGAATGGGAAAATGGAAGTTTTTAATCCATGCCATAACTAGAACAAAAACACTTAAGGAAATAAAAACTTTTTAATATTTATTTGAACGTAATGATTAATCATTCCATTTCAGTTCTAAAAATAGTAATAATAAAAATAAAACATGGTACAAAACAAGGGCGATATTTAGCGATATATAAGGATAGAATAAAACCGTAACCTTCATATCTTAAGGTGACGCTCAACTACTAGAATTTCCCACACTTGCCGAATCGAACCTAGTGAACAAAAAAAGAACGAATCTAGAAATGGTAGAGGATCAATTTACGAAACCACGCACCAACAATTTGACGATGAAGAAATTGAGCAATGTCATTGAAATGTTCCAAAATGGTTCACAACTACAAATCCTCTTCCTTACCAATTTATTGCTAAGTTAGTCACAGAATACTTCATTTCCTAATAATTTAAAATCATTAACGAGCGATAAATTGGCTCGTTAGGAGCCATTTTGCTCACATGCATCAGTCATCAATGGGCCAATTTGAAATAAAGCAACTAGCTAACTTCATACTATCTGGATGTATAATCTCAAAATAAGAAAACTGATTTAAAAAAAAAGGATGTATTTGGTTTACAAAACGCTGAAAAGAACACAATTCATTCCTTTCGGTACATAGAATTTAAAATTTATTACATGATTATGTAACAAGGAAAAATTTGCAGAAGATTATTCAAAATTTACAGCCAAGTAAAAAAAAGGTACTTAACGATAATATCACAGCCTGAGATGTGTAAAAAACTTGTACGAAATTATCTTTTTTATTAGCAATAAATTAAGTTAAACTATAAACTATGGCAATACTGATATCATTAAAGTAAAAAGTTTAAAATAAAAATGCAAATTAAATCTGCAGTGATATGTTTGAAAAAACAGCAAGAAAAAAGGTAATATGCATTTATATCTCGAGGTACACAATTATATCAAGATAAATACATGTTACCGGATATAAACATTTGTAGAATAAAGACGACATTTTTGCGAAGATATACTTTTCATTTTTCCTCTTTCTAACTTAAAAACTACATAAGAATTTACAGTAACTACAGATTCTACATCTGCACTATTATCCATTAAAATTTCTATAATAGAGATGAATATAAATCATAGAATGATATTTATTAGACAAACATTATAATGGAAATAACAAATTTTCTGTAAATGTGATATAAATCCAGAGGAATCAATATTAGGACCTTTGGCAGTAATATTAGCATACCAAGATACAGTTTGGCTGTCACAAAACAATTCCAATGAAATTTATATAAAACAAAGCGTAAAATATCTTCTAAACATTGTAGATATCACTACCGGCTGGTGCTTTTCATATATAAATGCATTATATACGCGAAAACTAATTATTCGCGTATACAACTACTTTTATCTATCATGCAATAAAGTAAAATATGCACGCACTACAGCGTTTTAATCTGTTAATTATTAATTGTAAGGAACCAAATTTGTATATATTTAGATTATATATAGATAGATATATTCTTGATATATATGAGATCCATATATATTCCATAACTAATAAATTCACCATCACTTTTAACAGAAAATGTCCAAGAAATTGTCATGTGAATTTACTGATACAATCGCATTCTTTTTAATGGTACATACTTTCTTTTCTCTTATTTGTTGGAAGAACACTTAAATTTTTTAACAATGGAAAAACATTCTTTATATAATAAACGGAAGAGCAAATTATTGCCTTTCTGCTCTTTAGCACCATTAATCCCATTTTAAATTCATGTGATTTGATTTGTGAATTCAAGTATTAAGACAACTTCCAATGATTGAAATTATAAGTAAATACAGTCTTAGATCTTTCGAAAAAAATCAAAAATATCATAACCTATCAATTTCATAACTAAGAAAAATATCTCAACTAAATGTTTCGAGTAGTAGAAAAAAAAACATTGGTTAAAGTTTTTCTGAATTAATGCATGTGAAGCAATCACTAGTAACCGAAATTTAAAGCAAAGGGTCAAGACACTGCATTTCCAAGAGGTTCAAAACTCGCCAGGAATCTTTTAAATTGGATTCAGGTGCTGAGTTTAATTCAAACACGGAACTGAATATTACATAAAAAATATCATATCCATAAGTTGAGTGTAAAATGGGGAAAGGTATAAAAAATGAATGGGTACCCTTCACCCTTGCCCAGCCGGCTTCCAGGAAGTGGAGAGGGAAATAGTAAAAGATCCCATTCATGCTCTGTTCCGGTGACGTGACACAAGCACCTGTCCCCCACACATCTGCGTATCGGAACTTTACCTTCCCGCAACAGAACGCGAAGAAAGATGGTTTGAAAGTTCCGTTATTAGAATCGTCATCTGAAAACTGAATGCACGCCACAAACCAGATTCGAAATGCAATTTAAAAAAAAATACCACTTTCAATAAATTTCTAAGCGAGAAATAAATCCGTGAGCAAAACTTACACATCCTGAAGCATACAAAATATTTATGAATATTGAAAAAAAGAAATAAAAGATTAAAATAGTGTTTTAAATGTTGCAAGTTGGGCCCTCTACAATCATGCTTTGGACAAGAGCACTAATTTAACCGGTATATACTGCAGAAAGCAAGGACAACTCAATGTGGCTTTAAGATATGAAAGATTATGTTATCATGGTCTCACAAAATTACGAAAAAAAGAAAACAAATCAAAAGAAATATGCATTTGTGTGTGGATAATTTATACATACAATAAATATAAACATTCTCACTAATTGAAGAATGAAAGAATTATTAACTTGTTAGATTTATATATTTACAATAGAAATTCATTAAAAAATTTGTTTCTTAGCTATGGAACACTAACTTAATTAGACATTGAAGGTCCTGGGCATAAATTACTCGCGGTTAATTGAGATTTTACCTCACAATTTAAATTAATCAAACTTGCCTGATATAGTATATCAAGTCTATTGAATATAAAACTTTACAATTTTATATACGGGCTTATAGAGAGGAAATGTATCCATGCATATTTTGCAAGCGTCTTACACAAGGGAATTATCATCTTTTAAAAATATTGATTCTTAAAGGTTTTAAAATTAACAAAGCTATTCTACAGAAAATCTCTTTGAGTGCATTACGTTGAGAAAAACTCGAAATCTTCTCGTAACTCAATAACGACATATTTGGACATCCATTGGAGATAAGATACTCTTTGGGAAAACTCGTCCATAAGAAGCTGTCACAGGAGGCGCCGAGGATTCTATGTAGTTGGATGCATTCTATGAGACAGTTGACAACCGAGGTCACGACAATAATTACATTCCTGCTGGCAGAATAAGAAAAAAATCTCACGTTTACGCAGAAATGTCGGATAACCCGTCAAGCCAAATTAGGAATACGTGAAAAGTTAATTTGTTGCAACCTCGTCAGTGAATGAATATTCCAAAGAGGTATGACAATAGTTATTATCATCTTAGAATGTAGCAATTATGTGTTATCTAATACACCAGGCACGAAGAAGTGTTTCAGAGTAACATTAAAGTATTCGATATTGAGTTTTGGACAAAGTGCCGTTAGTTAACGAACTTCAAACTTTATCTCACCATCACGAAGTTGAAATTTTTGTTGAGTAGGGATTGATTTCTTCTACATTTCTAAATGGGATTACTATTAGAAAATAACATTTTTCACTAAATTGAAATTTATTTTATTTACATAGCAAGTAGTATTGATTAGAGGACCAGAGCTGTATCTTCAAGCCACGCACAATAAAATTTAAAAATTAAAGAAATAGAAGAGACAACCAAATTTACTCAGGTAATTTTTTGAGAAATAGTGAAGGAAATATCATAATGAGCTAGTCCCAGAAATAAGAATAATTCAAAAAAGAAATGTTATTTATCAATAAATAAAATAAAGATAAAGATGTTATTCATCAATATCTAAAGATAATATTTTGTTTTAATTAAGTTAACAAGAATAATGTCTCATGAAAGGTGAGGTTTACATTTTCGTAAAAACTAATTCACTATTTTTTTGCAGTTTTTTTATTCGAAACTATTTGTTACTTATTTCAGGAAACTAAACATTTTGTATGCCATTTTTATGTTAGTCTTTAATTAAGTTCCAATATGCTTTTATATTTAAAACTTATTTCTCGTCAAATTATTAGCAGAATTAAACTTTAAAAAATGCTCAAAGGTAAGTCATGATAAACATGCAAACAGTTCCACCCCTTAAATAATAAGGAGCATAAACCTTACGTTTGTTGTTCAACGGTCATTTTTCGCAAACCAGGACTAATAAGAGTGTGTGTGGGGCCTACATTTTAACGTGGATTCTGAACCACTACAAGCATCGCTGCCAAGAGTGGGATTCGAATCCACGAAGTGTTGAACCGCAGGCCACAGCGCTAATCGCTCGACTATCAGCTGGATGACCATGATGACCATAAATCCTAAGCTTTCATTATATTTTTACTACATTTAATGCATTTTAAAGTAAAACTTAAAAATACCTTAAAAGAGCTCCTTGCTCAAAAGGCCTATAGGGTCACAATTGGCTTAATGGGAGAAAAGCGTTGAAAATAGAGGGAAAATTGTTGAATAGAAAAAATGTGATAAAAGTCAATAATACCAAGTATAATAAATTTCTGAATTTAGAAAAACTGAGTTTCGTGATACAAATTAGACTTCAACAAATATCGAAAATGACGCTTACACATAAATATACTATAATAATGTCAAATTTCGTACTTCTGAGACGTGACACCACATTTTTTTTAAATAGATAAAAAAAATACCTTGGCATTAAATTTAACATTTCATTTCTACACTTTGCTATAAAATGTACAAGAACGAATTACGCCAATATTTTTTATTTCCGTTGTGTTGGCTGTATGTCACTAATTTCATGCAGTCCTTGAAAGAACAGTTCAATATTTACAAGTTTGTGTAATTGAAATTTATCATTGTTTTAATGTCTTCTCATGTGAACCAGACAAATTATGTGAAATAAAAAAACTTACTGCACAATTTTTTCAGTTGTTCTTAAAGAATTATATTCATTAAGACAGCCCATATTAAAAATAATTTTTCCCTTCTAGAAATAAAACAATAGACTTAACGAAGTTACTAAACATTTAATAAAAAGAAATGTGTGTTGCATCAGAAATAATTTGTACCCAAAATGCAGGTTTTGATTTTCGATTATAACTGGCCCATTTAATGAAGCGAATTCACTGATTTTAATATTAATATATTCCCAGCTGTCTCATTAAATAACGAGTTAAATTGGGGAAAAGAAAATCGTCTGGATAAAAACGTTTGTCAACAATGAGCTGCTTGTAACTGATGGAATAACACAAATCAAAATACTCATTAAAAATCATGACTCAAAGGACTAGCTTGTCAAGACACTTTTCACATATTGAGGCCAGTAATGACACCACGTTATGTTAATAAGGTCAATGAAAAACGTGAACTCGATTAATTTGCCCCAAAACTTTCTGAATACTTCCCAGAGACATTGGATTCTAATTAAAATAAAGCAAAGTAAGGATTTTTTATGCAGAAAAATGTATAAAAATTAAATGCAACGAAAGTGATTTCATGTGAGATGGTGTCATTTATTTACATAATATTGATTTCATCTAAGACTATAAATTAAATTAATAAAAATTAAAAAAGAATACTTTCAAGAATCCTGAACTCGTAATGACTTCCGTTACATTGTATGTGAATGTTATTTTGAATTGTCAGAAAATTTTATTGAGATTACCAACAAGCTTCGACTTCTGACGACATAGGCATTGTTGATTTTAAATGAACAAAATTTGAGAAATAAAAATTATAATTCAATATAGATTAGAATGGGAGATAAACGAAGAAAATATTCATATTAAATATGCGAATACTCAGCCTGCTTGGGTGCCCCCTTTGCTCTATAACAATAAATAAAGAAAAACATAATTAGAAATTCAATGCAATTTCATGAAATTCAATTTTGCGGAAAATTCATATCCTTGCTGACATTTAGGGAGGTATTCCGCTAAATTTTCGCAATGACGATGGCTCAATTAAGCCAATCAGAAGCGCGTATCTTCGTAAGCATTGCATTTTGGGATATGTAAAAATACAGGCTTTTGATTGGCCAAATTCGTTCCTCGTAATCGTAACAATTTAGTGAAATTCTGTACAAGAAAGTCATGGATTTATGAAGTATTTTTTTTTTTCGTTTATACGATAGATTAATGAAGCTAACATAAAATTGACTGATTTTATTCTGCATTGATATTTAGTTTAAAAACCGCTCATTAAAAGAAACTAAAATAAACTTTTCGATTTGGAGGCCCCCTATGATGTAAGGAGCCAGGAGCAACTACCCCATATGCCCCTGCCTTATTCACGCTCTACAAATACTTCGCGAATAATATCAACTTATAAAATATTATAAAAAGAAATTAAAATCAAGTAATTGAAAGGAGTTTGTGTCAATTAAATCAAGTACAATCTTCATTGACATTGGCGAGAGCTTTCAGGTAGAAACTAAAATACACAAACATGAGATGAATCATAGCTATAACCCAAAAAACTATCGATGAATTGATTGAGAATACAAAGTAAAATAGGCTTTATTTATTCCTTTTATTTATATTTAATGCAATATGTTCTCCATATTTTTCAATATTTTTGTACAACAAACCAAATTCGTAAATAAAATATAAACTTGTTTGTAATAAGACGAACTTTTATTATTTTGATGATGTATGGTGGATAGACGAGGGTCATTGTAAGGCATTTTAATATCCACCGCATAAATTGCCTTTCGATAGGGCTTTTCATAGAGTATTTACACTTTGCAAGGGAGAAAATTCGAAAACATTTCTTACAACCATCTTCGATAGAAGTGAAAGCAGAAAGTGTAAGTGCAACATCTATCTTTCGTTGTTCACAATGGCTGGGATCAAACCCACGACATTTTGCTCCGAAGAGCGCAGGCCTACAACTAAGCCAGGGTGAGAATGAGACAGACTTTTTGACCGCATAGTGGGCAACCTAATGTAGATTGCATTAATTCGTCTGGGACGACTTCTCACAAATAGTAAGCCCAAGTCAAGAGGCATATGGGATAAAACCCGGAAAACTCCCAAGCGCACACCGAGATATTTGTGGGGGGGTGGCTAAGTGGTAGAATGCTCGCTTAGCATGTGAAAACACACGCCGAGATAGACGTGCATGCAGAAAGCATAAGAGCAACATCTATCTCCTATTTTATTACAGTGGCAAGGATTGAACCTGAGACCTTATGTTTCGAAGAGCAGTGTCCTACAACCAGATCCACAGTGAGCCAGGCGAATTTCTTTTGTGTCAGTAACTTAATGCCAACTGGGACTAATCCTCATAAAGATAAATTTCTCTCTGTCCATCTTGTTCACAGCAGGGGTCACCCGCGTCTGAGGAAGACGGAACAAAGGTCATCGGGGGAAGGCAAGCATCGAGAGTAGTAGGCCACACAAAGGAGACCGATATCGGAGTGACATCCCAGCGATGCGCCTATCAAATGGAGCATCAGTTCCGATATGCTCCCTTCTTGTTTTTACTCCTCTCATTTCCATACACTCTTTCCGGATTCGCCTCTCGCACGCAACCTTCTTTCGATGCCATTACCTCCCCGAATATGCACCGCTCTCAAAAATGAATGGTGGGAAAGTCGCTATTTTTAAAATAATGGCTTCTCGGTAAATCGACGCTCAAAATGTCTTCCGCAAAACGTGCAAGATGACAAAAAGGAATATATTACTTTAATAAAAAAATAACAAAAAATACAATTTATGTTTCTCATTAAAGGGGGGCAAAATCTACTTTTTTAATCGGTATAAATTTTGAAAAAGCTTTCTATGAATATGCTACTTTTACACGCGATAATAAAACATTGCTATACGAAATAAATTTGCAAAAATATCTTGACAGTAGCAACAAATATTTTCGTCCAAGATGTTGGACAAGTTTATTATAATATGAGCGGATGTATCGCCAGATTATAAAAGTGATGTTAAAGACAGTGCAGGTACAGTAGAAATAAGTAACTTTTTTCAACGATTCATTAAAAAAAATTATCACTAATGACTTGTTTTATGAGAGTGAAGAGCCTAGTTTACAAAAGAATTATAGCATAAAGTACATTGGAGCAATGGTAAGAATTGCATAAATGTACCGAATTCAGTGGTGATTGCATTTATAAGCGAATAACTTATGTTTAAAATACAGCAGCAATAAAACGAGCTCGGCGACTTATTATAAATGTTGAAAAATGTTTTACATAATTAAAGTTAATTTCTGTGGTTCTTAAGAACTTTTTACCTAATTAAGAAATACTTAATTGATGGTGGATGGGTTGTTGTTGCATCAGCATGCTTACCTATACCTAATCTTAAGTTGGGCTCTACCAGTTAGATGGAAGCAGCCGGGCGGAAGTCTTCGTCATTTAGAAGTAGGGACTAGATAGAAGGCCCTCCAAAACTTGACTTGCCACCCCCATAGGTATGAGATTCGAGCTCTCTACCTTCCAATAACAAGACTGGTTGACACTCAACGGTCACCTTTCGCACAAGAGAACTAAATCGACCATATTTTCTGTTTAAAAAGGCTTCCGAACTGGTACCAACATCCAAGCTTAAGGTGTGAATCGAACCCATGAACTGCTGAACCGAAGGTCAGAGAGTTCAGAGAGAGAGAGAGTAATTGTTAGTTTGGCGAAAACACTAAGTGAATCAATCATCTCACAATTAAATGTTTATATATAACAGTCGACCTTTTCTACAAGTTTAAAATTGGTAAGCAGTTCATTTTTTTAAATTGTGAAAACAAATATTTGCGATATTGCAATTAAGTTCAAATGAAATACATCTGAACAAAATTAGAAGGGGGAAAAAGTATAAAGAGAGGGCATTTGCGAAACAGGCTGTAACTAAATTCGTGGCCACAGCTCACAGCAGTAATCCGCCAGAGGTCATGCGGGTATTACTGAAATGTGGGTGACCGACTGAGCATTTGCTAATATGTGTTTACTGGCATTGTAAGTGACATCAGCCGCAAGATAATGGGCCATTTAAAACAATGGATACCTCCACAAAGTTCGTCAACGGTCACTTCCAAGACTTTAATTGCGGGAGGTGAAAGAAATGGACAGTCACGCACCACCGGTCCAAGAATGTGCCTGCTGCGCACAAATGTATTCGAACTGCTCACAAAAGAAACGAGAATGACTACTTTAAACAGTCCATTGTAATAAAGGCGTAGTCTAGGAGGGGGTTTCTCAAATTTTCTAGTGACGCAACCCCTACATCCGATCTTAGATTACAATAACCCTTTCGGAATTTAATTTGCCCATAATTACAAATTTGCCCTGATAAGTAATATTTAAAAATAATTAGAATTTTGTGATATGGTAGAAAGCAAAAATACCATATCTTATTAAAATTAGATAAGTTATCAGTAATTACATAAATACTTTAAAAATGACGTCATCGGATGGTATTCGCAAGGAATAAAAATTTTCTGTTATTCAAAATACTTTTTCTGGTACTCATCCTTCGTCTATGCCGA
Organism: Latrodectus hesperus; assembly: GCA_037975125.1. Classification (NCBI taxonomy): domain Eukaryota; kingdom Metazoa; phylum Arthropoda; class Arachnida; order Araneae; family Theridiidae; genus Latrodectus; species Latrodectus hesperus. Next base: position 119,162,344 of record CM075853.1, on the reverse strand, counting down.
AGTTGAAAATGATTAGTATGGATAAAAATGATGGTTTCAATCACTTTAAAAAAATTCGATCAACAGACAGAATGCTGCATTAATACAGTCTCTTTTGCATAAAGTTCACAATCAAAATCCGAATTCTGGCTCCATTAAAAATTTTTACCAGGGGCATAATGGAAAATGTAATAAATATCAACTTACGATACCATTTAATAAGAGCTGAGTCAAAATAGCAAATTGAATGCAAAGATTATATTCTTACGTTTGGTATGCAGCCTCTACGGCTCGAGAACCAATTTTCTAAGCTCATATTTTTTTCGGTCATTTTTTGCTTTCGAAGGTTAACTCGATCACGACTCCTAGTCGAAAGTGGATTTCGAATCAAAACGTTCAAACCCTAGGTGTGATTCAAACCTATGACCTGTTCAACTGAAGACAATACTCTAAGAATGTCATAGAGTATCTTTATATTAAAGGAAACCACATTTAACTATTAAATTTTACAAATATTGTGAGGTTGATTATCCAGTTTTCAAGTTCGTTTAGATAAAGGTGCATTTTATTTTTAAAAAGAATCATTTTCGTTTTCAATTTAAATGCAAGGAAAAAAATGTAACTTTTAAACTTGCCATTGTATCGAGTTAATTTTAACAGAATTAGAAAACTTCAGTTAAAATTAAATTCAGAAAATTCAATTGATTATTACTTTGGAAATAAAATAGTATAATTAAGAAATTTTAAAACTAAAATAAGTAATAATGCTTAAAAGGAACTGTATTTCATATTATATATATATATATATATATATATATATATATATATATATATATATATATATATATATATATATATATATAGTTAATAGTATATTTTATAAAATTAAGAATCAAATATTAGATGGAAAATAATACATTGAAAATACTAAATGGAAAACAATGCATTGAAAATACTTGGAAAAATTTCAAAGAAAGATAGATATAAAATGGAACGAAGCACCAACATGGTCAGTTTCGTCAGGGGGTGTTGACCACATTGGCATAAATTATGGCTTTTCTGCACTAACCCAAGACGGTCTTAAAGAAGCCAGTACACCCCAAAGCCACACCAAAAGTTCAAACCAAAATATCAAGCCAGAATAAAAGTAGAATTTAATCTAAAATATATAAGCCAAAATTCAATGTTGCCAAAATACATTTAATTTATAACAATCAAATTAAAACCATATCCAAATACAAGTTCCAAATCTGCAAGAACCGCACCTAATACTATATGTAAGCCAAATACATAAATTAACGACTAAGTGTGAACACTATTGGCATTTCAAGCTTCTTATAAGACCTTATTTCGTATTTTCATTGTATTTTAAATATATTATTCTCCATCTAATATTTGATTATTAATTTTATAAAATATACTATTAACTATATTTTAGTAATTCCATTTTAGTTGCTTTTGCGCTGAATGTATTACTAAGCATAAATGTTTTCATATATTCTTGTACTTTTCAGTTCTAAATCTAATCTTGCATTATATATATAATATTTATATATATATATATATATTTTTAATAGTATTTTTAAAGATTGCCATTGTCTTGAATTAATTTCAACAAAATTAGGAAAATTCAGTAGAATTGCCTTCCCCCCTCTTATTATCTCACGATGTCCCTACGTCTCAGACAACCTAATTGAAATATCCCAAAAAATATTAATAGATATAAAATAACACTCCGCATCCAAATGTTTAAGTTAAAAACCGAAAGTTTCTACATTTAATAATTCAGATATTATTTTGATAAATATTTTGAGAACGATTTTATTTAAAAAAAATTTTCTTTTACTATGTATTCATCATCTATGCTTACGGGAAAGAAGTAAGACTAAAAAGCCACCATAATTATATTTCAAATTAAAATATTCTTGCACAGTTTAATTTTTTCATTAACTGAAACCACAATTCAACAAAATGGAGAGAATTTGCATTACCTGATCGAAGGATAATTAGAATAGCTTTTCCTTTCCATCATTCTATCAAACATATTTCCTAAAATTTCAAACATTACACAAAACAAAATTATGGTACCGTATAAGAATCGTCGAATAAATATATACTCTGCAGTACTTTTAAACGATAAATAGCTATAACTCATAGAAAATCATTTTTTTAAAGTGAAAAATGTATGAATCATTTTTATTAATATTTAAACAGAACTTTTTTATTTACAATAATAAATTTATTTATATAACAAATAATTGAAAATCTTAATTAAAATACGTTTCTATTTTTTCCCTACTGATAGTTTCCATTTTTTTTATCATTTGAAGTGAAAACCTTTGAACATAATGCATCTCCGTCACTGACTTAAAATAATATTTTCTATAAAATATTAAAATAATTATATGTTGAATATTGCTACACAGCTAACATGGAGCGTGTCAATCTGAACAAGATCATTTATTTTCATAAGGAAGATATAATACGCTTTTGCCTGCATGTGAATTTCCTTTTAATGATATTTTAAGTAAATAAAACTCTTAAGTAAATATAAATTTAAACTAAGATAACAATTGAAGTCAAAAAGCAGGCAAAAGCTATTAAGTTGTTTAAAATCCCTTTTAGAATGATAATTACAAGAACAACAATGATAAGAACAACCTATGTAATAAAAGTGACGAAAAAACTGTTATAAAAAATCGCAAGATGATGCAGCTTACCAAAGAATGTGCGGGGCGCGCCGGTTGCGCCCATGTTCTCCACTTCAAGAACTGGGGCTGGTGCTGGTAGCCCCAGGCGGGAGGCATGGTGCACCCATTGAAGTTGCCTCTGTTCACTGGAGAATCAAACCTGGTCGGCATGCCACAAATCATGGAGAAATTATTCCACTCGAAGCTTCACCAAAAACAAACACTGCACCAGATTCTGATAGGGCCGCCACACGCGAAAGTCGATGGCATTGGTACCGCGAAGCGAATAAATCACTAAAACAACAAGGAAACGAAAATTCTGTCGCTTTCGCTGGTTTTTTATATATGTATATATATTCCTTCCTTCAGCCCAATTTATAGTTCGAAATTTTTAGAAGCATTTAAATCGCATAAATTATAAAAACATATACATGTGCTGCTTCCTCATTGATATTAAACTGCAAATGGTTCCGCTGTATTTCAGCTGCAGACAAGCAAAGCTCTGACAAATTATTTAGCTTTGTACATGAACACAAGCGTCGTTATCACAAAGTTCACATATCTCAGGTTTCACAAAATAATGATGCACTGCAAACCAGAACACATAAAAATGTGAATTATGACAAATCAACTTTAAATAAATTTGCGGTGCTTTCAATGAAGTAATACTGTAATATACAGCAAGATGGAATATTTACGGTTAATAATTTAAACCAAATTGGATGTTACAACAGGTTTCTGTCGAATTTCGCCCGGTAAAAGTTTTCAATTGTAGAATGGCCTTCGGGTTTGCGCTATCCATTTGTTTTCGGGCGACACATTCAGCAATGAGTTGTGCGTAGACAAAAACAGAATGATTCACATTTTGTCGGAAAAAGCAAGCGACTTTTTGTCCAAGAGGAGCCCACACGCAGGAGTGGAGGAGCGTCCTTCGGGTAAAAGAAAAGCCAAACGGCAAGACTTCCCTTCAACAGCAGAGCAACAACTCGACTGCGAATGGTAACCGCGAAGCGCTGCACGCCACCTGTCCAAGTAGGGTAAGGTGGGCTGGCAGGTACAGCCGTAAGATCACGCGCTACAACTTCGAAAACCACTTCGGGCCTGATCGCTGGAGTGGAACAATTGGAATGAGGAACTCTTTCGCGTATCATTTCAGAAATCGCCAATTCTTAGGCAATAAAAAAACCTAAGGACAGCGAAAAAAAAACAGTAGTTCTAGAAAGACAGTTTTTTTTAAACGACCAGATGATGAATCCTACCTTTTTCCTCATCTTTTATAACTCAAATTATAAAAACACAGAACGAAGTGGAAAGGCAAGCGTGCGTGCGAAATGTCTTGGCAAAGCAGTGGAAAATTAATTCCTCCCGAGCTAAATATTCAAAATTTACTTCCTTAATGAATACGACAGTGAAACTCTTAAACATTTATTAAATTTCCAAAAATAATATTTCTTCTTATTACAGTAAATAAAATAAAAATTTATTGCATTAATAAAATACTCTAAGTCCTATAGCTATGAGAATAACTTCTCCTTAAATCTAAAATTTTACTCGCTCTAGAAAATATATTAAAATATTTCAGTATATAATAAAAATTTAGATAAAAAAAAAGTTTGAAGTAACAATGTCTTCAGTTTATTTTTAAAAGCCATATAAATATTTGGCTTGTTCCATCGCTTAAATTATTTTTTGCATGCGAGCTCTAGTAAGAACAAATAAATAACTAACGCAGAGACCGAACCACTACAACCAGCCAAAACCAAGGAGGGAATCAAACCCAACCACACTCGAGCCTGAGTGCTAACTGTACGGCTACCAGCTCGTCAAAGCAATAAAAGCGAAAGTAAATGAAAATAATTTCAAGTTGCCAAATGAATAGAATAATCAAAAGTTCACTAGTTTGAGTCTCACCGCAAACATTTATTTAATGTTGTTCTGAATTCATTTTAAACTGTAATAATCAGCTTCCGTAAACAAAAAGTAGCCATAGAACACATATGTATACTAAAAGCATCTGACTGGAGCCAAGAAAGTTATCATGATTAAGAGTTATATCTTCAATGGATTGTAAGATAATTACCGCAATATTTTCCTTATTATCAATGAGTGTGCTTTTGTGTGAATATATTCTAAATCAACTATATTACCTAAGCAAAATCCTTCACTGAAAAATTAAAATCTTAAAGAAAATACATGAAAAAATAGTATAAACAATAGAGGCTCAAATTTAAAGAGAATGAGTCACTGCAGTAACCCCATCATATAATTGAAATATAGTTCAACATTAAAAACAGCGGGGCTTCTATACATCTTTTATTCTAGATCGTGCAGCGAACTGACAGCTGCAATCTTCTTATAAAGCATTTGAACATTCACATCTTTTGTGACAATTTTTCACAGAGGGCAAGTCATATTCATGCCACACAAAGGAGGAAACTCCGAAAACTCACTACCCGACATACGCGCATGCGTAGTCTCATAGGGATCGAAACAAACCATTCTGAAAAGTACGGCCCGAAAAAATTTTATAGCATTGTTTCATAAACCATTTTATCAAGTCACGGCATTTCAGTTTTGTTTGTCGCTCTATAGTAATTTCAGAGCAGAAAAACTGAAAGACAGATTGTTATTGAAGTGGATTCCGAAACACGTGTCCGAGGTCCGAGCGAACAATTCAGTTGCGAAGAACATTCGGTCAACTCAACATATTTCCGATTTTACAATGTCATTGCAGCATGTTTTATCAATCCAAGAAAATGTTTTCTCTAAAATTGTGCAGAATTTTCATAATCTCTGCCGGGTTTCCTTAAATAATTCCTTTCATCTTTCTACAGTATTTTCCCGGATAAATCTTTCAAACCTTCGAATTTTAGAAAAAAATTATTGGGAACATATTTTTTCGAACAAAGGATTAAGAATTACACCCAAGCCAGGGTAAATATTCACGCAAATGTATTCCCATAACTCTCATGCAGATTGCTGCAGTGACGAATTTGACGCCTTTATTACCAAAAAAAAAATTTCAGTTACGGTCAAATTCATTTCAAAATATTTTAAATTCAAGCAGTTTGTTGAAATAAAAAACATAGTATTATAACTTGTATGATTTATAAAATTTAAATAATTTATAATTCCGAAAAATTTACATTCCGCATTTTTTTTCCATCATTTTAAAGTGATTTTTAGACTTTCCATAAAAAAATGTAGAAGTACATTACTATTATATTTTTATAATATTTTATTCAGTTTTTTTATGAACATTAATTAACGTAAGCATTAAAACCAAAACTTTCCCAGTTTTTATAGAAACCTTATTTCAAAAAATTACACAATAAATTACATTTGAAACAATTTGTTTATTAATAAGAAAATATAACCATTAACAGTGATTAAGTAGTTAATTGAAATTCTTTTTATATCAAGCCTATTGTACATTTAAATTATATAGTCAACTTTGGCTCATGCGTAAACAATATTTTTCTTGTATATTCTAGAGGTATTGTATGCATAGTTATAAATTTGGATATACTCACTCTTTGCATAACCATTCATACATCGGAGTAAACACATTAGTGTAAAACAATGCTTACAAAACAATGCAGTTTAAATTATTTTCTAAGAATTTATTGTTATCTGTGCATTATTCCATAAATCTCCCACGTGGATTAAGCGCCACCCAAACATGAATATTAATAATTATGAAACTGAAAACTCGTGGGTTAGCCGTTGAAATGTGTTGCTATGAAATGTGGTTTTAAATGACTTTGTGAATATGTCAACAATTTAGATTAAATAAAATAAAAATAACTAATTCAAAATAGTAGATTTAAAATTTTAGATAGTTTTATAAAAAAATAATTAACTTTCGACCAAATTAAGTAATTAAAATGAATATTAGATTTGTTAATTACTTTCTCATTGCTTCAGGGTCTTTTTTTTTTTTTTGTACACAAAAACTAACCTAACAAGAATATGTTGTTTAAACAGAAATTTGAGCTCCTAAAAGCAGGTGTACGTTGGGTCAAAATATCAAATTCTAATTCAAATTGTAAGTATTGATTCAGTGTCAATTTTCCAATTAAAACGAGCCTAAATAAATCATGAAAATATTTATATTAAAAATTAACAAAATTACACATTTTAAAAATACATTTACAAGAAAGGTACAGAGATGATTCGAATTCGAAGTAGTTAAAAATCTCTCCACAAAAACAAGTGTTTTTTCTCTTGAGTCCTGCGCATGCGCAAACGTAGTAAAGTTAAAGATTGCACAGAGGAGAAAATAGTTTCACACCACAACAGTGGGAATCGGTTTTAAGAACCGTTGATCTGAAAACCAGAGTGCTTCTATCTCGCAAAAGAGTACCGGAAATTTAATCTCAAAAAATATTTAATTAATTAAATAAATAAAAAATAATAATAAATAATAATTTTATAAGTTCCTCAGTATTTTTCAAGTTTTAAGTATTGCATATCATCGCTAGATTTTTCGATTGATATGGATGGGAAAGTATTCCAATCATTCTAGCTAAAACATCCAAGAATGAAAAATTGACTATTTACAACAGTGAAAAAATACATTATGTTATAAAATAAACAATTATTTGATAAAACATATTATAGAAAAATATTTGCTTGAAAGAAAATGTTTTAAACATAGAACTTTTAAGCAACGGAGACACATTTTGTAATTAAAAAAAATCTTGAGATAATAAAATATTTGCATATAGATTGTCTTCTTTCCAAATGAAACACTCAATACATTACAGATTTTGTTTTGATACAGTAGTTAATTATTCCCAAGTCTTTTAGCATCCACGGTGTTTCACTAGTTTCGGGAAAGGCTTTATAAATAGCGCGCAGTTTCCAAGGAAAAGATTGGAAAACCTCCAAGACCAAAATCTGACATAAATGTATGAAAATATAAACACGAAACTCCTTTACCACTGCTCAACAAGGGCTGGGATCAAACCTATTGCCTTTCGATTCAAAAGAGACTAGACCTACTAAGTCATAGTGAGACCGTATTTTTTTTAACTGTTTGAAGAAAGACAAAATTGAAATATGTTACATTACTCTTAGTTTTTCGAAATTATTTCAACCTCTTTTGCCCATACAAATGTACCGGCACGCAAATACTGGTCTGCAAAATCAAAAAGTTATATCTTGGCATATACGTCAGGCTTTAGTTTGTTTCTCGCTCAACGATCACTTTTGTGCTTACAAGACTTACACTGGAACCCCCGAGGTAGGAATAAATTTAACCATTAAACCAAAGGCTACATCGCTCACCATTAGCTGGACATCTCAGCAATAGGCAAGATTCTCTCTTTCAGTCTCAAACCCTAAGAACTGTTAAACTGAAGGCCAGTAATGTTGATCATTCATGATCTAACATGATTATTTACGATATTAGTATTCATAAAAAATGTAATGTTTGTAAATTTCTATTATACTTAATGAATAATTCATTGAAATGCTGTGTGTTCTAAAAGACATTTTTATGAATAAAAACTAGGATTCGAACACAGGAGCAAAGAGGTAAATATGGATAATTCGCTGCTTTACGATCACTTTCTGAACACAAATTGCTTTTATTCAGAAGAGTCCATCATTTAAAATCGACTCCGAAACATTGCAAACATTAATGCCGGGCAAGGGAATCGAATCCATGACCTGTTAAATTAAAGGCCAAAGCGCTAATTGCCACTTCACCACAAACAAAACAATTAGCATTTCGCTTTCTTGTCAAGTTACATCGAATTGACGGTCAGAATGAAATAAAATTCAATTAACGATAACTATTAAATTATATAATATATTAACGAATATAAATACGGCAAATAATAATAGTTTATATAATTAGTTTGTCTTCTACTACAATAAACCTGTATAACAGCTTTCAAATTTTAAAAAAAAATTTAAGATACCAAAAAACGCAAAAGATTCTTCTTATACAAACAATTTCACACTGCATGATCCCGAGTAAAGATAATGAAGAGAAGACTTTCATCCTCATACCAGTTTCGATCGGGAATTCCAATCAAAACGGGGGGGGGGCGTTCGAGGAGAAAAAGTCTCGGCTGGTGGAAAACTAATCTCTCTCGCGAAAACTGAAAGACAACAAACAAGAACTGCGATCTGAGTGACCTTCCTCGGATCGCATTCTTCGGGGGGAGAGGCAGCAGGTAGAGGTAAACTTGTTCCGCAGCAAGTTGTGAGAATGATCATTAGGAATCATCTTACGGAAGAAAACTAGATCGAGGTTCCCTATGAAATTCCAGTTCCTTTCCATGCCTTTCTCTCCTCGGAGGCAGAAACTGGATCACGGATCGGCTCGGGACGTGACCATTCCGATGGTTTCTTTAGATGCAAGTGATTCAGTGAAAAGATGCGTTGAAAGTTCTTCGCACATACGCCAGTCAAATGCACATTCTGAGGTGCAATGTTCCATTAAGAACTGTTTTGACACAGCTAAAGAAGTTTAAGATTGCATTACGGGAAGGATTTTCATAGATAGTGGGGTCATATTCACAAGTCGGAACCCAGAAAACTCCCAGGCACACGCACCAAGACAGGCTGGCAGAAGACAGAAACGCAACATTCATTTAACGTTGTACCAACCTGTGATCCACCCTGGACCTTAAACTCTGAAGAGCGGTCTCTAACCACTAGGTCACGACCAGCCCTCGTTAAGAAATGTTTACCATTACTTAATCATATAAAATAAAGTTGCATATGGTTGGTTTGGTTTATTTGTCGCTCAACGGTCATTTTTTGCGCGCGAGGACTAATTAGACCGGAACCTACAGCTTAAAGTGAATTCCGAACCACTACAAACATCCATGCCCAAGGTGGGATTCGAACCCACGAACTGTTGAACCGAAGGCAAGAGCGCTAACCATTCGGTTGCCAGCTCAGCATAAAGTTACATATAGAAATCTTCCTGATATGTTATCTTCTAACTAATTCAAAATAATTGCTCTGCAGCTGAATACAATTTAATAGACGTGGTTCTTCTCTCATGCGTATATTCAACCCATTTTACCAGCATCAATTTGGTAACATTTTTCAAATTTTCGAAAACGTAGAGTGGATCAATTGCTGCTCAAAGCAAGCTTCAAGACATTGGCATGTTGCCTTATTTATTAGCTACCCAGGGATAATAAATCGTAACTATAGGAGATTCAAAACTTCATACATATCACATTAACTGTGAGGACGAAGTGGCCAAGTTGGTAAGGGCGTCGTTCTCATTATCGGAAGGGAGTTAGCTCGAATATCGACTGAGCCGAAGATCCGTCTAAAATACTAAAGGCAGCTGGGTTACGTTAAACAAGAAATGGTCGCAATGTCCTCCAAGTGGAATGATACTTCTGTTGGTGACAGGTCACGTATTGGGGTGTGCGCCTAAATGATGAAGACTCCCACCCGGCTGCTTCCACCTAAATGGTTGAGCCCAACTCTGGGTAAATGACAGAGAACTATGGTGGTGCAACAACTACATTAAGAGCGCCTGTATAAAGCAGATTTAAGTTTAACAGTAGTCAGGGCAGAACTTTCATTTCCATAAGTGAGACTCTTATCCTAAATCAAAGAGAAAGATTGCGCAAGACCACCTACCACTGCAGAAACTTATTGATTTTACTTTTGCTTATCGCTTTATGGTCAATTTTTGCATACGATTCCAATTCCAACAAAGATTTCCAATTTAAAGAAGATTCCGAACCACTATGAATACTCAATCCTGGTGCGTATTCATAGTGGTTCCATTAGAATTCATTCAGAACAACCTCGGCCTTTACACCCGGAATTCTTGACTCTATACTATAGGTTTCTTTAAAAAATATATAAAAGACACTAGTTTAAAATACCTTTTACATCGCACTTAGACACCGAGGTTGTGGATTGCCTAAGGCTCTTGTAAGGCACTTTAACGTCCACCGCGTAATTATTTCGTTAATAGTGGGTCGTATTTTACGTCGCAAGGGAGAAAACCCTAAAAACTATCGAGAAACCAACCCCCAACGAACGTGCATGCACGTAAAAGACAGAAATGCAATATCTAACTTCTGGTTGTTCCACACAGGCTAGGATTGAACCCAGCACACCTTTACTCTTGTCCTACTACTGAGCCAGGATGAGCCATTAATACAATTTACTAATGAATATTTTAGGTAATAACTATAGCATCTACCAGAGAAAAATTTTTTTAAAAATCATCCACGTGATCAAATTAAGAATCAAAGGTTGGGTAGAGTTAATAGATAAGCATGCAGAAGCCAGTCTCAAATATAAATCGCTTTTTGATTGGACATTCTGCATGAATCCCGAAAGCCATGTTGGGAGGATTTCATGTCATAAAATTAATAAACGACTAACTCATGATTTGGTAAAAATTTCGATTCACAGTGAAAAATGTTTACAATTAAATACGTTTTAATGTATTTATCTTATAAATTTAATTTTTTTCCGACAAAAAAGTCATTAAGTTTAAATAGCATAGTTTAGTTAAATCAACAAGTGGCTCTTAACTATTCAGTAGAAAAAATTATAAAACGAATCCATCAAATACAAACATTCAACCAACATAAAAAAAAAAAAAAAAGATTGTGATCTTTTTCAGAAAAAGAAGTAGTTGAGTGATGAGTTCAAGGAACACACATTGTTATTCAAGGAAAGCTAGTTAAATGATTCATTTTTCAGGAGAGGACTTGTTTTTCGAATACTTCATATAGCTTAAATAAGGAAATAAATATTCCAATTCTCGTTTTCCACAGTTAAATCATATTTAAAAATATTATGAAATTTAATATTAATAAAATAACATTAGTTGATATAATAATAATTATTCCACATAAAATGAGTAATTAAAAGCGCATATATAACTTACAGATAGTTATTAACAGTGTTTTTTTAAAGATTAGACAATAAAAGTTTATTTTAAAAACGTATTTGGGTCAAAAGGAAATATTTCTTTTCCATATAGACAAATCTTAAGAAATTGAGGTATAAACATAACTACCTTCATAATAAATACAAGATTTTATCTTGTTAAATTAATGTTAGTAGCAACAAAGCATTCGTATTTTAGTACATTTAACAAATTACAAATCAATATAGAAATAATCTTCAAGTTCCATTACCTAAACTGTTCACGCAAAATGCACTACCATCCATATATGCAAATTTAAAAAAATTTTTTTCTTTCTTTTTTGCTAGCTAATAAAATTTTTATTTGTTTGAACTGAGATGACAGAAAGGGTATCGAATAAAACTTTTTAAGACTTACTTAAAACACAAGCCGCTTCAATTTGAAATTCTGATAACATCGTTTGTCATTAATTTAAAATGGAACTAACACTGATTTTATTTTACTGTAACGGTGCTTATCCCACAGTATAACAAAATTCCAAAACTATTCCCGCTTATATTTAAATATCGCATTTAATAAAAATTATCTGAGATCACCCCTTTTTTTTTACAATCTCAGGGTATAATTTAAAATATGCATACATGCTATCTTTTTTAGCTTCTTGAAAAAGAACTGTTTTTAATTATACATGGAACGTGTTTACGCTTTCTCCAATATACCGCCGATTCGAAAGGCATTAATATGAGAATGAAAGATTTTACTAATTTAGTAATTAAAAGGAATGTTCAGAACGTTCCACCTCTTTCAACTTGTTTTTCACTTATTTTTGCGTCCAACCTACCTCATTTAGTAGCACAAAAATGGAAATGATTTAATGCATTTAAGCACTACCAGCTAAAAGAACCTCATTCAGAATCAAAATTAGATGCAAATTAAAAGCATCCAAGTTATCAAAGTATAACGCTAGGTCAAGATAGCGAAATCGTTTTACTGTGCCACTTGAAAACACACGTTGTCATGCAATGGTGTCAACAAGTTGCCACTGAACCCCTTCTGGGTCGGGTTGAAAATAACCATATACATACCTCAAGGATGGGCACATAAAACTGAAGATTTCTCATAAAACATATGCACTTGATCAAAACACTTATACGCGATTCCGAAAACTGCACGCGGAGAAACAATCTTAGAAATAAAATGCCGAGGGGAAAAAATCGGGTCAAGTTCGTCGTAAAGATGTGGAAAAAAATAATCTGTCATTTAGTTCTTTAAAAGCACAGAGGCAAACACAAATAAAGGTTAAGAAATCCAGAACTTTGTTACATCCGAATCCTTAAAAGTTCTCGAATCTTGCCGAAGTCTAATAAACGAAATAGAAACTGTAACCTGCTAGATGCAAAATGTAACATGAGGTTTAAAAAATCATTTAAGAAATTTAAAAGAAAGTATAAATTATATTTACTTTCAATTCAATGGATAAACATTTTTAATTCAGAAAAAAAAATGCTGAATAGATTTAATGCATGAATTGTTTTCATATACAAACACTAAAACAATTAGAATACAAGAGAATTTACGAGATTGGTTTTTGTTTATGTGTCTACTTACGATCGCTTTTTGAATATCAGGGGTCATTCGATTGGGCCTTACACGGACAACTGAACTTTTGCAAACATCCAAGCCTGAGACCGGAAAGGTAATCGCAAACTACTGAACTGCAAGTTAGAGCAAGAACTATTCAACTCGACTATATTTATATTCGAATAAGTCCAATAATAGGATTTCACACATTTTAATATCAAATTTAAAATATCTAATTAAGTAAAAGGAAAATTAAATCATCACAAGGTAAAACTGGTTTTTTAATAACACTTACATATGACGACTTTTAACCAAATGAGCCAATAAGTAAAAATAGGACAGCTAGCTCACTGTATATAGTTAAATTCATCAATATAATTAGGAAGTGCTCTTCCAATAGAATTATAAATTATTTCAGGACCAAAAACCCATTACATACAGCTGTTGTACCAATTGAACTCTACCAATTAGTTGAAAGTAGCATGGTAGAAGTCTTCGTAATTCAAAAGCAGGGATCAAGCAGATGACCCGATGCCCATCCTGTCCAGTGGTCACCGTGCCTGACTGTGGATAGGGAAGGCCCGGGTTCGAATACCGGTTCGCGTATGGCTGTACTCTCTCTTTCCTGTCTTTGTCCTTTCCTTGTATGAATGGGTTATAAATGGTTGCTTACTCTTTAAATGAGTACCTATGACATGTGTGTACTGAGGAGGTCAGACTCCACACCAAATTGGGGTTCAGTATGAAAAGGGGAGCAGCGCACCCTATAGTGCTAGCCTAGCTGACGCAAGACAACAACAACTTGTTTTGTCTTGCGGAAAATCCACTAATACTTGACCTGCTACCACCGGATTTCCCCTTTCACTTGAAGGATACTGCGACCACGACTTATTAAATGTGACCCAGGTAAAATTATTGAACAAGACGTAGATCTTAGGTTAAGCCGAGATTCGAACTCGCTACCTTCCGATAAAGAAAGCGACACCCAAACCAACCACGCGCCAACGCAGCCTCTTTTAGATATAGTGAAAACTTGAACTTGCGCATATATATTAGAATCTCGTTTTCAGGAAGCTGTGGATTTTACGAATTAGTGGCTAGTACCTAAAAGGGTGTCATAGACGCAATAATTGTAATTCCTATTTACGAACCAAAATACTGAAAAACCTTTTTTGCGAATTCATTTTCATGCTCTTTAGTTAACATTTTAAACATTTTTATTTCATGGTTAGAACACTTGAAATAACATTGTCAAGTGGAGAATCGTAACTCAATCGAATTGCGGATAGCTAACTGCACTGCTGATGCTACACAGCAGGATTTTTTTTAAGCAATTCTTGTAAAACTTTCGGCTAATCAAACCCACAGGCATTAGCATATTAATACAGTAGAATTTCATTAATTCGGATAGTTGAAGATAGAGGTTATGAGTTAATGAAAGTACGAACTAAACAAAATAAATTTTAAATTACATTAACTATTATGCGCATTAAAATGGTATTTTGAATTCAAGAAAATGAAATACGAAACTGCATAAGAGAAAATTAAATACAGTATACACATACATACATTATTTTACTTACAATAAACATCACATGAAAAGCTACTTAGAACAAGATAGTATATACTCATTTTCACTAACCACATTAGACATGCTTACTAGTTGGAAAAAACTACTGATCTTTTGTCGTATTTTAATAGTTCCCTTTCTTGAACAATTGATTGTCTCAGTAATATCCCGATATTGCTTATTGCTGTTGACTTCAACGTATTCTATTACAAAATTTAAGCTGTATATAATCTCGCTTAGTTTTGAACTTGGGTTGTCGTCTGTTCAATCGTTATCATCTTCATTCCTATCAGAGCTTCTCGGCCACGATCACCTTCTCAAATCTCCTCCTCTGTTAAATTATGATAGACTGAATCGTCTTCATCTGCATCTAACCACAACTCTGTGTGTTTATAACGTATATACATATACATCAAAATGGCTACCTAGATTAAGCGAAATCCGGTTAAATAGGGTCCGGAATAATAAGAGTTTACTATATAGGTAGCTACAAGGGCAAATGTACTGAGGCCATGAACATTTATCTGACTCGAGTAAGAATATGTTACCATCCATGAATTTGAATAAAGAGATACACTCACGCCCAAAAATTCACCTCAGTACTTCTTGAATGAAGACTCCATGTTAGAAAGACCGGATGGTTAAATGGTTGAGAGAATAATGAATAAGAATGATAAAGAAAACATTAATTTTTGTATCATTTAAAAACTGAAAGTTATGTTGCAACCGCCAGAAAAACCAGCAGATAGAATGGCTAAAAAAAGATTGAGGTACAATTTAAAGAAAAATAAGAAAATGGTGAGAAAAAATGATAAATCGACAAAAAAATGTACTTTTTATATTAGCAGTTTAGAAAAAAAAAATAAATTACTACTTTGCCTGTGACTTATTATCAATAAAATAAAGAATTGTTTTTAATTATAGATTTTGCAAGCAATTCATAATGCATTTTATATATATTATAGTGGAGATATTATACAATTTTCCTAATAGTCATTTAATTATAAAAAGCAATTTCGAAAAAAAAAATTACTTTTAAAAATAAAAACATTTTTTTTTCCATTTTACGAGCCATTTTTAACGTTACCTAATGGTCATAAAAATAAATGTTAACAAAAAATTTTCAAAATAATGGAATAATGTGAAAGTGAAAACGAACTCTTAAATCTTATCTGGTAACATGAATCACTAACATTCGAGAATCGAGCATATAAAATAGTTTTTTTTTTTCAGGATTGTTCACTCAGTAACTGCGTGGGAATCATACTTTTATCTTGCTAAGTTGTTTCAAGCACAGATTTTAAAGAGGTAAAAAGCTATGATAGGGCCATCAGTAATTTCTTTTTAAGAAATAAAATTCAGATATTTTTTTACATAATATCCATGAAGAATTAAATGTTACAGTTAAAAACAGATTCTGAACAAGACAACCACGGCTTGCATAGGAATCGAATCCACGAACTCTTTAACCGAAGGTCAGAAAGGTAATAATTCCTATATTATATATACTATATATATACATACAATAAATTAAAAAGTTTCAATTACAAACAATTATAATTATATATTACGCTTCTCATAAAAATGTTCTAAATAGTCTCCGATTAGAGAAATAACCGATACATGGAAAAAATTCAAATTGGAATTACAACAAAATACGCATAAAATAAACTATTCAACGGTCCCATACGGTTCATTCTAATGAAGTTTCCCAAACAATATAAGCACAAATTACAACTCTGTTCAACCTCATTCATAATTAAATTTAACTAAAAATTTTCAAATAATTGAGTTATACGAAAAAAAAACCATCCTAATTATTGTTCGTATAATAATGACATTTTTTTCGCCTCAACAAGTATGTAAAAGAATGATATCAATATAATTTGTTTGAACAAAAAAAATAATAAATACTATCTCAGTTTACCAATATGTTATAAGTCAGATTTGCATAAAATATTTGAATACTACTTGATTTTCATGGCCTCTCTGGCTATTAAAACAGTTCAATCAAATATAAAAAGAAAAAAGTAGTAAATTGAAGGGAATTAACATTTTTGATTTCCATTAACAAGCTAAGGAATATTCTTTTTTTAAATGTAAACATCGAAACCTTAACTGTTTACTTTAATAAAGGCGCTAAAAAAAATCCCCTCTTTATTATTTTATAATTTTTACTTCCTCCTATGCATTACCTCGCAAATGAAATGAAACAATATTTGAAGTGCAATGTAAAAATTTTTAAGAAAAAATAAAGAAAAATAGAAAAAAAAGACAGTCGACATACAGCTTGTCATCACATTGAACTGTTTCTTGCAAAATTTATGAGCCAAAAATCCTATAAGAAAGATAAGGCTTCTAATTCCAAATTAAAAGCAATTACTGAGATAAGGGATACACACACAAATTACATGCGAGTACTTTTAATTTGGCGATAATCTTGGCGTCTTTTTTTATATTAATGCCCATGAAAATCAAATGATACCCTATTTTTTCAAATTCTATTATTTAGAAGAAAAAAAAATACGATGGCAAAACGAAACTTGGGAATAGATTAAGCTAAATTGCTTAGATAGTAAAAAATATTGAAAATCGAGAATCAAACCGTTCGAAGATAAACGTCTTTGGAAGAAAGTCATAAAAAATAAATTGGAATCTCTCTCTCCCACACAGTCATAGGGTGGGTGACTCACTGCTTACTAACACCATAATAAGAAAAGATTACAAATCTGGGATCAAAGTTCCTTCGCATGTAACAACCCCCACAGGTTCAACAACACAGGTCGAGTAGGTGTACACACCAGGTAAGTCATCAGAAAAAAACAAGGAGTACAACACAATAAAAAAGCAGGCGAAGAATTAAATAAGAACCCTTAAGGCACTCCCCTTATTCAAACTCACCCCAGGTTTTATGGTGCCAGCAAAATCCAGTGGCTAGTTTTCTTTAAACACATGCAGAATATTAAAATGGGTAAGCGACCTTTTCAAGGTCGTTTTCATTTTTTCGAGAGCATGTTGGTGTCGGAAATATTTACGTGGGTATCGCCATAACTTTCTCAATATTTTAAGCCTTCGTCTCCAATGAGATAATTTACTCACCGAAACGGCGATAAATTACTCCGCAAGCCGAGTGGGATTTCTACAAACATAAAAAATAATAATTTGGTATATTCCCAAATGCAGCATTGACGTCCAGTCTAGAGTTCTTAAACAAAGCCATTACAAGTACTTTTGTAGATTATTTATTTTTCCCCTGGAAAACTGCAAACTTCAATTAATCAAATCCAGTATGATTTCATACCAGAATTGAACACAATCTAGAAATTAACATTGTCGGCTTTCTCTAAGGAAACGAAATTGTCGCCAGCGGTTGAAGTTAATGATGTGAAAATACGATGACAGCGGCAACTGTAAATTCAGGTTATTGGGTTATGACGGGGTTCTCTACATGAATCAAAAAGGAAGTTTTATAAACTTGCAGCCCATTAACTAATCTTTTTCTGTCAACAGTTGAAGTCATAAAGGCTCACACTAACAAAATGGTGTTTTTTTACTTCTTGTAGAATGATTCGGGGTAACACAGAGAACGAAGCGACTAAGCATAAATTAGCAATAATGCTAATTTCTTTTCTTTATTTTGTCGACCTAGAAAGAGTACTTTCCTTACCACAAAGGTTTTGCACTCATCAATATCGTCATTCATTGATATCGAAGTTATTTCTTCGTGAAATAAAATATTCATTAATTCATGTTATGAAATCTCTAAACGTCTTAACGATTCGTACATAAATTCTCTTGTATTAATCATTTTCATGATGCATATTTTCTTAAACTCGGACATAAATTCACTAACAAAATTAATTAAAAAATACTTTTTTTATACTTCTGTGCACCAATGGACTTTTAATTAAACTCATATTTTGAAAGTATTAATTGTAATTCTTCACAATACTTTTTAATTTAATGTTTCAATTACATTGTTCTGATATCTCAATTTTAGTTCAACATTTAAAAGGTTTTTCTATAAGCGCTATAATAAAAAATAGTTTTATAACTTAAAGATGAATTATATTTGCCAAAAAAATTATATATAAGACAAATACTTTCACGTGTATCTAGATAAAATTAATAATCATATTGAAATGACGATAAATAATTTGAGCAGAAAGGGTACATTAAAATTGAATTAAATTCCTTTGTATGAAAAATATTTTCTTAAGAAAAAAGCATTCTCAATTATGTAAACAACCATTTATAAAAAGCTTTTGAAGCATCAAGTCGGAATTCCTATCACTACTTCCTTATATCAATTAACGATTTAACGAGTTACCCATAAAATGGTCCCAAAATCTTTAAAGTTTATTTTTAATTTGCTTTATTTATGTATTTCTATTTATCTTTTACGTGTATTAAATATGTGCCCTTCAAATCTTATTAAAAAGAACTATACATAAAATTGCAAACTTGAAGTCTATATGTAATTAAGATTTTTTTCTCAAATATTTAGTATAATTTAAACTTTCTAATCTTATTACACACAATTATGTTAGAAAATAATTTTTGAATAGATAAAACAAAAGATTACACGCATAGGTATTGAAGTAAGATTCAAAATTTTCAAGGATTTAACATTAAAAATTAAATTGATAACTTAATTTTATTGCATTAGTTATTACTTTAAGCATCAGAAAAACATGGGCTAATTACATGGTATTGTGTAGAAGGAAATTCAGTGAATTTAAATCAGGAAGAAGTTTGGAAAGAAGTTTTTAATCATACATAGTCATAAGAAGAGTTAAATCCTCTACTTTTCAGACAATCAAAATAATCTGATTTTTTTCTTCTGCTTCTCGCGATTCTACCTCCGGAGAAACTAGTTCTACAGCAAGAGCCACCCATAAATTTTATCATCACACAAATCTTGTTGCAGACTCTAAATTATGAGTACGATTAACATTTTCACACATGGTAAGTTCTTTTCATCGGCCCCTAATTGATTGTACTTCAACATCTGTTTTCCCTACTGGCGACATGTTTTAGAATTATTAGTTATCATGAATGGTATTGAGTTAAAGAATAAAAATGTGGCGCTCTTTAAGGAATGTTTTTCTGCTAAGGTAAAAAATATCGGCATAAAAACAAAACGACTCTGCAAACGATTTTCAAGGCAGCAGATGTTGTGGAACCAAATTACAAAAGAAATGAAATCAAACTCAGAAGAAAAAAGTAGGCAGAGTTTGAGGAATTTGGAATTTATCTTCGTCAATTGATAAACGTTTTCGAGCTATAAACAATATCGTGAAAGACAAGTTATATGTACTACAATGGTTTTGTTTATACAACAGTAAGATAAACTTAAAAGCATTATAAAGTTATTCTTTTCAAATTCCTTGAAATACGTTGTATCGGAATTTCATTGCACTTAAAAAAATACTCAAGCTAGTGATCGAATGCATTAATCAGACTTTTAAAAAACTATAAACACCCTATTTTTAGCCATATTTAAAAATAATGAAACTGTTATTCATGCAATTAATAATTCTATAAAATACGTGGGAAAATTATGCGTCTGAACATACATTTAACTACATTAACAAAATGCTACTAAAAGTGCACAAACAGAAACGCCATTATTAAGCAATTATGATCAAAAATGCAAATTTAGAAAATTATGTTGAAATATGTTGAATACTGGTTTATAAATGAGTTAATCAATAAATTAATGAATTAAATATATAAAAAAGAGAATATAAAAAAGTATTTAAAAATCTATTAATAATTTGAAATGTTTCTCTTTCGATCGCATTAATTAAAGAACCTATAGTTTTAAAATTTCAAATATTGTTTCTGTCAACAAAGAATATGCATCTAACATTTCATAAATGAAATATCAAAGCAAAAATTAAAAGAAATTATATCTTCCAAGATATTTTAAAAATACGACTTAATGTATCATTATTTTATGATAATTTCCAACACAATTGTCATCTTTCATCCCAAAATATCTATAGTCTTATTAAATGGAGAGAAAATTTTATAAATTTACTCCATTAACAGAATAACTTTAATACTATTTAAAAAAATTAGCTTTAAATTTATTTATTTAATGACAAGTACAGCAATATCAAACTATTTTAAAAAATATTTTGGAAGAAAAATAATTTTTAAATTATTTTCTAAAATACCTACTAAAAAATGGCATAAATTGTGCTTTAACTTTTCAATTTTACAATAGTTATTCTTTTAACTTTTCAAATTACTATTTATTTTATAAAATTATTATCTAATTATTATTTAGAAATATTAGGTAATTCTTATTTGAAATTATTATTTAACTTTTAAAAAATGATTAATATAATCATAGTTTATATTACACATAACTGGAACACATTGTCCATAAAAACCGAAGTTAATCTTTTCTATTAACTGAAATTTATTCTTATTAACTTGAACTTTTTAAATCTAAAACTCTTGTTCCGCAAAGCAATAAGAATATATATATATTACTCTTCCTAATTAATAATTCTTAAAATAGTTTCCTTAAATGATATCCTTCCCCGTTAAAATTTTTTAGCATTATTTTATTAAACAAAATTACTTAAACATGCAGTAAATGGTAAGAAATTAGATAAGCGTTACCTATTTCATTTAGCTTTCCATATAGAATTAACAAAATTTATTATTTTCAAGTAAATTATGTAGTAATTGATATTAACAATATTATTGATACATTTTACATTATAATTGTTGAGGATTTTCCTTGTTTAACTCTGCCAATAGAGGGCAGCACTATATGTAACAAGTTTCAGTTAAGATGTATTTTTCATAAGAAAATCATAACAAGCTAATATTTAAAATATACATATATAATAGGCTATAATATTTAAACATAATTCCATCAAATACAATAAAAGAAAAGCTTATTTTGTATTTAAAAACATCTTATTTTTGCTGATTTTACGTAAAAAATTTATCTGAATATTTTTATAAAAAAATAGGAAGGTTACCAAAATTACGAAAGAAGAATACATATACTTAATGATTAAATATATTCAAGAATAAAACAAAAAAAAACTGAAAATCATAAATATAAATTTATATTCATAATGAGTGATCACCTAAATAATATTAAATCATTTTAGGAAATGAAATTTTGAAGATATTTTTTGATTTCTTATTAAGAAAATATATTTTAAATACGAGTTATTCATTACAATAAATTGCTATACTCAAATATTAATAGCTATTTAGAGTATGATATCGGAAATTTTATCCGATAGATAAAAAATACTTCTTTGCGTACGTAAGAATAACATATTTGCTGAAAAAAATTTTAGAATTTTTTTCATGGCAGATATTCTCCTAGCCATTAAAAAATATTCAATGTCTTTTCGTTTCCGAATTTAAAAACACGTAATTCCATTTATAATTTTTTGTATCTGAAACCGATAACCTTTGAACCGAAGATCAGTTCAAGTTTTTTATTTTATTATTATTATCACATTTTTTTATATATTTATATGATGTTTACATATTTTACTATGTTATATTTTTAGAAAATTAGAGTTCTATTAAATCGAAATAAGAAATCCAAACAGTTTTCCTTAGAATTTATCAAATTAAAACCAACTTGAGATAAAAGGCAATGTTGGGTTAGTTATAGACAATTCTATCCTCTTGCTGGTAATGATTTATTGAATTCAGATTAACAGACAAAATTTTGTCAGTAATTGTTTTGTTTGCGTTTTATTTTCTTACATGTTGTAAAAGGTAATGAGGTTTACACAAGTTGTTAGCAGTGATAAAAAACATTGTCGATAGGTGGCGCTACTGATGCATTTTAATATCGGCATTATCTTTTGGGTGTGGCTGTATTTCTTGCAATTGTAACAGACCTCTAAAGTTGTTTGAGAAAAATACTTAATGTATATGAGAACCAGATGATTACTGTGTAACATAATGACTATAAATTATAAGAGTGTTTTTACTAAAGTATTTATCATAATAATTGTGGAATTTAAAAATAATTCTCAAACTAGCAGCTTGAGTATAGTTCAGTTGTGATTAGCACATTCTCGCACAGCATATTTTTCAATTTAAATATTTCTAGTGACCTAACTATAGCTTTCGATTTCCAATGAACTCGAAAAATTGAGAGGCGTGGTTAATTGAAAAGTGTTTAATTTATTTTGTTTTCTAATTCTTTACATATATATTATATAAAAAAAGTATAAAGAAAAAGAAGTTGGAATGTGTAGAAATGAAAAGCGTCGACAACGGAAACAAATTGTTATTGGTTTAAAAAATAATTAATAAAAACAAGGTAAAACGAATAAATAAAACTCATTTTTCTACTTTCGATTGTGTTTGATACAATTCGTTTTCACATTTTCCAGGTCATACACAATAAGAAAATTCAATATAAATTATTCAATTTTCTTCTGCTGATTTTTAAAAAGGCTAAAATTTATTTCAGTAGTTCTTTATGATTTTCATTTTTCAAAGTAATTATAGTTTTCATTATTCAAATAATAGACTTTATTTTTTAATACTAATCACTTTAAATATAATTCAATTTTAATACAGAGCATTTTTAACAAAATTGCAAGATAAACAGCCATTTCTCTTTTTTAATAATTTTATCTCTTTCGCAATAAAAGGATATTTAAAATTTAACCAATAATTATGAACGTGAGAAAATTTTAAAAATAATAGTAATTTATTAAAAATAAAACAAAACTCAGCATCACATCTGGAACAATAAAATGAATGTTTTTAGACATATATAAAATGTGAACAAAGATAATAAATTTAACGGACAGCAGATAATTTTAATAATTAAGAAATTTCAAGAAATGTGTACTATAAAATTATTAAATATCTGAATTACTAACTACATTGAATAAAAGTTATTGTATTATAGTTTTGTGTCATCAAAACTATAATACAATAACTGTTATTGCCATGGATAATAAAATATGATAGCTGTTATTCTGTCATAGATAAGGCAATAACTTTTCTCTTGGGCAATGGCACGGAAAATTGTGAAAATTATAACATCAGTTATTTAAATGAAGAGCTGTTCACATACTTATAATTTTTTCTTCAGTCACAACTCAACTCTAAAATTCGAGTATTTTTCGAATTGATGTTATGCAAAAAAGAGAGCTTGTCAAGAAATATGACGGAGCACATCAGGGAATTGGATAATTTGACAGCACTCAAATGCAATCCAAAATGACGTAAAAGAGAGAAAGAAAAAGGTTTTTCTTTTTTAAATATTTTGCTTTGATTTTATAATCATACTCGAAAAGTATTCTATTTGAAATTTCAAAGATAAACTGTGATGAAACTTTTCTTTCTATATATATAAATGTGATATATCAAACACAACTGATGGTCGTTAATTTTAGAATAGTTTTATTTGTCACTCAACGACCATTTTTTGCAGAATAATCACTTTCTTGCAAAAGGGGATAATTAAATCAGAATCAATCATTAATAGGATTCCTAACAGAAGTGAGAATCGAACCCTCGAAATGTTCAACCGAAGGCCAGGGTATTAACGATATCGAGGGCTCACTCAAAGGTCTAGACGGTAATCGAATTCACGAACTTAATTTGGAATACAGAGAATACTAATTCAAATAACACTGTAAGCACTTGTTTAACTTTATATAGGACAAGTAATTTGCTGAAATGTAACTGCATCCGCAAGGTAACTTCTGAACAAAATTACTGATATTGGAAGATGTTTATCATTTCGCTTATAATTTATCAGAAACTATTTTGTTCATCAGTTCCCCTTCGACTATATATATATATATATATATATATATATATATATATATATATATATATATATATATATATATATATATATATAAAGACCGTTTCTTCCACTTCAGTGTCAGGACGTAATTTAGAGTTGCAAAATTTTGGCGACAAAACATTGTACACTATTAGTTCTCGGTAGCCGTCCAATTAAAATCCTGTGAATTCGGCATCAATATCTGTTTACATACATATTTTGGATTTTATTTACTTTTCCTTCGCTTCTTAAAAATTTTAATGTCAAAGACTTGATGACAACCATTACTACATAATTGTGGATTCCATGCTATTGTCTGTCAATTCTTTTTACAGGTCGCAACCTCCTCATTGCAGTCATCGTAGTATATGGTTATTTTAATTTCATGTCTTTTAGAAAACTTTAGTTTTCATTCATCGAAAAAGTCACCATAGTGATGGCTGAAGTCTGGATCATTCTGAGCAATTTATTTTGTCACTTCCCATGTTTGAACATCAGAAGTTTGTATCTAAGTCACATACTTCAATTTTCATTTTTTTTAATTTAAGAATTTTAGAATTTCTAGCATTCTAGAAGTGTTCATGATTTGATGCTAACAGAAGCATTTAAATCTGAACCCAAAGGAAGTGTTATTACCTTTGTATAAAGATGAAACCAAAACTTTTCATCTTGAATTTCAATATTTAGCTAAAATGATTCTCGAACTCTAAATAAATGCTTTTTCCCATACTTCTATTATTTTTCAATATCATGCAAGACTTATCAATAATCATTAAGTATTACGCATTCTGTTTTTCAATGAGATTGTGGAACACATTTTAGATTTAAAAGTAATCACGTTTATTCACAGATTATTAACATGCAAACTTTATTTTTTGGATAGTTAATATAATAAACTAAAAATAAATGTACGAGTTTTCTGAACAAATTTAACACTACTTTTTAATTCAAATAAAATGTCTGAAAAATGGTTCTATTAACACAGCTGTAAACATATGCCGTCGTTCAGTAACAATCATATAGTAATATGATTTAAAATAAGTATAGACTTCTCAAATGAAACAAAATATAATTTTGAATTTGGCAGAACATGGATTTTTTGCAGCAATCTGGAAACAATAATTGATGATTTTCTAACCACATATATAAATATCTAGTAGTTTAATTAGTTTGACACAAATGGTCACTTCCTGCACTTAAAGCAAATTCTAAATCATTACTTTTATTAACTGATGTGGAATCTGGAACTCATGAACTTAAAACTAATGCTCATGACAGGACGAAAATAACAATTATATGTTTCATTTAATAATAACTTGTTAGGATGCTATCAAACAAAAGCCAGGAAATTTTGTTAACAAAAAGTTCTTATATAAAATGCCCATGATAAGGATAAAAAGTGACGCCGATAAAACACGATTTTACACTAACAATAGAAAACTATACACAATACTCAGTTGCTACTTTGATAAACTATGAATGTTTCTTTAAACTAGAGTTAAGTTCTAGTAACTCTTTCTATTTTACACCACTAATAAAGTGTATTTTAGATTTTCCTATTTATTATTAAAATATTGAATTCAAGTATCTGTGTTTAAATATTTTTGCAAATAAACTGTTACAATTTTTTTTAGTTGTATGTTTTTCAATATTGATTTCAACATTTATTTCATTAAATATACTCAGGGAAACTGTGAAAGGATTCAGTGTTAATTTATTCCATAACAAGATAACTTACCAAAAATTCTCTTCATATAATCTTTCGTTCAAACTTTCATAAAAAATATGTACTCAAACTATGAAATGATCCAGCGCTAATTTGGCGGAATCTGCACCCATTTCTCTGATCGATTTTACACGTGAATCGAAAAGGTGTTGCCAAGAAAGAGCAAAAGGTGGAAACTAATATTGTAAAATAAATACTTTATTACATAAAGGTTTTTTAATATCAAAATATTCGCCGATTCAAACAGAGTATTCTAAGTTCTTTCTCATCCGAAGTAAAATCACGCAACAAAACTAAAACGGTAATCCAACAATTTCATCGATGCTTTTAACACAATATATTTTTAAATCACTCAAAGGACTTAAGAACTCTAAAATAAAAATAAAAAAGATTATTCAAGATTCTCGCCCTATTTTCCATACTACACCCAATAGAGCGAAAAGAGAGGCTGCTAAAAATACTCGCGCAAGCAACACTCGAAGAGGGCAAAAAACGATGACGACATCGGAGCACCTGCCGGAGAGCAAATTTCTCCTTACCAATCTTTTCCTAAACTAATGCCTACAATTAGTTGATAGTATAGGCAAAGAAAGCTGCTGCTGCTGGCATACGGCCAGGTTAGCGGTTTTTTTTTTTTTTTCTTTTTCTGTAATCCAGCTATTATTATTACGAGCAGCAGTGCGCACAGGGAATGTGATTTCTAATCTCCATCCATTACACCGAAGGGAGTGCCACAGCGACGACATTGACATTTTGCCTAAATGTCAACAGGTTCGGCTTTTTGTCCTCCGTCATAAACAAATGCTGATTCATCCAAGATAGTAGGTGTAAAAGGGCACTGTAAAAAGAGTTGGAAAACGAAAGGTGATGAATCTCTTAAAATTTAACAGAAAGAGAATAGCAATTTTTTTAATATTAATTCTACATAATCCATATCACAAATTACTCACTTCCAAAATCTTTTGAATGAATTCTAAATATAAATAAAACTTATTTTAAAAAAATTCCATTTCAAATTTCAATACATCGATAGTAATTATTCAAAATTATTTGCATTTGCCAAATTAACTATTATATTTTCATGCTGAAAAATAATCATCTTTGTATAGCAAGAAAACTTACAAAAAAAAAACACAAAATTTATACTTTTTTCTAGAGTTTTTTTAATCCCAAGTTTACAAAAGGATTTAAATGTGACCACAGAATTAATATAAACTAATAATTGAAATAACACATAAAAATAATAATTTTGCTTCACTATTTCAAAATTGCTTAACGAGTTTTTTAAACATGCTTATCAAAGTTTGAGATTCACTGTCCATAACTAATTTCTATGACCGAACTGACCAAAAAATATACGGCATTATAACTATGCCATCTAAATTAACTTCCTAAAAAAATTCAATTAATTCATATACACAATTAATTATTTTTCAATTCTTTATGTAAAATTAATGAGAAAAAAATTAACAAATTTTACAATATGAGAAGTCTTAAAAAATTGTATAAATTCATCGAAAATTTGCAATTTAATGTATTGTACCGAGCTTCACAGGTTCGTGTCGATTGAGAGTTGAATAAAGCAACCACTTAATGAACACAAGACTTTTATTCGTAAGAACTTCACTAAATAAACGAAATTCCCGCTGTAACAGTCACAATTATACAGCTACAATTCGTCAGATATAATAAAAAAACAGCTTCCAATAACAGGTCTCAAATACCTCAGACAGAGAACAACTAGCAGTCACAACTATTCGTCTTCACTCACTGACTGTCTTCACAAAACTCTACTACTATTCCATGTCGGGCTGCGGTATTTATACCTGACTTGGCGGAGAAATCTACCAATTTCGCCAAGGCTCTGGAAGCTTCTAGGCTATCTCGAAAAATATTGGTCCTAGAGCTTAGGTGATGGATGTTTCCAGAAGTATCGATTTCTCGCCAAGTCGCCAAAAATCTCGCCAACCGTCGCCAAGTCGCCAAGAATCTCGCCAACTGTCGCCAAGTCGCCAAATCATTAGGAAATCCGCTTTTAAACTACAACACGTCTAAATACCGCAATTTTTGCCCAAAATGTGAGAATTTCTGATCTGTCTGAGATATTTTAAGACAAATATAATCATTATTTACAAATTTGTAACATTGCCCCCTCTCAAGGACTGCACGTCCCGGGCAGTACAATCCCCTGATAGGAGGCCAAATTTAATATAAAAGAATTTACATTTCAAGAGGATACAGAGCACATTACATACACAAGCAACTAAAAATACAAGAAAATAGAAAAGATTAAAATTATCTATACTATTTACAAACAGACCATGGTCTACTGATTTTTACTCTACATTACGATAAGGAGCTAATCTATCATAATGTACTACCTTTGGTTTTGAAGCAGATGATTTTCTTATACGAACCACGACGTCGTTCAGTCTTTTTAGGACTGTGTAGGGACCTTCCCAGTTGGCTTGCAACTTTGGAGAAAGTCCTTTACGTCGAATCGGGTTCCACAACCAAACTTTGTCACCTTCTTGGAATTCATGTCCCGTCGCTCTTGTGTCATACCTTGTCTTCATTCTTTCGGTCGTCAGGTTGATTCGGTCTCGAGCGAAGTTATGGACATCTTCAAGACGTGCCTGAAGGTCTCGAAGGTATTCCTCTGGCGATGAAGATGTATCCGGTGGACGACCAAACTGAAGATCACAAGGGAGACGAAGTTCGCGACCAAAGAGCATCTGTGAAGGAGTATATCCGGTAGTCTCATGGACAGCACTGCGATATGCAAGAAGAAACAGCGGTAGCTTCAAATCCCAATCTTGCTGATTTCTGGAAACCATAAGGGAGAGGTTATTCAAGATGGTTCTGTTAAACCTCTCTACCATGCCATCCGATTGTGGGTGTAGTGGCGTGGTCTGCGTCTTGTCTATTCCGAGAATTTGACACATTCCTTTAAACACAACAGAGGTGAAATTTGTCCCTTGATCAGAATGAATTTGTAAGGGTGTGCCGAATCTGGAAACCCATTGTTGCACTAGAACCTCGGCTACTGTAGTCGCCTCTTGATCGGGGATTGCAAACGCTTCAGGCCACTTAGTAAAGTAGTCCATGACAACTAGTATGTATTTGTTGCCATTTGAGGATCGTGGTAAAGGACCCAAAATGTCCAATGCTATCCTCTCAAAAGGTGCTCCTACGTTGTACCGCTGCAACCTTCCTCGGCTACGTTTCTTCGGTCCTTTACGTGCCGCACAGTCATCACAAGATTGGCACCATTTCTCTACATCTTGTCTCGTTTTGCTCCAATAGAAGCGTTCTCGAACTTTCTGTAGAGTTTTCATTACTCCGAAGTGGCCTCCAGTTGAGCTACTGTGCAATTCTTTCAAAACATCTGAAATTCTTGATTTTGGAAGAACAAGCTGCCATTTGAAATTACGTCCATCATCGGACTCCCATTTCCTGTATAAGACACCATTTCTTATATGGAGTGAGTCCCAAAGAGCCCAATATTGCTTAGTAGCAGGACTGTAGGTGGAGATATCCTGCCAACTTGGTCTCATACTAGAAGATTCTTTCAATTCAAGAATTGGATTTATATCTGGGTCTTCTTTTTGGGCTTCCCTAAGTCCTTCATCACTCCATGGGTCTGGTTTTGATGGAGGTGAAACAGTAACTTGGCGTACCGAAGTATTTATCAGCTGATAGTTCTTCTCTACTCTAGAACAGTATCGGCAGCTTTCATTACACGGCTTCCTTGATAGTGCATCAGCATTTCCATGAAGAATTCCTTTGCGATGACGTATTTCAAAGTCAAACTCCTGGAGTCGTTGAATCCATCTGGCTACCTGTCCTTCCGGATTTTTAAAATTTAAAAGCCAGGTTAAGGATGCGTGATCTGTTCGGAGCAAGAACTTTCTTCCATAGAGATAATGGTGGAAATGTTCTATGGCTTTAACGATTGCCAGCAATTCCTTCCTGGTTGTACAGTAATTCCGCTCTGGTTTCGATAGACATTTACTCCAATAAGCAATGACATATTCTTTATCATCAATTTCTTGCGACAAAACAGCTCCGATATTTTCGTTGCTGGCATCCGTATCTAAAATGAATAATTTTTCGGGCTGGGGATATGCAAGAACGGGCGAAGATGTCAATGCCTCCTTCAGTTGTTTAAAAGCTTTCTCACATTCATCTGTCCATAGAAATTTCTGTTTAACTTCTGTCAACTTGTGAAGAGGTCTGGCAATACTTGAAAAACCCTTAACAAATTTCCTGTAATATGTGCATAGTCCAAGAAAACTTCTTAATTGGTGGACATCTTTTGGACGACTCCAGTCCTTAACTGCGGAGATCTTTTCAGGATCTGTTCTTACACCTTCAGCAGAGATAATGTGTCCCAGATAGCTTACTTCACGTCGGAATAGATTACATTTGCAAGGATTCAGCTTCAGGTTGGCCATTTTTAATTTTTCCAGCACCTTTCGGATGTTTCTTAAATGGTCTTCGAATGTGCGCCCTACAATAATGATATCGTCCAAATATACCAAACAGGCTTCGTAGGAAAGTCCTCGTAATACTGTCTCCATCAGGCGCTCAAACGTTGCAGGTGCATTGCAAAGCCCAAATGGCATAACCTTGAACTGCCAAAGTCCTTGTCCTGTGGTGAATGCAGTCTTTTCTCGATCCTCAGGATGTATCTCTACTTGCCAATAACCACTCTTGAGATCCAAAGTCGAAAACCATTGTTTTCCGGATAAAGCATCAAGTGTATCGTCAATCCTAGGAAGAGGGTAACTATCTTTTTTAGTGATGTTGTTTAACCGACGATAGTCAACGCAGAATCGGGTAGAACCATCCTTCTTCCGAACTAAAACAATAGGCGAAGCCCAAGGACTCTCTGATGGCTCAATAATGTCATTCTGCTGCATTTCCATCAGAAGATTGTCCACCTCTTCCTGCTTTGCGAATGGCAATCTTCTCGGGTGTTGTTTAATGGGTGGATGATTTCCTGTATTGATTCGGTGCTGCGTCAATTTGGTTCGCCCAACATCATCTGATTTCTTGGAAAAGAGATCTCCGAATTCTAATAATAAATTTCTTGCAGCATTCCTCTGTTTATCATCTAACTCTGCTCTCTGAAGGAGTTCATCAATTAGAGTGTCAGGAGGCTCAGATAGTGTGGCTTGACAATTTCGGTTAATACAGGTCACTGGAGTGCAAGTCGCTAGCACTTCTCCTTCTTTTATAAGTTTTACCTTATTACTTAGATTAGCAACTCTTACCGGGATTACATTTCGTGAAAGATCGACGAGTGAAGAAGCCACTAGTACTCCTTTAACGCTATTGTCGGAATCTGGATATTCAGTCAATCCATAATGAAAATTATTATCTTCTGAAAGAGCTCCGGAAACTATTGTCTCAGTTCTTGGTGGTAATGTTGTTTCACTCTTTGCAGTTATATGATGGACTGATTTAATATCTGAATATTTCGTCTTAAAAATCGTTATGTCTTCAGAACATGAGTGTAGTTCATTATTTTTAAAATCTAACTTGAAATTGTTTTCTTTGAGGAAATCCAATCCAAGAATAAATTCGTCATTTATATCAGCGACATATGCCATATGATGGTAAACGGCATTACCAAATGCAATGTTTAGCTTGACTTTTCCATGCACTTTAATCTTATCACCTGTCACAGTTTGGAGGGTAATGCAGGGCGGCGTCCAGATGAGTTTGTCACCAAGTTTGCGAGCCAAATCTGTCCTAATGATAGTTACGTTGGCTCCAGTATCGATTATCATTCTGCAGGGAACTTCGTTGACATGTCCCATAACGAAAAGTCCGTTGTCGCCGCTACTTACGGAAGAAATGTGAAACGATTTGAAATGGGGCTTCTGACTCTCTGGACATCTCCGCCCCGCGAGATGGCCACATATTAGTTTCCCTGCTGTGGTGGAAGATCATTTCCACCATTTTTTCGTTTCGGGCAGTCTCTCTGAACGTGTCCGACTGCACCGCAAGTCCAACACTGAATTTTCGTGTTTCTGCCACCTTTACTCAATTCTAAGTTACGGAATTTTCTCCGCAGATCTTCGATTTGCTTTCTGAGATCACAGTCCGTATCAGTAGCAGAGACGGCTCTGATTGAGTGCCGGTCTTTACGCGCGGCCTGCTGGGCAGCCTCTATCTTATGTGCGTAGACTAGGGCAGATCCAATATCTTTGACATCGGCGAGTCTAAGTGTTTTCTGTATCTCCGGATCCCTCACACTATCGATGAAGTGATGGAGAGCCAGATCTTGACGTGTCTCAGCTGGGCAGTCCGAAAATGCTAGATGGGAAAGTCGCTGAATATCGGCAGCCAATTCTTGAAGACTTTCACCCGCTTTTTGATAGCGGGACTTTAACTGTAGTCTGCTATATTCCTTAGTGCACTTATCTCCAAACCGCAGCTCAAGCGCACTCGATAGGGCTTGGAAATCGTGCCTCTGCTCCTCCGGAAGCGTCTCGAGGATGTCAGCCGCGTCTCCTCTTAAAGAAGCCGCCAGGTGAAAAGCTTGGGCTCGGGGATTCCATCCATTAGCTTCCGCTACCATCATAAACTGAGTCTTGTATACTTGCCAGGATGATTTCCCATCAAATGTTGAGAGTTTAATATTGGCTAGGGAAGGCACAAATGTCACGTTGGGTTCCTCATGTTTGTTTGATATTTGCTTCTCCAAGCTTTCAATCTTCTTATTCATATTGTCTAATGCTTCTTCAACGTTTTCTTCTATCTCCAGAACTTTAGTTTCAACTGAAGTTACCTTATCTTCCATTGCATTCATCTTCTCCTGAATGATGTTGGAGAATTCTTCTTTAACACTTACAATGTCCTTCTTAAGTTCCTTTTTAAGCTCCTCCTGTCCAGCTTTCATCTCCTCCTGTCCAGATTTTATCTCTTTCATCATCTCGGTTTTAATCTCTTCTTGTCCAGCTTTCATCTCTTCTTGTCTAGCTTTCATCTCTTCTTGTCTAGCTTTCATCTCTTCTTGTCCAGCTTTCATCTCTTCTTGTCCAGCTTTCATCTCTTCTTGTCCAGCTTTCATCTCAGTTTTCATATCTTCTTGTCCAGCTTTCATCTCAGCCATCTGCTCCGCTAATTTTTCGAGAAGACTTTTCATTAAATCCATATCCATTTTTCTTGTGACACGCTGCATCAACTCTTCAACCCCGATTCTGACACCAGTTGTACCGAGCTTCACAGGTTCGTGTCGATTGAGAGTTGAATAAAGCAACCACTTAATGAACACAAGACTTTTATTCGTAAGAACTTCACTAAATAAACGAAATTCCCGCTGTAACAGTCACAATTATACAGCTACAATTCGTCAGATATAATAAAAAAAACAGCTTCCAATAACAGGTCTCAAATACCTCAGACAGAGAACAACTAGCAGTCACAACTATTCGTCTTCACTCACTGACTGTCTTCACAAAACTCTACTACTATTCCATGTCGGGCTGCGGTATTTATACCTGACTTGGCGGAGAAATCTACCAATTTCGCCAAGGCTCTGGAAGCTTCTAGGCTATCTCGAAAAATATTGGTCCTAGAGCTTAGGTGATGGATGTTTCCAGAAGTATCGATTTCTCGCCAAGTCGCCAAAAATCTCGCCAACCGTCGCCAAGTCGCCAAGAATCTCGCCAACTGTCGCCAAGTCGCCAAATCATTAGGAAATCCGCTTTTAAACTACAACACGTCTAAATACCGCAATTTTTGCCCAAAATGTGAGAATTTCTGATCTGTCTGAGATATTTTAAGACAAATATAATCATTATTTACAAATTTGTAACAGTATTTACAATTACAAATTATTTAATGTATTTACAATTTCAAACTATTTAACGAATTTCTCTTTTATTAGATATAAACTTTTGCAATGCGGTGCTCGCATTCCCTCGCTCATAAATTATATAGCAAGAATATTTCAAGTTTATTCCAAAAAATTTCAAGATAAACTAAAAAATAAATTTCAAAATCCTCAAAAACTTAAAAAATTCTAATTGATAAATAAAAAAAACGTATATAACAGCAGCTCAACGAAATCTTATACTAAATTAACATTTAACTACTG
The DNA here is from genome assembly GCA_037975125.1 of Latrodectus hesperus. Taxonomy (NCBI): domain Eukaryota; kingdom Metazoa; phylum Arthropoda; class Arachnida; order Araneae; family Theridiidae; genus Latrodectus; species Latrodectus hesperus. Next base: position 119,127,999 of record CM075853.1, on the reverse strand, counting down.
TTCTTTAATCATTTATCTTAAATAAAAAAATAAATTCTATATTGAGTTTTATAAACACGACGTCCACAAAAAAAATAATAATAATAATAATAATAACTTCTATATTTTTGATATGGATTTCGTATCATTTACTGGATTTGAGATTTGACTATTCCGAAAATACAACGATGCCTAAATTTTAGGAGAATTATAAATGGAAAGTGAAAAACCAAATTTCCTTTTATTTAAAATTTGCATATATTTCTTAAATTTGTAAATGCTTTGAGTACAGCGGAATAAATTTTTAAAAAAAGAGTAATTCGAAGTATAAAAGTTTATTTCTTCAAACATCATATCCATTTTGTACAAAGAAAATGAATTGTCTCGACGAGTAAGCACTTAGCACCGACAACTACGAACTTCTAGGGTTCACTGAATACCGAAGCAGGTTCTTGAATGACAGATACAAATCATTCTGGCTGCCATCATTATTCCGTTACAGATATTCGACAAAGTAGCGAATAGATTGTGCCGCTCCAACGAATTCTCCATTTCAGACTCTCTGAAGAGCTTTTTAAAAACGCAAATAGTTTTAATTAAGAAGTTTTTGTCAAACGTAAATGACTTCAATAAAGAGCTTATCATCGTCTCTCATGCAACAAAAGGACGACATTGAAAAGAAACTTCCGTTGTGGCAAACAAATATCTGATGCCAAAAATACATTCATTGTTTTGTTTTTTATCACTGAAGGAGGCATTTTCATTAAACTTCTGTGAGGAACTCTATCCTATATATGTGTACATACACAATACTAATGAATCTGAAACATAAGATCAACATTTTATTAAACCGCTTTTTGCATGGATAACGTTTCTTATTCATTTGGACACCGAGTACATGCATCTGCAGTTCATTTAAATCCAGAGAACGCCATGCAATGTCAATGCAGCTTTTAGATCTTGTAAATTAAATGGATGTGAGTGCTCTCTCTCTATCGGCAGCACCTTTCCATCATATCTCATAAATTTTTTATGTTTAAGATCTGAGCCGAGAAGGTCTTGGAACTCAGTGATGCTCAGCGAATCCATTTTGAATACTTCTGGCACTATATAGTTGCATTATCGTCCATGAAGTAACCCTCATCATCAGAGTAAAAAAAAGAAAACTGCATAGTGCAAATGATTTGCAGTGTATATATCTTATGGCTGTTTATTTTCGAGGAACACACCAGGGCAAAAGTTAAACAGTAACAGAATATACCCCAGGCCATAATACTCCCACCGGTAAAACGTTGGACACAGCGCAAATAAGGCATAATGGATTCATGGCTAAGTGGAGTTCTCGCCAAATAAAACATCTTCAATCAGAGCAAAAATTAAGACGTGTAGCATGACTTATATGATCACATTATTTATTTCAAATCTTCAGATGACCAATGTCTCCTTTCCTGACACCACTACAGATGAATTTCTTCATTTCGCAAAGAAATGATTAATTTTCCGACCTGACAATGCATTCCTATACTCTGAAATTCTTTGCCCGTGGCTCGAGCTGGCATCGGTTGAGTACAGTCTTGGTTGACGATGTTGGTCATTTGAATCACAGTAGAGTACCTGTTCCATTGCACAATTCGCGACGCAGATCACCTTCTTGGAAAACTACTATGAAGGCAGTTCGTCATGTAGACAAGGACTGTGGATAATAATTCCAACTTTTGAAGATCTGATGTGGTTGCTTTCGAAAACCCAGGGAGATTTGTCGTCTTTGAAATCGAGACTACGCATAAATGGCCACCAACAAAAAGGCAATAGATATCGCATTTCCCCTATTCTACTTCCTTCATCGTGAAATACACTCTTAAATTTACTAATGCTAGCAATCTAGCGACGCGTAACCCACGTCATAAAAAAACTTGCATACTTAATACTTAGCAAGCATTTCAAAAGACTTCTAAATGCATTGACCAGTGTGCAAGTATCCAAAAACAACATCCTATATGTTTCAACTGAAAATATAATTCCATGATAAATCAAAATCATGAATGTGTATGTAAATATATATATACACATTTGTTAAATATATTATTGTAATTTATATAAATTTTAATAATTTGTAACTTTTAAAGATATATAATTGGTATAAATATTTCATGCCTAAAAATGATTACGTTTCAAGAGAATTATGTATTGAACTCAATGTATTTTAGCTAGATAAAATGAATCATCCATTTATAGTGAAAACTGATTATTTTTCCCTTTTAAATATAAAATATAAAAGCTAATATTGAGCTAAGGTGCTTATTATTACTTTTGTTACTCTTTCATCCGATTCGAGTAATAAGAAACACAATCGACAAATTTCAGCGGGGAATTGAATAGTTTCCCGTTTTTCAATCCTTTCCATCATCTTTTAGCGGACTAACAACTTATTATTTGCACACTTATTCTTCAGAGGTAAGAAACGCGTATTTTAAATTCCATGTTAACCAGCCAAATATGGTTACTGAATTATATTTTATATTTATCACTCACCCCCTTAAGAAAGAAATCATGGGACTTTTTAAAAAGTATATTTAATTCTTCTGAAATAAGGTATACGCTTATGTTCATTTAAATCTGTCACAGCACTTGAAATTATGGGCCTCCTTTTTTACAAGCACGGTCACTCCTTAAAATGTAAGGAATACTTGTTTAAAAGTTCGAGTGAAACTGTCCAATAGCTATTGAATTTTATGTCACACATGTGTTTTCTTATCTTTCTCAATTTCTTATGTAGGGAATTTATGAGTAACAGGGTAACTTATCTTTTCAAGAGAAAGATACATATATATGCATAACAAAACATAAAGATGCATATTATATCTTTATGTATGTTTTGTTATGCATATATATGTTTCTTTCTCTTGTGCACATAGACACAAAAACATTGCTCTATTACCGAATACAGAAATTAGTTATATTCACAGGATTTGCAACAACAGATTTCACATGATGACATCATCTACCATTCATATTTCGAAATATGCACATTTGATTAAAAAAACTTTACGTTGTCCGATAGATGGCGGCAGGTGAAAAATTTATTTTGCTCAGCAGTAAAAGTGAGCAACAATGTAAATAAGCAGGTTGTTCTCTATCATCCTAAGTTAATAAAAAAAATGTTTTAATAATTACATATTGCTTTAAAATTACTTACGAATATTAAAAATAAAATCTTGTTTGTTTTTTTATTCTATTTATTTTTAAAGGAAACTTTAGTTTAGTGTAACTATTTGTAAATAATTAATTCACTGAAAAAATTCAGGTAAAAAATTAGCAGTATTTAAAAAATACTAAAAAAATAAAAATAGAGCAAAATTGGTATTTTTTGCCTTAAACATGAATTTTAATTTAATAACAATTTATTAAAATTCATTTAAAAATCTAGAAATTTTCAAAAATAAATAAAAAAATGAAAAAAAAAATCCACGTACTATTGAATTTAAAATTAAGTATCCTCATTTAGTTAAAAGGTGGTGATAAAAGGTTTTGGTAAGAACGATTGTAATGCGGTTGACAGAAAATAAAAGTTTTAAGATTACACTGTGGAAAGATTAATTTACAACACTTTAAAAATTTAACAGTAACAATTGCAATTTTAAGCAGTAATTAGGCCATTCAGAAAAAATAGCGATTTTTATTAATTTTAAATAATTCATAACCTAAATAACTTTTAAATAGATAGTGCTTAGTTGTTTTGTGTATAATACTTGAACATATTCAAACAAGTTTCAAACAGATTGGGACATTTATAAAAAGGTATCAAAATATTATTACCAGTTATAAAAAATTGGAAGAAAAAAAGACCGCGAAATCTGTTTGAAAATTTTGATAAATACGGACGAAAAATGTCGCCAAACACTTGACTCATTTAGGAAGCAAAGGAAACGCGTAACGGTATTCTTGCGAGGAAAGGGGGTGCCGGTAGCAAAGAAAATCCGCAGCCAAGCACAGGAACGACGGACACGCTTTGCGGATAGAGCGGAACTTGAGCTGAGTCACAGTCCTTCCGAGGATAAAAGGCATTGGGCGTGGCTACGGAGGATGGTATTCCACGTCGATCGGAGAGCCCAGAGATTAGGCGCTTCCTCTCCAAAGTGCCTAATGAGCTAAGGGACATCTTTTATTAGAATAGATGAGGGTGATTATTAGCAGGACACACAGATATATATATAAGCGCTTAGATAACAGTCGATAGGGTCTATGTAGGGTGCTCTAAAGAAGAAAAGCTCTATTCGAATTGTAAAGAACTATTAAAAATTGATTGACAGGCAAAGCAAAACTATAGAATTGAACTGCGCTGTTCTGTATTGTCTAAGCAATTGAAAAGGTTTTGAATGAATAGAAGCTTTTGCAAATCTAATATTTGATTGACTAAATCCTTTGAACTCATTGCTTAAAGGAATTTTTTAAAACCCAGAAGCCTAAACATGCTTTGCAGTTCTCCTGGATTTCAACATTCAATACTGATGCAACTGATAAACGAGTAACGTGCTGCGTTCGAGTTTTCATTGAATACGCACTTCAGAATTAGTTGAATAAAGTAATTAAAAAAATATATTTTTTAAATAATATCATTACATAAGAAAGGAGAATTATTTTTTCGAAATACAGAAGATCTTAATTTATTGTTTTTCTTCTACTTGATTGCATATCTATACTTGATTAAAACCTACTCATATCAGTATCTAATTAAAAGTACAAATAAACATCAAGATAAGACATTTACAGTTATTCACATTACATTAAAGACACATATTAAGCCTAAGATTTAAAAAATATTCAGAAGTATATTAAGGTACGACGACCGAACGAATAGTATTGTTTTGTATAAACTGTATTACATTGAACATTAGAAGATAACTGAATAATTTTCTGCATAATATATTAATGGGATGTACTGAATAATTTTCCAACCCAAAAAATGTTGAGAAAAAGTGAAATATTAATCCACTTCTTGCTAGCAACAAAACTGCGTCTCGACTCTCAGTAACAGTGATTGAGACCAAAAAGTAAACAGTGTAAGTTTAAAGAAAAATACCCTTGGATATAAAAGGGGAAAAAAGGAATTAAAAATCATAAATAAACAAGTATAAAAGAACCAACGAAATATTCGATTTCTACTTACAAGTTACAATGAAATGTTTTCATTATTCCACACTAATAATTATTATTCTAGTTAGGAATTTACTTTTTTACAAAAGTAAAAAATTTTACACAACACAAATTTACAAAAGTAAATTAAATTTCTATTCACAAGTTACAATGAAATGTTTTCATTATTCCATAACTAATAATTATTATTCTAATTATGAATTAATTTTTTTACAAAAGTATATATCAATAAATTGTAAAGAAAATTGCAACATGCAACAATGGACAATAACATAAGTAAAAAAATTCGATATTTACAAAGAGCGAAATTTTCGTTTGAAGTTCATGAAAAATAAACATCGAAATGAAAACGAATTAATAGATATACAGCAAAATTTTTTTTGCTTATTGATAATCTGTAATCATTTCGAAAGTGATTTTTTATATGCATATTGTGCGCATGAGTGAGAGTGTACCATTATTATATACATTATTTACTCTACAAGTAAATAAATAAAAAAAAATGTTCCGAAATTTATCCAAGTCCAAATATAAATAATCTAGTTTTCTTTATACCAAGGCAAATTTAAAAACAAACGCAAAATACAAAAATATGAAATAACGAATTTTAAATTTTTATGAATAACGTCATCAAAAGAATGAATGTTATGCTTCAGTGCTTCCGTTGAACCACTTCCAATAAGCCAGACGAATAAAACGTGTAATTTTCCCAGCGAAACAGGAGAAAATGGAGATTATTTCAGAGTCGCCAAAAGGCAAATGTCGCACGAATAATTTTTTTTTTTCTCCCTTCTGTTTTAAATTCGCTTTTTTAAAATCCACCTCAAAGAGCGCCGACCCAGAGTTCAGAACCGACGCGGAAGTAACAAAAACAAATTTCAGAAAAACACGCGAATTCCCTTTTGTTTTCGATTGTTTTGTTGTTGCCATTTTGCTCTCCACTATCTGAGATTATCGTTTACCGGTTTTGCATATTTATACGTCCCTAAGCTCCGTAACTTTTGAACCAGATCATCTTTTTTTTCGCTGTCGATTTTGAAAATATTTTAATGAGTTTTCTCTGAAATACTATAAAATAGACGTAAATACATATTATCGTTTTAGAATCCCGAAACATTTATCATTTATTTTTAAGACAATTTAAAAAAAGTATTATTGAAAAAATAGGAAATCACTTACATAATTTAAAAAGGTTTCAACTTCTTTAACGAAAGAGACTTATCCTCAATTTTAGAATATATATAAGGAAACTAAAAAATATATCAGATATAAATGAGCTCAATTAAGAATGTATTTAAAGTCAGGAAAGTTTTAAAAACAATTATTTTAAGGAAATTTTTTAATTGTTTGAATAAAATTTTTTAAATATAAAACCGTTAACTGCAACAATCTAAATACACAATAAATTAAGACTGTGTTTCAAATCCAAAACGTATTTTTAAATGAAAATACATTTTTTCTGTAAAAAAATTTTAATTAAGAAAAAGAGAAACTGCAGTGTTCAGTACATGAAAGATAAATATTTGAACAGAATTAAAAGTCAAATTGATTTTTTTTTCTGTTTCTGTTCTGCAGTAAATAATAAAAAGTAAAATCTTAGTTTGGAGAATTAATTTTGTTTCAACAATGTTTATTTCGTATATAAATTATTAATTGACTTATTTTTTAACAGAAAAATGAATAATTTTAATGTGGATCGCATTAATTTTTGTGTAAGCACTAAATTAAACAATTATTTATTTACTTATCTAAATTCGCTTTTTTAAAATCCACCTCAAAGAGCACCGACCCGGAGTTCAGAACCGACGCTTAAGACTTCCGATGGAATTCAGAGACTTTCCTTATTATCTGTTATCTACACTAATTTCGTAAACACGAGAAGAGCAAAAACAACAACTTATCTAAAACGTAACTACGATACCCAATGTAAAATGCTTAAATCAATTTAAATATACAAGCAAATCATTCAGAAAAACTCAAACTGTCTTCAAAATTATTTATTTTATAGATTTTTTTAATATGCAAACAAAACTGTGAACTTAGCTAGAAACTTTACTAGGATATTATTATCTGTTATTAAATCATCGCAAGGGTTAACTCTTTCCAGATTATGCCTTTCTAAACCAAAATCTTTCCTACATTTAGACATTCATGGTGTAAAATATATAAAAAAAATTAATATCTAAATTATAGGCCTCTTCTACCATACTTTTTAGAACCCAATATTATCATTACATTATTTATCCTTTTTAAAGATAATAATGATAAAGATTACTCAAATTATTTTAAAGATCACTCAATTTAGAGTGTCGCATAAACAAATTCAAGCGGAAACTCTAGAATGCCTGGACAAAATGCAAAAAGTATTAAACATGAAGCTTGAAGTCCCACGGTTAGGTGGTCAGCATAACGCGAAACCCCTAAAGGTTTAGTTTCCAAGCATGCTCTATAGGTACTCAGTTTATCAAAGCTGCATCGATTTTGCCAAACCTGACGATCGAAGCTCGGACCTATGCCTTGGGAGCCGGAAACGCTACCAATGTGAGCCACAGAGCTTCATAAATTATATTATACCCTGTAAATAGTTTTTAAACAACAAATACTAAATAAAATGTCGAGAATAATTATTTAAAAATTATGGAAGTAAATATAGTTATTAAGAACTAGCAATAAGTACCATTTTAGTAAAAGCTGAAATACACCTCTATGTTTTTCATTTCAATTATCAAATTTTTTTGTAGAAATGAAAATAGAGTGCAGCTTATAACTATTTTAAAAAGTAATTTTTTAAAATCTCACAAATAAAGACGTACATTTAAAAATAATGTCTAACAATATCACTTGAAACACAGTTTGAAATACCAATAAATTATTTGGAATGATTAAATTTAGGAAAAATATACACAAATCATTAAAATAATTAAAGTAGTTTTCCAATTGCGCCATATTTCAACCTATTTAGTAACATACATTTAGCAATTTATCTCAATAGTTAAAAACAGTAATTTAATATAATTATGTATGTATTGATAAAAACTTTTCATTAAGTGAATGTAAAAAAAGATCAGTTAACTGGAAAAAAAATTCTTGCAAATTATATATATATATATATATATATATATATATACATACTATATATATATATATATATACATACACACACACTGCTAATAGTTTTCATATATCCAAGAAAATGAGCAAAACTAAGGTCGTTTTGTATACCGAACTAGAGGGCATCAATCTATCAAACTGTACGTTATTACCAAGAGGCAAAAAATAATTAAACACTTAATCCTTACATTAGAATCACCCATTTTAAAAGCGCAAAAATAGATGGGATGTTTCCAACCAAGACAGCATACGACATAAATAACAGGGTAACGAGGGGGTAATAAATAAAGAAGACCAAGTGAAAAGCCGTAATTTGAGAAAGTGGAAAAGAACTTCCTTTTCATCAAGTTTGACAAATTCATGGATCTTTTCCTCTTTAAAAATGATTCATTCGGCTGACAGCATAGCTCATCGTCTAATCAAATTACGCAAACGAAAATAAAAAATTCTTTCATTTATGTTATCTTCGCTTCATTCTCAAGGCTTCTTCTTTTCTTAGTTTGCAAATATAAATACACTCATCATATTTATTTAATATATTATTAGAGTTTTAAATTATATAATTAAATATAAAAAACGTAGATTTTTCATGACCACTTAGAAGATACTATTAACCAACAGGGTAACGATTTTAATTCAAATAAGTATTAAACTTTATTTGGTTATATCGTTTGCTATAATTAATTTAATAAGAGAAAACGATATATCCAATGTGATTTTAATTTTAAAAAAAATTAGTGTTGAATCACACATTCATGAATGATTTTAAGTTAAACATTTTGAGCAGCAAATAAAATTCTTCTCCTTCCTTTAACAAACGATTGTGGATAACAAAATTAATAAAAACGATTTTTAAAATGTTCAAGAACCTTTATTTACTCAAAAATACATAACAATACAAATAAAAATATATGTATAAATTACAAACTTTATATTATTATTACTACTACATTGAAACAGATGAAATTAAAGATTTTTTAAAAAAAATAAATAAAGGCTTTAAAAAGAAAGCTAAGAAGCCCTGAAACTAGTTGGTTCGTCGATTTGGTTTTGTGGCGCAAAGGGCAAAAACGGACAAGCTGCGCCAGACCTCGAACTAGATACAAAAGTATAATTTGTGAAAGTCACTGCCTGGCTTTTTAAAAAAAATCACGAGAAATATCTTTGAAGAGAACGTCAATTTTCAAATGGCATGATTTCTATTGTCTTTTTATGAAATAAATATAATTATTAAAAAACATTAACAACAGTACGTGGCAAAATTAATGTGTTACTGCTTTTGGTTTTAACCAATCGCTGGAATTATAAGAATACAGTGACAGGCAAACTTAATTTTATAGAATTTAAACAAGGGTGTATGAAAGCAAATAATTTATTTAATCTAAAGTAATAACTGAAAAGAACGCATTGTTTCATGCATTAGTCCCAGAAATACAATGCCATTAAAAGGACGAATAAAAAATGTTTATGCCGCACATTTCCACTTATTATTTGTGTAGTGCCATTTGTAGTTCGCAATGAATTCGAGAATATTGAATATAAAGACTCAGCGAAATCATTTAAACGAGAATGACATCCACACAATTTTGGAGTTGAATATTTATCAGGTAGTTAATTTAACTCTTATTTTTTTGTGCAAGAGGTAAAACATTCGATTAAAAGATACACAAAATTCTCACTCAAAGTTTTCTTAATACTATTTTTGATTTAGATAAAGAATAGATTAAACTCACTAAGATGACACTTTTTTTTCCTTAAAAATAAAAATGTAATAATAATAGTAAAGTTATTTAAGAAAAATAGCTCATTCACTTATTATTTCGTTTCATTTGAACTTCGTTATTTAACGAACATTTTTTGTACATGATCAGCTAATTCAACCGAGACAACATTTACGACCCAACTGATAATCAAACCTATGAACTGTTGAATTGAGAAGAAAGCTAGCATATCAACTGTTAACTGCCCATAGTTAATTACGAATTTCACACACTAATCCCAAAGACAAAACCAGAATTTGGTTTGTAGCTGTGATTTTTATTTTATTTTATTTTATTTATTTATTTATTTATTTATTTTTTTTTTTTGCATGCTAGGGTTAATTGCTCCAGGACCTATGGTTTAAACCCAAGGTGGCATTCGAACCCGAAAACTGTTGAACCGAAAACAAAAATGCTAACCGTTTGGCTGATTTTTGGAGTATACAGTATAATACTAGTTACTAGTATGTTACTAAGTATTTATATAAAAATTATTAAAATACTTTTTTCTTCATAATGTGTTTACTTGAAGAGAAATCTCTTTATGTAAAAGAAATTAAGATAATAACTTAAATTTATAAATGATATAAAACTGTTAACACTACAGTACCTATTTCAAAAAAAAAAAAAGTCTTCCAAAAATAATATTAGTGGCCGTTGTGACTGGTCAGGAAAAGCTTCGTTCTCATCAAAAGGGGGGAAGAGGCTTCCATATCCAACACAAAGATCCGCTGTGCCAATGGCGAGCTGTACCAGAATGATTAGCGCTCTTGCTTTCGGTTCAACAATTCGTGGGTTCGAATATCCATCCTGATCTTGGCTGTTTGTAATGTTTCGAAATCCACTTTAAGCCGCAATTCCCAGTAAAATAAGTCCTCTTTTGCATAAATGAAAAATAAACCACTGCATCCAATATGGTTTTTGAGGCACGCAAAATATGTCATGCTCGCAATGACTTCCAAGGGAATGATACCTCTGGTTGATCATAAGTTAAATATAGGATCTTCTACTTGGTCATTGCTTCTAAATTTACGAGGTCTACTTACCCCGAAAATTTGATACAACGAAAGCACAACCGATTTATAAGGTGTCACTTATTAACGCAATGCTTGGATGATTGGTTTGTCGCTCAACGGTTATTTTCTAAGGCCGGATTCTACAATTTAAAGTGGATTCGGAACCACTAAAAACATCCATGCTCGAGATGGAAATCGACTGCAAAAACTGTTGAACCGTAAGTCAGAGCGCTAACCATTCGTCAGTAGCAGTTTAACCCAAAGTTAAAGGGCATAGAGAAAAACGGTTATAACACTAACTATAGAGATACTAAATATTTTACATATTTACTGTACATATCAATATTATATTCCAGCCATTTATATCGCAAAATCTGCGTCATACCTTCCCCTACATTGACAATCATTGCCTGCATTTACATATCGTTCTTTAAAAATTCTCAATTCTAAAAAAATAAAACAAAATGTACTGATGAATCTTTTATTCTAACATTATACAAGTCTATTTCCCATTTTAACTACGGTAAATTATAAAAAAAATGAATGCAATATTTTTCAACATCATTAGTGTTTACTTCATAGGGAGGCTTTTTTACTCATCGTTGCTTGTCAAATAAACTAAAGGATTCGATAATATTATTTTAACGTGAGTATAAAAGAATCATCTGATATTTATGGTCATTATAACCAAAACGTTAAATGATTAAGTCCTCTTGAAGTTAAATAATTTATAGAAAAACACCAATTAAACGAGGATAAAAGGTGAGCTAAGCGGCACTGTACCGAAACGCTGCCTAATGAGCGGAAGAAACAAGTACTTCCTCGAATATAATCAGTCTTCTTTAGCAAATAGATTAGGTCAAGCAAGTAGACCTTAGCTGAATACGGTGGCTCATGGATCATTTGGGAAACACCTGTTATTCTCTAGACGCATATGAAGAAATATCAGATTTTATCATCTTCAACGAACATTGGGAACTTATTTTCAGTACCCACCAAGAACGACTCTACAAAACATCACAAAAAAAAATGAATCTTAACTGAAATTTCTCTTTACGGCGGGGATAAAATAGGCCATTTGATGTGTTATTCTAAACATAGTGTAATGTATCTACGAATTGGTTTGTGTTTGTCCTTCAATGGTCACTTTTTGCATATGAGGACTAAGTAGATAGGGACATACTGTTTTAAGTAGATTCCGAACACCCAAGGCGGTATTCGAACCCACACACACACGAACGGTTGAATCAAAGTCAAGAGTGCTAATTATTTCGTTACTATTTCGGGTAATGTATATATGGTTTGATGAGGTTTATTTACCGCTCTTAACGAGGACTCCTTCGAACGAGACTCAGTTTTAAGTGGGTGCTGAAACTCTGCAAAGATCATCAACTGTAGTGGTATCGAATCTACGAACGGATGAACTGAAAGTCAAAACACTCAAAGTTCAACCACCGGCGGCCACTGAATCTATGGCTCAGCGCAAAGCTATTTTAATGAACATGAGAAAATTCTATTAAAAAATCGTGAATGCTATTAATTTAAAAAAAAATTATTATTAATCACTTTAAAAACAAATGATTAATTACCATTTTAAATACTCAAGTTGATGAATACGCCATAATTTTTTCTGTAATCAAATTTTAATTTTTTTCAAAATTTTAAAGTAAGCTTCTCCGGATATGAGTTTCTCTCGTTTATAAGAGATTCTCGGTTTCTTGGAACGTATAAATAAAAATTATAAAAATTCAAGTTTGAAACTGATAAAGTAAAATATGCTTTAGTTAACAAGTCTTGTGTTAAAACAGTTACTAAAACTGGAAAGACAAGTTTATGAATCCCTGTTAAATCTAGTATATTTAAAAAACTATGATAATGAACGCCTGTAAGCTATAAATATTAAATTTCATACATTTAAATTATAAGATAGAGATCAGTTCTTTAATTGCATATTAATAAGAGAAAAAAATCTTCAGATCAAAGCAGCAGACATATATATCAATTATTTAAATTTCTCCAAAAAACCATCTGGAGATTTTTTTACGAGTTTATTTACCTTGATTGTGACAGGAATAAAATTATGTATTTTTAAAGGTTGCACATTTACAAAACGAAATAACTCTTGAAGAGTTATATTCAAAAAATTCACAGTATACATATTTATGTATTTCGTTAAGAACAAAAAAAAGTTGGTATATGTTTGTGGTCACTGAACTTGACGATTAGTTTATGAATAAAATATGGTACTCAGAATTTTGCAGAGTAAAACTTCAATTTCTAAAGAATGTTTTCAATAAAAAATAAATTACTGAAAATTTAATGTATCAATCATCTGAATCAATTTAATATATCAATATCAATCAAAACAACTTCCAATTATTTTTTTAATGTACGTTAACTATATATCCTGAAAACATTTAAAATACACTAGTTATATGACTATGAATTATTGACTGAAAATTAAATGACTTTTTCTCTTTTCTTTCGCGAATTCTAATCATCTTAAGAATTGAAATAATATTCATTAAAAATAAATTTATAGATTTATGTATTTCATGTATTTTATTTTTTATTTTATATATATATATTGCAAGTAAAATAACGATTCCAAAGAAGTTTATCAAAGAACGCGAGAAACTTAAATAACAATAACGGTATCGGACAATAAATAAACCATTTATTGAATGAAGAAACAAAATAAATTTTTTTCTTAATATATTTCTTTCAAGCACAAAAAAAATCAATATTCTAATCTAATTTAAGTATACGGCTAAATGGAAATTTATATGCACTGGAGTTTAACTTGAATAGAAGAATTTTTAATAGAAGCTTGCAAATCATATGTAATATACTACCAATAATATGAAATTAATTTTATATTATTTAGACTAAAATAATTAAGTATTAATATTTTCAATTATTTAATAAAATTTTACTTTCTTATTGTAGAATGGAAGTAAAAATAACATTGAACGCTTTAATTTATGGAATTATTTCACTCTAGCACTAGCATGTTTTTAATAAATTTATTTAATGCCAACGAAACTTTGTTTATACCTTTTACTGCTGTACCAATTACCATAATTTTCACAATGGACAATAACACAATACTTTTTATAATAATTTGCAATAACTTATTGGTAATATTTTGGAGCTTATAATCTGATAATGCATAATCAATAGCATTTTATAAACAGTCGACAGAATTGTAAAACGGACGTTCGGCGTCGTGCCGGATTAAGGTCTAAGAAACATCCGGGAGCAATTTTTAGACACGGGACAAAGATAAATAAATGATAGACTATTCGATAAACTTTTTCTCATAGCTTGGGCGCGAACTGATGGCGATCTCGGTGCAAATCGGTACTCTCAGGGAAAATTGAGTGACTGAGCAAGTTTTTCATATTAAAGATTTATATTTCACTAGCATATAATTAAATATTTCATTTCTCGCGTTTCCCATAACGAAATTACCATTATTATAGCATTCTACTTATTATATTAATGTATTATAATTACACATCGATGTGACCTGCTTGAAGGGCTTAATCATTTTGACCAGGTGATTGCTATAGGAGAGCATTTTTAACAGAGAGCCGTATTTTAGAGCAGCAAAGGAGGAAACCCGGAAAACTCCCAACCACCCACTCCAACACATGTGCATACAGAAGGCAGAAACACAACACTAATATCCCATTGTTCAACAGTGGTTGAGATCGAACCCGGGAACTTTCACTCCGAAGGGTGATGTCCTACACAGGCCAAGGTGTGCCCTATTATATAAAATTACTATTATATTAAATTAATGTAGAAATAGACTGAGAATGAATTAAAGGGGTAAACTCGCGAAGGCTATGGAAACACCATTAATTAAAATATTGTAATTAGTAATACTAAATCCACACACACACAAGGACCGCATTATAAGAAGTTATGGAAACTTAAATTCACATAATCAGCAGTTTATAAAGGAAAATATTTTTAAGACAATATATTTCCTATGAAGGTACATAAAAGCATTAAGATTTTGTACATAAAAGCAAATTTATCTGCATTTACATAAGTAAAATTGCCTTTGTGCCGTTCCATTAAATTTGTAGATTATTTTCGGAAGCTTAATTCATGGTTTTGGCTCGGCAGATTTGAAATTAAATTTCAATTAAGAGAAAGGTATGCGATGTTTTTTTTTTTTTTTTTTTTACTTCGAGAATATTTCAGATCTCTCTCCTAAACGATTCGAAAACACATAAAGCATAATGACTTCCATTGCAAATCGTTGCCACCCATTAAAGGGAAACAAAAAAAACGAAAATTATAAAATTATTCGACTGTTAAAAGGGAGGGAGAGGTTTCACAAAATTCCCTTTCCATCCACTCTCACAGTAATCGCTCAAATGAAGCGGCTCAAGAAAATCGGAAATCTCAGACGATCTTTTAACTGCGGGGCAAAATACCATCCGAGTGTGTTCCATCACGCTTTGCAGGCCGCGGAAAAAAAAGTGCAACAAACTCGGGAACAGTCTGCCGTCCCGATGTGCACTGGGTCGGAAAACATCCCATTCATCTCGCAGAGCAGGGAGAGACGGAGGAGAAAAATAATGAAAGCTCAGAAGAGGCAGAAATCATTTTGATATTCATTGTATTTTCCGCTCCCTCAGATAAAGACAAAAGGCAGACAAAACACAAGAACTTTGTTTCCGGACGCCTTCGATTCGAATGGAATTCGAACTCGTCGTTACTATAATTATACTTCTCCCCCGCCACAAAGCCGAAAGGATTGAGTTCCTATTTTACGATCAATGAGAATGGAAGCATTTTCTTTCGTCTCAAGATATAATTCAACAATGCATGTATTTTTTTAATACTGTATTCTTACACAAAAGTCATTTTATTATATCGCAAATACCAACTTCCAGAATAAAAAAATAGAAAGCAATTCATTTAATAACAATAAAGAACATTATGAACGAAATACATTCAAAGGTTTTGTATATTTTGGAGCCAAAATAAAAATTAGAAACATAAAAATAAAATATCATACAATTCATATTATATATATATATATATATATATATATATATATATATATATATATATATATATATATATATAGTATGGTTGATTGGTTGGTTAGTCGCACTATAGTCACTTTGCACACGCGAGTTATTCGATCAGATCTACGAAGTAAAACAAATTCGGAAATAGGCGTTCGCAGGATACTAAAATTTGACATAACGTGGTATTTTGAATCGCAACATACGTGAAATTATAATAATCAAAGCAAGCAATTTTGCAGCGCGAAACGGTTTTAAGTTCTTATTATGTTAGATTCTGTGCTACCGTTTAATTATTTCTGTGTTATATATCGTTTTATTAATAAGGGGAGGAATAGAATAAAAACTAGCAGAACAAACGTCTCAAAAAATGTCAATGCAAAGATTATTGAAACAATGACTGATGAATAATTTATAATTAAACACTTAACAGTAGTAAATGAGAACAAAAGATCAATTCTTGCCCAATACAAAACCACGATGATTTTTCTTGTACGTCAATGCAATTTTTCGACATCAAACTAAGTCTTAAATTTATTTCAATTCTTAAAACTTTCAATTCAAATCTTAAAAATTATTTCTACCACAGCTCTTGTTTGTTGGAGGGTGCCATCTGTATGCTATTTCCTAAAATCAAAAAGTTCATACGTTTCGAGCAGATTGAACTTTCATTTTTCTACGGACAGCGTCACATTTTACACAAAAGATAAAAAAATTATACACTGAAGGGCTAAATTATAATAATATTCATAATAAAAATTAACATGAAAATGAAAAAAAAAATTAGTGTTCATATAATGACATCCAACATATTAATTTTTAATTTTTTTTCCCAACCGTCAGTTTACATTTTTAATTTACGAAACTAAAAATCCTAAAAAGGTAATTCAAAACTCCTTATATTTTCGCATTAAGAACTAGAACGAAACATTTGACAGAAAGTATTTTGATCGAAAAATCATCACAAACGTTCAACAATAAGTCCAAAAAATTCGTTTTGCCCAATGTGTTGCAATCATAAAATAATAAAAAAAAATTATATACAAGTAGAAATTCGTATGTCATTAAATAACGAGAAAACTCAGTTTCTTGGAAAACTTTAAGCTGTAAACAGACAGCAAGTTTCATAATAGGAAGCACTTACGAACAAAAAAAATTTCGACTTCTTTTTTACTGTTTATAGGTAATGATTGCATAAAATAAAGCTTTACGTAACGATACACTTGTATTTAATATTCATAATACTATTTAAGATCATAAACATCATTTAATAAAAAAGATCTTTTCCCCAATTAGCCCGTTAAAGAAACCTTTCATTTCGAAGTTGTGTTCAATCAGCCACAACATAAGGAAGTGGAAGAAAAAGTGAATGATATCCACCCAAGGTTGATGATGAAAACAGATTTCTATTCCCTTTCGACATGACAGTCATAATCATTAGGAAAAACACTTTTGTTTAATGGGTAAGAAAAGGGGAAAAAAAGTGTCTGCTGATAAATGGAAAGGTGGCAAATTCGTTTTCCAAGCTGATGTTGAGAAAAGCTGCCAGAGCAGAAACTATAATCATTGTTGGGTTGGTTATAAAGAAGTAAAAAAAAAAAAAATACGCGGATGTGCATGCTTTTTTAAGTGTCATATTCATGACCCTTAAAACAAGGCAAAAAGACACAACCAGATTCATTGTATTCAACAATTATCCATTTATGTATTAGGCACACAAAATTAACAAAAGGAATATTATAATCTTTTTATATAAAATCGCAATTTGACGAGGTAATGATTGACGACTTTAATTGAGTGGCAAATGACCTTTCCGCTGGATTTATATACATGGCCAATTTGCAACAAAACAAAGACCAACACAAGCCCTTGAGAATGAGTCACTTGTAGAGGAAATAAGTCGTAAGTGATATAACTACAAAATAAATCGTCTTGAGAGAACTGACTAGACATGACTGCTTGCAAGACCATCTCTATAAAATTAGAGTGGTGGATTCCTCTGTGTTTTATGTGCGACTCTTAATCAACCAATGAATTTTGAACATTTAAATAACTGTACCGTACTTTCGCAGTATGGGGACATTTTAAAGAAGTATTGGAGGGCCCGTGAACTAATGGCTTAAAC
The DNA here is from genome assembly GCA_037975125.1 of Latrodectus hesperus. Lineage (NCBI taxonomy): Eukaryota > Metazoa > Arthropoda > Arachnida > Araneae > Theridiidae > Latrodectus > Latrodectus hesperus. The sequence goes on along the minus strand of CM075853.1, from coordinate 119,109,800 downwards.
GTTAATGTTCGGCACTTGTAAATAAATATAACTGTAAATCTTATCGTTTGAACGTGGTACAAAATATTGTCCCACTTGTAAAAATTGCTGCAACCATGCAGCCTCACCGAAACATATTCTGGATTGTGTCGGACTGTCCAGGTAGGATTGATCCTCAGATCCCCTGCTAATCATCCACTTTCTGACTATCAATTTATTGGAGTTGATCTGACAAATGTCAGATCTTTGAAGAGGATAAGCCACGACGCAACTATAAATCTATCCAGTTACATGATTTTTTTTTTCAAATTTTAAACACAGCTCCATTTATATTAATTTACACAAGTTTACTAATAATTTTTGAGTATTTAATAACTTTAAATATTATTCATTCTTAAACTTCTACACTGCATCAGTTTGTTTTAAACTAAACAGTACAAACATGGAACTCAAGGGTTATAGTCCTTCATATATAAACTTTCACTGTGCCGATACGAATTAAAAAAAAAATTTAAATATCTGTTGCCCATTTGCACAACACAAGACCTTTATAAGCACAAACGGTTCTTAACCGTTGGATAGTTACGCAAGAAAAATATAATCTGAACAGGCCACCAACTCTTCTCTTTCACATGAATAGAAATATCAATTGCGAAATACACGGCATTTGTGTCAAACACAGCAAATTTTTCAGTCGAGTACTTCCACAAAGCGAAAATCCAATGCATTTTTCTTAATGTTGCATTTTTGAAAGTAGGCAACGCTATGAAGCAAATACAAACTACATCCAAACTGCCCCGTCTCGATAAATTTGAATCTTGCGCCTCTAATCACATTTTTAGTACCCTGGTGGACGAAAAAAAAATCAAGAACAATGGATTGGACATCAAGATACAAACCGAACGCGTGACTGGCAGTATGGAAATGGCCAGATATACAAAGCACGGATTTTCGACAATGTATTGTTCTCAAAAACAACGGCAGTAAATCGGGTAGAAACATTTTTCTTGTCAGCGGGATAGAAGAATAAAAAACATAATATTCAATAAGGAAAAAAAATAATGAAATAAAGAAAAAGGCATTATTTTATGCTATCCCACACGTAGGCGAACTGTTGACTCACTTGGCAACAAACAATATGCGCTATAAAAGCCGGGAATGTACTATTGGAACAATCAGGTCAAATAAGAGAGCGAACTTCAGCGTCTTCACAAGGAAAAAAATGGGCAATTATTTCTGCGAGTATATTGCCAATCGTAACAATGTTGTAGACATAGATGCTAATTTTTAAATACCTTCAACTGGAATCAAAACTGATAAGTAATTAAATGCAAGTAGGAAAGAGAAATAATGAAGTAATAATCCATACCTAAAGAGAGAATTAACAGAAAACTTCATTTTCATGAGTTCTTTAAAACTAATAAACTGAGATTCTTAGAATTTCCGAAGCTATTTGCCAATGCTTTTCAAAAAAAAAATGTTTTTCATTATATGATTCCTCACATTTTTCTGTACAAAATACAACACAATAATTATAACGCTAATAATTGTGAATACAAAACACTTTAAAACAATAATTTGAAGAATATAAACAAAAAATTAGAAAGTAATACATTAGTAAACCAGACATCGCCATTTATAGAATATACCACAGGTCAAATTAATTCGATATTATTTTTCAAATTTATGATCAATCCTAATAGTATTTAAAATCCTGTGAATTTAAAAAAAAAACTTTCTCGACCTTTAAGGGGTCCATCTAGACCTCATTATACGAATCCCTATTCTTAAAGAATAGAACCAGGTGCGGAAGTGGATGAGAGCCATAAAGGCAACACGTTCAAAGGCCTGGTTGTTTTATTTTTATTATTTTTTATTTTCTGTCGCTTCATGGTTACTTGTTGCAAACGAGGCCTAATAGAAACAAAGTTTGGTACTTTTGTCCCTCAAAGGTCATTTTTTGAACTCGAAGGTAAATTACACCAGGTCCTAAAATTTAAAATGGATTTCGGACCAATACAACTATACATTCCCTGGGTGGATTCGAACTCACGAACTATTAAATTGAAGGCAAGAGCGCTACCCATTCAGCTACCAGCTCGGCTCTAATAGAATCCAGGTCCATAACTTAAAAAGAATTCCGATTCACAAAAAAAAGACAAGAAATGCAATCATTCATATAAAAACCCACCTCTCAATTTTTGTTGTTCCTATAAACCAAAAAAGTGATTTAATAATAAGTGCCACTGTTATAGGATAACATTGGTAATTTCCAATGCAAATGAAATACTTATGATATCAAGGATGTATCTCCAAAAAGAGAAGATAAGTACATACGTTATTGTTGTTTACATATATACCACTGCTAAATGAGACTTCTGATCTTATGCTATGCCCCATTAAACTACACCGTTTGAAATCCGAAAGATGGAGATAAAAAATCGATTACAAAGTTATCAGTGAGGTGATTATCTCTGCAACTAGGATTGCTGGCAAATCGTTCGCTGACAATAGTTTTTAGCTTTCACAGCCATTTAACTGAAGGACATTACGTGCTACTGGTTTCGTGAGCATTTCAAGGTTAATCTTCGTGTTTTCATTAAATAATGTAAGTTTATTTGATTATGTGTTGATTTGGTAATTGAAGTTTTCCCCATATTTAACAGTAAACGCAACGTCCTTACCGAGATTCCCGAAAGTCTTTTAAAATATAAAATATCGATTTTTTTCTCTCTCGATATTAACTACACTCTTACGATATAAAGGGAATCGAGTTGGGAGATAGTACCAGATTTGTTTTTGTCGCTAAACGATCATTTTTTCATATAAGGCTAGACCGTGACCTATCGTTTACTATGGATTCGGAACCACTACAAAAGCCGAATAAATGAATCCAACGCACAAACCATTGAACCAAAGAACATTGCGCTAACTATTCAACTGTCAGGTCAGTGAAGAACTATCAGTTAGAATTTCAGTGAGAAATTTCGTAACTACTGGGAAATCTTGTCATATCAAACATCATTTGCAATATTCTATTCACTCATGCCAATTACTGTTGGGCTCATTCTGACATAATGGTAGGACACCAATCTTTAGTGCAAAGGTTTCGGAATTCGATCCTAGCCATTTTGAACAAAGGAAAGATGCATTTTGCGTTCCTGCCTTCATGCATGCATGTCAGTTGAGGTGGATGCATCAGTATTCTAGGTTTCCTCCCTTGTGAAACGTGAATATGGACCACTTTGTGTGAAGTCCTCAAATTGCGCACTGGATGTTAAAATGCCTTACAAGAAACTTAAGTCGTTAAGTTATTCCACATAGGGGTGTCAACGTGACTGGTCTGTCAATAAAATTTTGAATCATAGGGCAGAAATTAGTATTTTCTACAGACAACAATTTTGAAAATAATTCTAAGGAAAAAAAAATAAACTAAGCAGTAAACAAAAAAAGCTATGTAGTAAAATAAGCTATTTAATTATACTTAAATTTAAAATTATTACTTTCTTCAAATTTAAATAATACATATAAAATTGCTCAAGAATAAACCGGATAAATTAATTTATGTTTGCATACATATAACATAATAATGAAAACATACTTAGTTATACATAACAATTATAATGATGATTTCTTTTTCAATTAAAATTTTTGTAACTATATTTTTAATTTTATTGTTTCCATTTTGGAATTATAGAGCAAAAGGTTCAAAACAACCAGATTTGCACTCTTTAAATCAGCTAAACAATTTATAAATAAATACACTAGTGATTAAATCTAATTTTTTTACTTTATTATTCATTTTTATCTTATTATTATCATTATCTTATATGCTATAATCTATATAATTTAATAAGCATTTAAAAATAAAACATTTTATTTAATCTGTAAATTAAATAAAAAATGAAATAAAATTATTAAAAAAATATTTTGATATGATTCATGCAAATTTTTATACGTAATCATTACACTTTCAGTTTCGTAATTTCATCATAATATTTTCAGAATGAATATTTTAAATACTCAGATGATTCACCGGAAATTGCCAGACGATACGTATACAAATTAAGAAAAATTCTAAAAATAAAAAAGTTATTGAAAGGTTTTTAACATGTGGTTAAGCAGATTTTTTTTTTCTTAAATATACTTTTAAATCTGGCGGGGAAAGTTCCCAGACAAAACATCGTCTGCAGATTCCCAGCGCATAAACAAGAATTCAATGGCCCACGAAAGTTTAACCGCATTGCAACAGTTTTTTCCCAGATTTGCTTTATCTTTCTGTATTGTATAATTCAATGTCATTAATGAGGAAAGATCTTCACCCAAATAATTGCAAAACAGCTGGAAACAAAATAAACTGTCTCGTCTGAAACTTTTTTACGCATGCAAACGAAACGGCTTATAATAAAGGCGAAAAATGAAACAAGTTTATTTTCTATTCGCGTAAAAACTTATTACTCCAAAAATAAATTAATATTGTGAAGAAATTTTGCTTAAGAAAAAAAACTTTTTAGATATTATTTATATATCAAATAGTAATTTTTTTAACGTGGGATATTTAATTATTATAATGAATTGCCATAATAAATTTAAATTGCACAAATATTGTGACTATGTGCATTATACAAATAATATCAAAATCAAACATTTTACTATTTTGGAAAAGGGACGCGTAAAATCCGTCAGATGGGGAAAGGAAATCGCAATTTCTCGCCAACAGTAGAAAACTATTTACTAAATAAAATTTGGTCTAGTAAAATGTTATTTTTTGGCTTTTAATGTTTTTTTGTAGTTAAAATAATAAAACTAAAATACCTTTATGTTTAAATATTTTTGAAAAACTTTAATAACAAGTAACACGTAAAAAAAATTGAAAGATCAATCAGTATGTCGAGAATAAATCGGTTGTTGATCCTCATGTAAGAAAAGGATCAACATCTTAATCGATGTCTTGCAAGCTTGCCTTTCCAAAAAGTAAAATATTGAAAAAAGAAAACTAGTAAGATGTCAGGGAACCCGAGTACAGCGAGCTGCATAACAATTTAACTCTGGATGCCAGACGCTGAATAAAATGCTGGCGACAATTTCGATTAAAAGATTATTTAGAGCGCACCTCGGTGGCAAAGAATTATCATACATGCAAATTGCGAAGACGCCAGAGAAGGAAGAATGCGTCTCAAACTAGTTATGCAAGTTACGTTCAGGATGAAGCTCTAATTGAGAAATTATTAATTCTGGTAAAATATATAAGGCAAGTCTTCACTTAAGTTTCGAATAACAAAATCAAACTAGTTCAAAAGAAAATAATTTAAATTTTTTTAAAAAAAATGAAAATTTGAATTTTGGAAAGTATCTAGATTTAAAGACTTGGATTTCAGATAGTTTGACTTTACACAAATTTTTACCCGAAATTTAACTTTTAAATGATAACATATATGAAAGGTTATGTAACTTAATGAATTTTTTTTAAAAGACTTAATATTTCAGTTCGGTTTGTTGGTGGCTCAAGTCAATTATTAGCTCACGAGAGCTTATTAAACCGGGAATCAGTTTAAAATGGATTCCGAGCCTCTGGAAACACCAGTGTCCATAGTGGGAATCGAACCAACAAGCTTTTAACCCAAAAGCAAGTGCACTAACCATTTGATTCCCATCTTGGCTTTATAGATCAGAACAGAAATTACATAAATTAACTATAAGACAAGAAAAAAACAATAAAATAGTTGGACAAAAATCTGCAATATACAAAATATTTTGAGCATTTTTTCTCTTTAAATATAAAGCTACTCTCTATGATAGATTATTTTAATTCTAGAAACTATTTAAATATAATCATTTCTATAAACATAGGTGAATTTTCTTTATGTCTATATATACATATATATAGTTTTAAATATTTTTTAAACTAACGGACTTTTTATACAAATTCTTAATAGATTAACTAACAAAATGGTCTCTGTTATTATAACATGGAAATTTTAAATATTTTTTATTCATATCATTTGAATAACATATAATTTTTATATATATTTAATCACTTCTTCAAATCGTATATTAGAAAATTTAACATTTTAGGAAACCATTAAAAAATTAATTTGTAACCTTTGAGAAAAAATTTTCGACTATTATTAAAATAAAAATAATATATGGTGAATTCCAAGTCCTGAATATTTATGATGTATCAAACTAACCCTTTTAAATAAAAAATTATTTTGTAACACACATATGAAAGGAATATTAATTTTAAAAACACCTACAAATTTTATATACAGTTTCCGAAAATGGAAACTATTTCAACAAAAAACATTCTCTTAATATTATTACACTTAAATCATCGGAAAACATTAGAAATATTCCTTCCGAGTACAAATCATAATTAAAAGACTCAAAATTTCAAATCTTCATAGAAAACAAAAACAAGAAAATGAAGTTTTTAATTTACATTAAGAGAAATCAATTCGTAGAGTTTTAAATCTTTTATTTTAATCGTTTTCATTCCACAAAAAAAAAAAAAAAAAAATGAAAACGAAACTATACTTCGCCTCTCCATTCGAGTTTGCACACGTACGTAAGAGGTCAAAACCAGTCCGAAGACCTAACCCCCAACAAATGGTGCACCAAAGATACACTCTCTGATAATCTGTCAGACAGATCGCGAAGCAGAAAACAAATATGCATCCAAAAAGCACGATGTTAGTGAATGGGAGATATGACGAGCAGCAAAGGCAGCTCAGGTCAGTCAACTTTCGTTTTTCGCCGTTACAATGCCGCCACGCAGGTTTACAATTAGCTCCCCTTTTTTGCGAGGTGCATCCGGCGATCCACCGCGGAACTAGTTTTCTTGAGCTGCTATGATTTAACAGGTGATCGGAAGATCTTGACACACCGCGATGTGGTTGAATAACTTGGCCTCTCTGGGCAGATCTTCCTCCATCCAGCCTATCATAAACTAAAAGACGTTTGTAATATACTACTTTAAATGCATAGTAAAATTAGGTGAAATTAAAATTTTATATCAATTTACAATTTAACACCCAAAACTTTTCTTAGTCGGCTACATTATGTAAGGAAATATTCGCGTTAATGACATTAAAACTTATAATTCAAATTAGTTAAAGAGCAAAGGATTTTGAAATTTTATTCGAGACATAATTATGTACATAATTATTTTTAAAAAAATGCATTCAGTTATGTGGATTATATACCAAATTAAAATAACAAATTATACAATAAACAACTTAAATTTTTGTTTTACAATTTTTAGCATGAAATATCGCATGACAATATCTAAAACTCGAATTGAAGTCCAACAGATATTAAATATTTTCTCACAAATTTGAATTGCAGAAAAATTTCATTTATTCTATAAATTTAACTCGATACATAAAATAAACTTTTTAATTATTAAAAAATAGTAATGGATAAAGAAAATTAAGAGGTAAAACGAATTCTAACTTTCTATACAGAAGTTATTTTTAAAATATAACATTTTTATTTAAGTTTTGCGGTTAACATGAAAAATTTAGTCCATTTAATCGAAATAGCAGAATCATCTAATAAAAAATAAAAATTGACAATTTCAAAAACTACGTTTTTTTAGAATAATCTTAGTATATTTAAAAATATTCACGTTAATTCTATTTTAAAGGAATAATTAAATATTATATATATATATATATATATATATATATATATATATATATATATATACACACACACACACAATTTAAGAAAGCATTTTATATAACATTTTTTTTAAAATCAACGCTTAAGTTACTTCAACATCAAGCCAACTGAATATAGGCACATATATATAATAAAACGAAACTAGTTGACTCTTACACAAGGAATTATTAATTCACTAATGGATAACGTATAATACCTATTCAGTGCTACAAGAGACGAAGACGATGGCATCTTATAGAGTGGGACACCCAGTGGATGTGCCACTTTGCCCTGAAAGGGAGGGGATAAAGATTGACAAATACAAAAAGAGAAAAGAACATGCATCCATGCACGAACCAGAACTCGAACCCAGGACTTACTGCTTCGAAGTTAGGGGAGCAAACCTTCTGCCATCAGCCGGCCGGTTTTAATACATACATGTAAGTGGACTCAGAACCAATAAAAATATCCATGTCCGATATATGAACCAATTTAACCGGGATGTTAAAGGCCAGACAGGAAAGAAACCGGAATTATTAATAGCTTGGACATGCAAACTTTTTATAAATAGGAACAGGCTTATATTTTTGAAATTCACACAATATTTAGCCATATTATTCAACGTATTATTAGAAATGAATTTAACACTTATTTTCAGTTTAAATGCAGTAAGAGATTCTAAATTTATAACGAGCCGATTATAATATATATAATGGTCTACTCATTAATGAATCTTATAAATACGAATTCACAACTTTCCGACAGTAATAGGTCATTTGTACAATATCTTAGAAATGAGTTACATTTTTTAATCAAAATGGATCCATTATTCAAACAACTTAATTCAGTTGGTCGTTTGAAGTTACTCGCACGCACGCATCACAGATACTCCAATTCGAAGAAATACAAAGAATTCGATACTACAACCATACCAGAATCAAGTTATTTCTAACAGTTATTTATCACTAGTAACTGTTACTAGTAAAACTTTTACTACTTATTTATAATTAGTAAGTTTATTATCTCAACAATCATTTTTTGCGTAACAGGGTTAATTAGACCGGGAGATACAAATCAAAATGGATTAAGAACCATTCAAACAACCAAGACAGAAATAGGACTCAAACGCATGTACTTATAAACCAAAGGCTGCAGCGCTGTAACAAGTAATTGTTACTTAAACATAATCGCAATTATAAATCACTATTACTAATATAATGCTATCAGTAGTATAACTTATTAATCATTTATAGTTGGTAATAATTAAGTATATATAATTTATTCATAGAATTATATAAAAATATAAATAAATGTTACTATAAATAGTAACTACTAGTAACACAGTTACTTATTAAAATTTTTAATAACAGTTACATGTACTGCTGTTATTTATAACAGTTATATTACATTACGATCTCAATCACATCTCGAGAATATACTCGAATAACAAAGAACTTCATTATCGTCTCTACAAAATCACGAGTGCAATTTTAGCAAAAGGCTCGCGAAGGTGGAAATCAACAATTTCATTCGCAACCTTATGTTTACCCATTAGGAAGTTATCTGCCCATCTTTTAAAACAATAAATAAGAAATGAGAGACTGGATACTTTTGAATAGCACAAACAGGTTCCGGATCTCATCTCCAGCGAGCCAGTTGCGATGGCATGAGAATGCATAATCTGGTAATGAGGAATTCACCCTGCTGAGCAAGTGTGATCAAGGAACGATGATGTATCTATCATTCGTTCAATGTTTATTTCCGAAGATCAAATCGCTATTTTTCTGTTCCTCCTACGCAGATAAGGCAGAATACTTAAAAATAAAGCAGCGCGGATAATGAACCGGATACAATTCACAAGCAAAAACGAATTTTTAAATGTCAACGCGATATCGTATCGTATAAGTAAAATAATAAGATCTAATTTGATATTAAATTCAAAAAAAGTCATTCATTTGTATGGGTGATAGCTATTGTATAAAGGTAATAATAATATTTCTACGCAAGTTAGGCTTTAGTTGATGTCTCGTAGTCTGGAGACTGCTGATAGGGTGGAATTGGGCTTAAAAGTAGTTCCGAATACCGTATTTTGATATATTTTAAAAATTTAGCAAATTTCATAATAGTTGCAAGTAGAGCCATCGTTAGGATGCACAATAAGAAAACAGCCTTTATGCCTTTTATGGGATTCTAACATGGACCCATTAAATTAGTAACAGCAAGATAGAAAATATATGGCCAAGTTGGTCGGTTGGTAGATCAAACTTAAGACGATTATTGAAGCAACAGTTATATTAGCGAAGTCTAATATTACAGTGTTTCTTAAAATGTAATGATATTTAACAGGTATTGGACAGGATACAATCCAGAAGAAAGGCTTTTTCGTGCAGATGATAGCGTTTGTTTGTCAATGCAAGTAAATTGTAATATTTCGTAGAATACATTTCGGGAAATGAACAAATGAGTCTTCAAAAAGTAACAATACAAAAGCGAATCAAATCACGTTGTTCAATAATGTTGAGATCGAATATTTATTATTCGTTTTTAAAAGGAAAACTTCAAGTATTCGAGTGCTGTGAGAAATTCTTAACTGTGAAAAATGTTTAACTGAATCCAAAAAATGCACAATTGTTCCGAATTCTAAATGTGTATAGAAAATAAATATCTATACACTCTCATTTAGATTTTGAGTCACGATTAAAGAGATTTAAAATTAAGAGATTAAAGCAGAGGTCAAGTTTAAAGAATGTTTAAAACTTAAATGAAAATTAAATACATGGCATTGATAATTTTTGAAATTAAAAATTAATTCATCCATAATTTTCCTTAAAATATTAACGAAAAGACAAATCTTAAACTCAATTGTGAAGTGTTACAAGTCTAAAAAAATGTTCTCCAAGGAAAATTTTAAAGTAAATAAATGAAATCACAACTTAAACAACAAGTAAACAATCGGAAACAAATTACTTTTCAATAAATAAAATTCTTGTAACAAAAATTTTTTATGATAAACCATACACACATATCTCTTACTAATATAATATAGTTAGATATAAGTTATATAAAAATACGATATCATTTTAATTTCCAAAATAATTAAGTTTCTAATGGATAAACGGCATACTTCAATTTCAAATATCTAAAATTAGTGAAGACTAAATTGGTTTGCATGTTATTCAATCTGGGATCGATTTTCGAACAGGAGGACAATTTGACCGCGTCTTAAGAAATATGTACCAACATTAACGCCCAATTTAAAAATCAGCTGTTCAATTAAAGCCAAAATACTTTTAGGTCGTCTAAGCAAAGATTTCGATTGATGTAATGCATACGCAATTCGAGAACATGATGGTACAAAAGCTTTGGTAATTCCCATCTCGATTATATATTTGTTCCGAAAAATCAATATCATAATCATTGCGCACGATTACACGAACAAAGTTTTTAGAACAATTCCCGTTGAATTATAATATATGTCAGACGAAAATAGTACCACCTTAAATTAATATAGATACCTTTGGCAAAGAAACTTTCAAGAATAGAATATAAAACAGGATTTAATCCTTGCCTAACATCCATAAAAAGATAAAAAAAATATTAAATAAGTCTCTTCAATTAACAATAGAACGATATCTCCAAATATATTTAAAAAAATTTCCATAAGTATTGTGTACAGGGATACTTTTTCCTTTCAAAACATAAGTCATGCATCGAAAAATATAAAGCATTTAGTTGACAGGGAGTATAAATTAACTAGTTCTGATATTAGCTCATTTCTTAATAATTATATACAAAATTGTGCATGTTTACAAAAAAAATATTAAAATTTCATCAAATGTCATTTTAGTAACTTATAAGCTGCTCGTAAATTTATACTACCAGTAAATTTAATCAATTAATATCCTTATAATACCTAATATTTAATAGAAAACTTGCAAATTAGTAAAATAGTAATCTAACAAAACTCGAGATTATCCGCTAGTATATAAAATGTGCTTTTTGCACTTAATATTTTCAAAGAAATATTAGAATTAAATAATAATTTCAGTAAATTACATTTAATTTTCAAAATATTGCAGAATAATGAAGTCAGTACTGACGAAAAACTTCATTACATTACACAATTTTTCTTCTATTGCAGTAACATTTATTCGCATCGGAAAATACGAAAACATGTTTTTTCCGTCAAAACCACACATCGGAAATTAGAAAAAGAAAACTACATAACAATATTACTGTTCCATCTTTTCATAGTAAACGATAAAAAAAAATCAGAAAGACAAACTTCCGTAGTCAACCGGATACGACGCAAGGATCAAATCTGTCACCTGACCCAATTCCATTGTAGAAAAGAAAAGAGAAAAACTATAAGAACAAAATGAATGTGAATTTTATTCTGAAATCCTTTCTTCACGGCAATCTCATTTAAAATGAAGAAAAGCTGACATCATAGTAATATTTTAGTTTCCCCACAAGTATTTTAAGTATAATCTCTTTTGAATATAAATAAATATAAAAGAAGACTTAAGAGGTTCTAAAAACTTTGTCTAGTCAAGTCTATAAACAGGCAACAGTAAAAAACTACGAAAGCGTTTTTTTTTTAATAAAAAAAACACTACAGAAGAAAGAAAAACAATAAATGTGACCGTATATCTCTGAATGTCTTTTTCTATTTTTTAATTCGCTCGGAATAAAAATATAGAATGTTTTCAATTTGAATTGTACATTTAAGTTTTTAATACATACAATACAACACAACTAAAAAAAATATTTCTCTTAAAGACAGTTTTGTTTATTGCTAAATGGTCTTTTTTTTTTCTTTTTGCATGTCAGGTCTAGTACAAACATTTACAGAACCTGACTAAGGCAGGGGCATAAGGGTCTGTAGCCTAGGGCTCCTACATCAGTGGAGTTCCCAAATCGAATACTAAGTTTATTTTATATTGTCAATCGAATAAAAAGTGTTGTGGTCAAGAAGCAGGTGCCCCCAAAAGTTTTCTTCCTGGACCACATTTAGGCTAAGTGGGGCCCTGAACAAAAGACTGAAGTTGGATTTTTTGTTTGTTTGTCACTCAATGGTCATTTTTTGCACACGAGGGCTAATTAGACCGGGACCTACGGTTTAAAGTGGATTCCGAACCACTACAAACATCCATGGCCAAGTTGGGATTCGAACCCACGAGCTGTTGAACCGAAGGCAAGAGACTGAAGTTGGAATCGCACACAAATTGTTAAACCGGAGACAAAACCGCTAACCCTTCGGCTTGCCAGTTTGACACTCAAAAAGATTGTGAATAATATGATTATTAAGTGTGTGTGTGTGTGTGTGTATATATATATGTGTGTATATATATATATATATATATATATATATATATATATATATATATATATATATATATATATATATATATATATATATATATAATTAGTAGTTAGGGCCGAGCTGACAATACGTCACGACGGTATAACGACTTTTAGAAAAACTCCAAACGAAAATAAACTATTCCCAAAGGAAACGCACAATATTAATATTTTTTCTTATACTTGTTGCAATTCTAATAATTTGGGTAAAGCATATTTCTCGTCAAATTATTTTTTGGTGATTAACAGTCTACCATCGTCATTATACACAAAAGATAAATTCATTTACATCCCGACTAATTTCAAAGTTTAAAAAAAATTACGACTAAAATTTTTCTCGACATTAATATATATTTCCGTATGCAATTTTTCAATATTTCCCTATTCAACAAGAATAACTTCTTTAAATGGTTCAAGTTTTAAGAATTAGGATACATAATGTCCATAAAAATTTCAAAAATAATTTTCGTAAGAAAACGAAAAATTAAAATTTAAAATTAACTTTTTTTAAATTGTCGCGATATATCGTCACATGAAAATTTTAATGTCTTAAATCTTCTCATTCAAAAAAAAATGCTCTTAAAATTTTTTAATTTTTATGTGATATATTTTAATAAACAAAATAAACTTGAATTGTGCAATAATCTGCACAAGTATTTTAATATATATCCCTTACAATTTTTATAATGTTAAGTACATATAAATACAAGTTGAACGCTAGTTTTAAGTAGATACCGATATACAACAAAAATTCAAATTTGAAGTGAGCATCGCATCCGAACTCAATACGAACATTTGATGATTCTAACTAACATGAATAAAAAAATAATTTATTGCGAACGAATAAAAAATTACATATTACAAAAATTGCAATCATATTATAGCTTATTTATTCAAATTAAGATTTATATAAAACTGGAGTTTTATTCTGCCTCATCATTACTGGAGGGTTAGAAAGTTTCTTAATACTTTCTGAAAACCTTATGAACCATGAATCTATGTGAAATAAAATAATCTTTTTCCCTACTTAAGAATAATTATGAAAAATTATTTAAATCCCAGTGTGAACAATTTCTTTACTAGCATTTCATATTTCAATTCTACAAAGATGCTTAAATTTTTAATTCTTTTTGTATATTTAAAACAATCATTAATCTAAATTCAAAAAAGCTTATTCTCAAATAAGCATTGGAGTTGAAAGCAATAAATTGGAATAAGTTACTTGATTTATATTTTTAAGTTCAATAAAGTCAAGCTGGAAGTTGAATGATTAGTGCTTTACCCTTCAGTTCATTAACTTGTAGGTTCAATAACTACTGTGAGCTAGGATGTTTCATGTGATTCAGTATCCACTTCAACATACGAGTCAAAACATTTAATTAAAGTGACCAATATATCAATCAAAATAAATTTAAAAATCAAGTTCAGGTTAGATTATGATTGCACATGACAACTGATTGGATACTGACCTACACTGAACAAAGATTCTGCATCATAATAAATAACCATACTCGAGGTGAGAATCTAACCCAAAATCTGTTAAACAAAAGGCCAGAGTGGTTTAAGACTTAATGATTTGGAGTAAGCAGCATGGCTCAATAAAATAAGAATATAAATACAAGAAAAAAATGGTCAATATTTGCCCTAAGAAAATGTTGTATCTTTGGTATATTTAATAAAAGGTGACAAAAACATTATTGAAACTCAAATTACAGAGGATCTAAACCTTGATTGTTGCAATTTTTATTTTTTACTACCTATATTTAACCATGAACTAACAAAAAAATTGCAGAATAGAGAATTCTTTTGTAGAATTTTATACTATTATACAAAAATAACAAAAATAGTAATTAAACAATACAATATAACTGAGTTTGAAGGGATTTAAGTACTTCAATTAATTTATTTTTAATACAAAAAATATTAATAACTATCACACAAAATTTATCATGCACTACAAAACTCATTTTTACATTATGCTCTACTAATTTTTTGTTACCAACAATACACATTACTCTAAATCTCATAAAAAATAAAGTTTCCTGAAATTTTAAAAATTTTCAAACTGCAGGCATAAAAAATTATATTTAAGTACTATGAGTGAATAAAATTACAATATTGAAGTGTTACAATTTATCTTATATATAAAATGCATTTTTCTTATATATGACTATTAAATTTTTTCATAAAATTTCTAACATTTCCATATTCATCCAAAATTATCAAAAATGATTTTACAATACTAAACTATTAAAAAAAACAGCCACAATTGAAACATATTACACAAAGTGAACACAGGCAACATTGAACATACTTTTAATCAAACATGGTTCAAGAATTCTGGTTCAAGGTTCAAGAAACATGGTTCAATATTTTCATATATTTTTGGGCTAGAAAAATTTTCAATTTGCTGGGAGGAAAAATTATTTTATCAAATGATATGCATTTTATTGAAATATCATAAAGTAAGTCGATGAGAAAATAAAAATTTGCAAATACAAAAATTTATATATTGTTACTCCCATTTGTAATCATATTTTTTTTTAAGTTTAATAAAAATATTTAGTTAAAGACATGTTATTTGTTTGATATAACTGCAAATTTTATTGGCAAAATTCACACACACACAAATCTAATAACTCTTCAATCTAAATAACAACCCATTTTTTCCTTCTACATAACAAGAGTTAAATTATTTTACTTTCTAAGCTTAAGAAAAGGTTATAATTAAATTTTCTTTTATTTTACAATTATTAAAAAAATTTTCTGTGATCAGTTCAGAAATAATTATATAAAATACTCCTGAATATAGGACATCTGAAAAGTTTTCCTCAATAGCCCCAGCTATATTTAAATCTAATTTATCTCTCACTCAGAGATATAAAACTAACATAAATTGTAAAAACTGGTGTAACATTTTTTACTACTAATAAATCAGCTTAAAAATTTAGCCATTCATAGCCTCTTGAAAAAAAGAATGTTTCAGATAAATGTTTCTTTTTTTCAATGGGGCTATATAAAAATTCAGATAAACTATTAATGTCTGCTAGGATATACAAAATCTATGGCAGTTACTGAAAAATAAAATTAAAATGACAAAAACAGTAATATGATTCTTTTTTTGTTATCAAGACCAGACATGACAAGACAGATGACCAAGAGTCAAAGTTATTTTACTTTACTAGATATCATTTTGCAAAATATATTTGATTGAAATGTTTATCATAATTGATAATGAAGAATTAAATTTTAGATTTGAAAATTGCTACATAAATACAAACATAATTTCATCAACCCAGACAGTGGATTTTGGTATTACACAAACTATTAAAAGGTTATGAAACAAAACAACAAAATGTTGCCTGTAATTACCAGGTGACAACTTTATACTGTTGACAAAATTGCACTGCTTTTGATTGGTTTAATTCATGTCCACCACTTCTTATAATAATTTCATTTGAGATCTTAATGTTAGTAAAACAAATAGGTAGTTTTATTTCTTTGTATGAAATAATATGCCAAACCAACGATGACAAATAATTGCTTTATTTGAGGCTGGATTAAAGCAAATTCAGACTGTCAGAAAGCTGAATATCCACAGACACAAATGGTATCACGTACTGTAAAGCAATTCTTGAAGCTTCTCCATGATGGTGATAGAACCCAAAAACCAAATACAAAAACTGTGAATACAAATGAAATTCGCAAAATTATCAAGAAACAAATTAACCGAAATCCAAGAAAATCAATGAGAAAAATAGCTAACAAAATACGGATTAAAAGAGAATCAGAAAGACAAATTGCAAAAGAACTTGGACTTAAGCCATATAAGCTTCGAAAAGTACAAAAACTAACTGAGCAAAATAAGTGTACACAGTGCAAAGATGTCGAGCTCTCCTTTGAAAGTTTGCAAAAGGCGCATGGAAGCATTTTATCTACACGGACAAAAAGCTTTTCACAATTTAACAATCCTATAATCGACAAAATGACTATTACTGGTCATCTGATCATCCTGGAACTTCCACAAGAGTAGAATGTGGGCAAAAACCACAGCCAGTTATGCTTTGGGGAGGCATTTGTGAATCTGGAAAAACTCCTTTAGTTTTCATAGATGAAGGCATCAAAATGGACAAGACCATGTATTGCAATGGGATTTTACAGTCGGTTTTACTTCCTTGGGCCCAAAAACATTTTAAAATACAGCATATGGACACTTCAACAAGATTCTAACTCTTCACATACAGCAAAGGCAATACAAGACTGGTGTCAAGCAAATCTTCCAGATTTCATACCTGTAGGAATGTGGCCCCCCTATTCACCAGACTTAAATCCAATGGAGTATAGTGTTTGGTCTATTCTGCAATCAAGAGTATGCTCTAAGCTACATCGAAGTTTGGAATGCCTAAAGGCTACTCTAACGAAGGAAATTGCTAAATTAACGCCTAATCTAAGTTACATCGAAGTTTGGAATGCCTAAAGGCTACTCTAACGAAGGAAATGGCTAAATTAACGCCTGATGAACTGTTGCCCATTGCAGAAAATTTTACGTGATGTTTAAGGCTCTGTATTGATGCCCAAGGGGGACATTTTGAAAATATTTAAATATGTTGTATTTAAGTAACAAGTGACTTAAGTAAAGTCAGTTTTTTTTTAATAAATTCCATGTTTTTAGTTTAATGGAATATTTTTTTGTCAACAGGATAATGTTGTCACCCTGTAATTTTAATCCTCAACTGAAATGAATGACAAGTGAATCCTAAAACACAAATGTTTTCAAATATTTTAAATGATTCCTACAGTTTTATACTCTGACATTAATATTAGTTTGTTGACCAATTTTTTACCTTATTTCTTAATTATTCTTTAAAACTTTGAACAGACCAAAAAAATTTTTAACTTTTTGATTTTGCTTCAATTTAATTGTATCATAATTTTTTTATATGTCTGTGCTTCTAATTTTTTACCAAATATTGAGAATTTGGTAATCTTTAATTCCATTTCCATAAATAGAAAATTATTAGGTTTTTACTCTTATGAAACCAAAAAAGCACAAGTAAAAGTTATCCACCCATGTAATCACTGTTACAATCTCACAATAAAATTTTACATATAACACTTTTCCAATGAAAAAACTTTAATTCTTTTTAAATGAGATAAGAAAAGAATAACAAAAAACTAAAAACAGAATATACGAATGAATGATGACTACTTTCCAATATTTTCTGCAATTAATCTTGATTAATTCCAACATTTTTACAAGTTTGTCATGCAGAAATTTAAATTTATAACATCATTTTCATGCACAGATATATTCCAAGGACAGATTTTATCACATCCTTATTGTAATTAGAATATATTAATGGAAAAAAATAGGAAATAACATGGCTTCACTTATAGCGTGAATATAGAAATATTCCAAATAAGCAAATAATTATAACTGAACAAAGTCAAAAATCATATGCAAAATATTCATTACAAATAAAGGTTCGTGAATCCTAAAAATTTAAAATCCACCAACATTAATAAACACTTTATAAAAAATAAGAGAGAAAGTCTTACCTCCTTTAACGCCATATCAAAGGCGTTATTATCCAAACATTTAAGAATAATTCCTTAATATTCTCATTTGCATGTAAGTATCCCAGATTTTTTACACTAAAAAAATATATGCATTAGTAAAAACTACATACATAAGTATATATGAAAAAGTAATTTATATAATTAAGAATAATAATAAATATACTAAATATTTTCTTAATTTATTTAAATATTTAATAATAGAAATTAAATCTACAAACTATACTATTTTATGATTATGTCAAATACTGAAGAAAAATTAAATGAATTACAAATTTTAAATTTCAATAAAAATATCACTGGAAACTATTTCCATGATAATTCTTCTCTGGTTTTTAAAAAACATTTTATATGAAAAACTTTCTATAATAGATTTGAAATGTAAATAAAAACAGAACTGAATAAGCTTTGATATTTATAAATTATAACTCACAGTTTTCTAATAAACAATACATAAATTATATATTAATGCAGGATATTTTATGAATAAGCCAGTTAATTAAATGTCTTGATGAAAATAATTTATTACAGATTATACTTTAAAATCTTTAATCAATCAAAGTCCCCCCCATCTCCAATCTTGAAAGAAAGTTATCCCCACTGAAGAATTTGAAAGATTTAATATTTTTTATTAATTAGAATGCAGCTGACTTTAGTCTCTAAAATATAATTGAGATTATTGCAAGAAATAACATACAACTTATGAGAATAAAAAAAGTTATATAGTAATAAATAAAATTTTCCTTGATATCATTATATACCAAAAAGGACAATTTAAAGAAAATAAAAAAAATTCAATAAAAGAACTCATATTTTAAACTGATTCCAGAAACAATACATAAATTTTGCATTCTTGGATAGACATTCAGAATAAATATCAAAGGACAAAACACGAACACCATTTTTTGATTTCTAATAATTCACATTATTTCCTTTCTTTAGTTGTGCAGACTGTTTTATAATATGGTGCATTAGTAACATAAAAAAGTTAGATTTAATGAAACTTATTAAAAATTCATATTAAAAATAAATACCATTTAACACTACAATAATCTAAAATTTTGCATTGAATATATTTGGAATGCTAAAAAATAAACATGAAACTGTCTAAACTGAAAAGTTATCAAAATTCAGTGAAATTGTTATAATCGTCGATATTTTTTTGAAGAATATCGACAACAATTCAAAAGAAATTTGGTAGTTTTATCACTAATGGTTATTTTTTTACACATGAAGATTAAAACGAGAGAGACATACATTTTAAAAAAGATTCCGAACAGCAACAAACATCTAAACCCAAGATGGAAATCGACTATCTGCAGTAAATAAACTGAAGTTTACATACACATTCAAATAAATTAAGTTATAAGTAGTGATCTTTCTCATACACTCGAAACAGACACAATAAACTTAGTATTTGCACAATTGGAAGCTTAAATATACCTATAACATAAACTAAGACTTAGCAATCATTGAAATAATAGTTTTTGCAGACATTAATATGAACATTTTATAAAATTTTGATCATTTACCTAATGAAAGGTTTATATAATAGACACTCATTCTTACAAACCAATGATTTATAAACACTCGTTATTTTACAAACTAAAGACTGGTTCCTCATATTGACACAATTTGCTCATTTACGAATCAAAATTTTGAAGAATCTTCTTTGGCAAACTCATTTTTATGTAACTGCATGCCTCTATTTTTTATCATTATTTTTACAATATTTTATGGATAAGAACCTCTGATTGTTACTTTTGTAGAAGAATTGTAAGTTTGGCAAATTTTAGATGATTGTGATGAAATAATCCGATATTTTTGAGCAATTTCAACAGAATTTTTCCAATTAAATCTAATTATCTTATGTCCGATGATTCAAAGAAAAATCAATAGCTTCAAGTGCAAATATTGAAAATTATTTTTGCGATGAGTAATCATTATTAATTATGAAATTGAAATCATGTGCAATGCATTTGTCAATCTATGATTGGAATGACTTGACTGAAAATGGAATGGTCAACTTTACATACATGCTTAATTGAAATTGTTATAATCAAAGAAAAATATCAACATTTACATGAGGACTTATGTAAAGATGATTTACTCATCCATGAAACTTCAAAAAAAAAAAAAAAAACCCACTGTCAGCTAAAATTTCATTTCTGTACTTTTTGAAACAATATAAATGCTTTCCTACATAAAAAAGGGTTTTTAAATTGTAGATGTATAACAAAAAACTTAATTTTACTTTACCTGATTTTTCATCAATAAAATGAAAGTAAAAATTATTTTTAAGTATGAATTATATTTTGGATGTGTTTCTTATACGATGTACAAGATCCTTTCTTCTGAAAATACTTTATTTATAATAGCATTTTTAAAAAGTTTGGTAAAAAAATTAGTTTAATTGTATAATGTTAAACTTTTTATTTTATGAAATTTCTATTTTTAAGAACTATTAAACCAGTTCCTAAGAATTCATAAAAATGAGCATCATTCTACATATTCATAAAATGTATTTAGTGTTATCACAGTTTAAAGTAATACTTGTATAAAAACCAAAAAAACATGAATATCCAGAGGAAAAAAACTTTTGTACTCAGATGAACATGATTCTGTATCAAAATTACAGTCATCTGAGTCAAAGGTCGCACATTCAATTCTAATCACAGTTGAATGAACTTTATTTCATTTTTGCTTTAGTTACTTTTTGTCCCAGGGGATAATTTGATCAGAACTTACAGTTTAGAGTGGAAGCTAAATCATCACAAACTTTAATGCCCAAGATGGAGCCAAACTCACAAGCTGTTGATTAAAGCACAAAGCACATGCCAATCAACTGCCAACTTAATTGGTTAGCAGGAGGCAAATGTATATTCCTTTTACAAGAACATCTATTGAAAAAGGTGTTTAGAAGTTTACCAGGTTCCCTCCATTACATCATTTAAGTAAGTCACTATTGATAAAAAATCATTTCAGAAGCCTCAATAAGCCATGTATATTAAACTTACAAGTGTCTTAGGGTATTTATGGTATCTATCATGCAGTGACAAAATCTCCTTTTTAATAAATAGAAGAAAATAAATTTATAGTACGAAATAAATTTCTTTATTTTCCTGGTTTTGGTTTCATTTTTCTGATGGCAAAGAAAGCAAGCAAATGCAACTAAGAAGAATCTTTGGTTCCAAATTGTAAAATAGTAATTGAGAAACCAAATATTATCAGGTAACGAATATTATTTTGAGCTACCATTTACCAAATGAAAAATAAAAAGCTAAGAATGCTCGTCAAGCAACAAGTGAGGAAATACAAAATTTCTACTGAGTAAATAAAATTATGAAGTTTTTCCTAAATTTATACAGCTATCATCATCAGAATTATCAAATAATTAAGGCTTCAATTTTGATTTTAGAGAAAAATTTAAAATACAGTCGAGCTCATTTAATTCAGACTAGAAGCTGCTGTGACCTAGTTAGTGAGGGCGTTGTTCTCTACTATGTACTGAGTTTGAATCCCAGCTTAGCCAAAGAGCCATCGTGTTTTCTAAAGATGGCTGGGGCACTTATAGATAAGTTATGGTCGCAATGTCCTCCATGTGAAATGATATCTCTGGGGTGGCTGGTTGGTTTGGTTTCTTTGTTGCTCAACGGTCATTTTTTGCACACGAGAGCTAATTAAACCGGGACCTACGGTTTAAAGTGGATTCCAAACCACTACAAACATCCATGCCCAAGATGGGATTCAAACTCACAAACTGTTGAACCGAAGGCAAGAGCGCTAACAATTCGGCTGCCAGCTCAGCTTCTGGGGGTGGCAAGGGATTAAGGATCTTCAGCTTGATCACTGTTTCTTAACTATGAAGACTCCTGCCCAGCTGCTCTCACAAAATAGTAGAACTTAACTCAGGGCTATGTATATAAAAGTATACAAGTGGGGAAACAATTTCATTCAATCTCAGATGTAACAAAGTGTTACAAATATTTTTCTGCTTCTTTGAATACATAGAAGAGAATTTGATAGGTATTTTATGTTTAATGTTAATCCTGAGTGACAACAAGCATTGTTACAAAAGGTGGTAATTAAACAGAAGACAAAAGCATAAACTACTTATCTGGCAGCACAGTTCAATGAAGGTATAGTAAAAGAGCTCATAGTTAGTGATCTATAAATAACAAGTGGTTTGAAAAATTAATGAATAAGGTTTGAATATTAGAAATAAATTGCTAAAATATATTGTTCATTCCATAAATTTTTTTCTGTTTCTCCTCATAAAGACCAATTCCTTCTGCGATCTCCATAAAACAGGTTTGTAAAAAAAGATAAGAATTATCTTCAATTCAAACAACAATTTCCTCAATAAAAGTTCGCAAACAATATTAGTAATGCTAGAATATATCAAATACAATTGACAAATTTTGAAATTGCATGCTGAAACAAAAAAAACAATAGTGATAATGAATTATCTTGTCTCTAACACAAATATACATTAATATTAAAAGTATCAGAAATCTCTTTTTGGGGGACAAAGGAGGCTTTAGATGTTTTTAAAAAAGCTTCAATTAATTTAATTATTAATTATATAAATAGTTAAAATAGATATCAACTTAATTCAATATATTTTCTCAAAGACTCACTTGAAATAAATATAAAAAAATATTTAGGTTATACTAATTAAATTTTTCAAACATATTTTGAATAATATGTATTAATACTGTTCAGTAACCAGTTGAAACCCACTGGTACTTGGCCAAGATATGTTCAAAGCTAAAAAATGAAAAAGCTAATAAAAGCAAAAACAATTCCAACACTAATCTTTTACCATTACAGGTCTAGGTCAACGTCAAGTAAATTAACTTGATAAAAAAGCTAATTCTTATTTTGTCTGGTTGAAACCTTATTCTCATTTTTTAAACACACAGCAAAATGTGTCGAACTTTAATGTTTAAAGTGGGTTCTAATAGACAGAAAACATTTATATCACAGTTGGGAATGAAACAAACAGTGGAAAAAGCAGAGCTCTAATTATTTAGCTGCTAGATTACTGAAACAAATTGTGAATCTTTGAGTCAAAAGAAAATGAGTCAATGTCTATTAATTCAGTCTTTTGTAAACTAACGAATAATAAAATTAAGTAAAACTACGCTTGTAATAGGTAAGCAAATTAAAATTTGATAGACTTGCAATTGCTGATCCTGCATACCTTTTAAATATTACAAAAATTAAAATTTCATCTGTAATAGTTATGTATATAACTGTCAATGATTTCTGTTCCTGTAATGATAGCATTCAGTAAACACCAAATACATGTATTCTCAAAATAAAATACTGCATAAAAACAAAGCAGAATTAGGATTAAAGAATTAATTTGGGTATTTCCATATTGTATCTATAACACAACTTATCACAAATTACTCCTTTGAAAGATTATAACTCCTTTGAAAGATATATTACAAACAGGTAAACATTTAAAACAGAAAATTTTGCATCAGAAAATAAAATTTCACAAGTGTTGTGGTAAAAAAAACTTACTTTTAATTGATTAGGTACTTATATATTATCCATCAATAATTGGACAAGAAAAAGTACATCTAATTTTTGATTTCAATTTAATGATTATACTGGCTCCATTACTTCCCAAGCTCTTATTTAATATTTTTTATTGTAAAAGGATGTAAATATTAAATTTATGATTATATTTTATGTAGATGTCTTGATGCAGAAATCAGAATAAGAATTAAAAATATATTTATTTGTTTCAATGAAGATATTAATTCATTGTCATTTTTCCTCATCACATTTTTAAAAAAATTAAAATTTGGAACTTATAAGGTAGTATTATTTTAAGTTATATTACAGAATGCAAAGGATTTTTGGCAAAGAAACTGCAATATTTGGTGATATATGTTCGTAGCATTTTTTTTCAATTTCTAATGCCAAATTTAGAACAACTATAGACAGAATAACAAACATTAAAATTAGAACTGAAAAACAAAAGTAGCATGAATTCAGATAACAAAACTGAAACTATTATAAATCTATAAATTGATTATCTTATACCATCTCTCCTACAGGTGTCCCCAGTTCAGTTTAGAGCAATCACTCAAATGATTGACATTCATTTCATCTCATATGTTGCACAGTTAGAAAAAAGGACATGACAATATTTTTACATGATGTTTAGAGAGACAATCGGAGCCCTTATTGAGGCGAGAACAAAAATTCCTAACAAAAGTGATCAATGGGATAATATATACTATTGATAGTTTACAACCTTCCTTATAGCTTGCAATGCCCTTACAGCAGGAGAACACAAGTTTTCCCACCTTTCCAGTCTAGAATTGCTTCCCCAGTTGGACTCTCTCTATTCAATATTGTTTCATTATTATTTAGGATCATCTGCTTTAAAGTTATTTTAGATCTACTTCTCCCTGCATCCACAAAACATCCATGCAAGCAGTATTCTTCTGAGATTAGTTGGTTTCATTTTCTGGATGTGTCCAATGAGTGCAACATTTCTTTTTAAGGTCTTTTGTAATAGGAGAACATTTTCAACTTTTTGTATAAACTGTGTTCTTCTGTAGTTTGTTTAAAATTTCAAATATTCCTCATTATATAAAATTAGATCTAATTGTTGTAAAATTTATTTCAGTTTTTAACATATTTTTCTCTCCAAACTTTATGTAGTTTTAAAATCATAGTGTGATTGATTTAATGTAGCTCTGTGTACTGCCTTCAGTTAGAATGATTGAACCCAAGTAATTAAATAAGTTTGTTAGCTCTACCATTTTGCTATTTATGATAGTTTATTTATAAATTTACTCAAGAAAGCAAACAAAAATAAATTTAAACTATTAGGAAAATAGTGCCTTAAATTAATAAAAACACAAAACACTTAGACAAAGAAACATTGAAATGAATTTAATCTTGCAGATTATTCTTTTGATTAGAATAGTAGAACTCCAATTATCTGAATCACTGATTATACGATTTGCTTTCAGGATTTCAAAAAAAATAATTTAGACTGAAGAAAAGTATTAAAAGGAGATAAAGGAAAATGCTCAAGAAAAGAATAAGAGAAGGGAGATTTGGTTGGTTGGTTGGTTTGTCGCTCAACGGTCATTTTTTGCACACGAGGGCTAATTAGACCGGGACCTACGGTTTAAAGTGGATTCCGAACCACTACAAACATCCATGCCCAAGGTGGGATTCGAACCCACGAACTGTTGAACCGAAGGCAAGAGCGCTAACCATTCGGCTGCCAGCTCGGCAAGAGAAGGGAGAAGAAAAGGATGATATGTCACTGGAATTTAGAAACATTCTTTTGAAAATACCTGGTTGTTTAGAATTTAGTATTGAAAATATAGAAGAGTGGATTATGAGTCAGACCCTAGATTTCATATTGCAAATGAAGGTTAACTTATTGAAAGAGTTAAAAATGATGACCATAATGTCCAAGTTGAAACAGATATGCTACCATGAGATGGTGAAGCATTTTCCAGCTTTGAAGTGGAGATTAGCAACAAGCTGAGTGTGAGCATATACAAATTTTAACTGTCAAGCGTATACAGGACTTGGCTGCCTCAAAACATGAGGAAGCAGTGAAACAGCTTACTTTTGTCGAGATGTTCAGCAAGAAATGATTTTCTTTCACAACAATGGTAAGTATCTTAATGTGTAAAAGTACTGCCTATTAATTTAACTGAGTAAATGTTCTTTTCCTTTAAAAATACATGGTTTTTCCATCTAACTCAACATACAATAATTAATTAAAATAGACTATTTTTTCAAAAACATCCAATAAACTGAATTTTTAATAATCCGAATAGAGCTTGGTCCCAATTGATTCAAATAATTTAAGTTCTCCTTTACTGTTATTTTTTAGACACACCATACATTAATTAAGTAAAGCATAAAACAAATAAAAATTTATTAATTAGAATAGAATAATTGTTTAGGTAATTCTTCGGAAACTTCACAAAAAAGTTATATTCACATCATATATAGTGAGTACATCATCTAAATTACATCTTATGAAAAATCCTTTACAGAAGAGTATAAATATCCAAAATTAAAACTATGCATATCTAAATGAATCCTAAAATCTAATTATCTAAAAATTTAATTAGAGCATCACATAAGAACATGTAGAAAGTGCAGTTTTAGAACATGAAACAAAATGAAAAACGTTAAATTTATTATTAAAAAACTTGCTTGGTTATTTACACGCAAAATATAAAAAGTTAAAAACATAGTACAAACTATAAGAATACAAATATAGCTATAGAGAGAGTTCAATACTTCATTCATTACTAAAGTTTCCAGGTCATAAAAGTTTTTGTTTCGTTATTCTTCTCGTTTTGCGTAAAATCTAATAAATATTAAAAACTAATATATATTAATCGTTCAGTAATATCTCGAATCTAATAAAAAAATTTCACAAAAACTTTTAATGCTAAAAAAAGCACATTTGGATATGTAGAGAAACACATTTAGAATTCTTAATTACCGGCATGAACATTATATTTGGTAATGCACTTAAAAAATACCAACTTGACATTTATTAAAAAGTTCCAAAAATAAATACACAATTCGTAAAAAATCCTGCTACATGTCTAAAACACTGTATTATACCATATTTATTTTATGAACAAGTGCAGATCCTTACCAGTTATTTAAATGAACTTTTAAACGTTAAGTTCATAAAACATAAATTCCTTGAGGTAATCCATTATGAAAAAAATATGTACACAACCTTATCAACAACCAACACTGTTGCACATCAAACAAAATCGCTTACGAAACCACTACACAACAAAACATCATGCTCAAAGTCATGATAATATCGCGCGATCAAAACTGTTCGCCATGATATGTAACTGAATTGATGATGATTTGTTTCATTTTCCCATGCAATAAGCGCCAGTAGATGGCGCTGCTTGCAATTTAATAAACTAGCCAAAAGGGAACTGTTCTACAGTCACCGTTATTAATTATAGTAAATAGATAAATTTCAAAATTGAAATATATTGGTTATGAAATAATTAAGAAAGTTTATAAAAAAACACCTTTCGATCATGTTTTGAAAATTCAAAGAACTCCCATGAAACAAAGCCTATTTTATTAATCACGTATAATGTAATCCGAAAAATAACTGTGTATTCATAGAGCTAGGAATTTTAATCTGAAAATAAAAGTTCTATTCTCGATATAGGGAACTCCGAAAACATAGTTTTTTTATTAAGAACTGTCATTTATTCCAACTTCAATGCTAGTCCAGTTTGAAGTGAGAACTTCATCATTCGTTTATCATAACCTAACATGATCACTGTAAACAAAATCAAGAAGGAATAAAATGTCACATAAACCTTATAAATTAGTCTATTGAGAAATTTATCAACAAAAGGCGAATCAAAACTATTCTTAAAATTTAAGTAAATTTTAAATAAATAAATATAATGTAAATCATTAGGGTTCACTTTTCGTATTTCTGCTTCCAGTGATTTCCAACTACCATTTCACATGCAATTTTGTCAATCTTTGTCACGATAATATGTTTTTTATGTGCTTAAAATAAGAGATAATAAGCTTACATAACCAAAATTAACAACGATTAATTACAATGCAGGATAGAAAATAACCTGCAATTATAATTTCATAAACACTACAACAACTAAACTAAAAAAAAAACTTAACTCAGTAACAAGACAACTCTTAGGAGGCAAAGCTTGCAATGCCCATATTTGTTTTTGTGATCGAGAGCCATAGCCTAACTAAGGCAGGGGCAAATGGGGCTTTTGCTCCTGATCCCTGCATCAGAGGGTCCCCAAATCGAATAGAATGTTTATTTTATGTTGTCAATGGAATAGATTCTTTTGCCAAATCTAATACAAAGTTTATTATTGTGAAGCAGAGGGGCCTCCTAAGAATTTTTTGCCCTGGAACCCAATAAGGCTATGTCAGTTAATTGCCGATTACGCTGGGATGTGAATTATATGTCCCGGTTAAATGGCCAGCCAAAGCGTAGAGCCTCCGGTGTTTAATTCCTAGACATGCATTAGTATTCAATTTTATCGGTCCAACAAAAGAATGAACTAGAACAACACTTTAATCAAATGAGCTGATTCACTTTGTATTTTATGCCAAGTTATTACTCTTAAGCAATTATATTAATAACTTGATTTTAGAAATAAATTATCGTTTTAGTGCTTATAGAGATCAATAATAAATTTGTGAAATCATCATAAATATGAAGCAATTTTAAGATTCTTCTATTCATAAAACAAAGTCCTATTTATAAAACTATGTGTATATGAATTCATTAAGAAAATATTTACCATTTCTACGATAAAAGCATACAATTAAATTAATACAAAATTAAATATATTCCATTTAATATGTCTCATGAAATAGTAATGACAGATTAAAACTATTTACTATATAAGTCATTCATTATTTACTATAAATCAACTTTCATAAATATTGTGTATTATTAAACGCATCGATTTCAACATTCTAAAAAAAAACTTTACAGTATCTAATGACATTGAAACAATGCTGAACCACATATCTAAGTTACTTAAATTATTCATAAGGTTTAATATTGATTTTTTTGCTAAAATGCCAAATATAATTAAAATTAATAATTTTTCGTTTCCAGTTATCCCTTAGATTGACTCATAATCATGAAAAAATTTAAAGGTGGAAGGAAGAAATGGAATTTTCCTAATTTTGAAAACAAGACTCCTTCAACGGATTCTTACAAACTTTAAAATATTAAAAAAAATTACATTACAAAATTTGGTTAAAAAACTTAATTATACAAAGTCTTCTATACAGATCTATATTATGTAATTACTTTTACAGATTGATTAGGCAAAAAAGTGCTTTTGAAATTTTTGTTAAATGTTCAGTCTTATCACTGTCTATTTTGTAATGTAACTACCGAGTTTGTTGTAGTAACAATGTTGTTGTTGTTGTGTGCCAGCTAGGCTGGCAATTTGGGGTGCGCAGCTCCACTTTTCCAACTGAACCATATTTAGGTGTGGAGTCCGACTTCCTCAGTACACACATGCCATAGGAACTCGTTTATAGGGTAGGCAACCATTCACACTTCATACATACAAGGAAAGGACAAAAACAGGATAGATAGAGAAAGAAAGTACATCCATGCCCGAACCGGGATTCGAACCTCCTTATCCGCTCCAGGACCTTCTTATCCGCAGTCAGGCACGCTGACCACTAGACAAGTTGGGCGGCTATAGTAACAATAAAAGCTGAATATCTTCTTCAGTTCCATGAAATGCATTTTACGGTATAATTAAATTAAGATTTCTTCTGTATTACTAGATTAGGTCGAATGTAGAACGTAATCACATCTACCATGACATGATCCTATTTTTCTGATATCTAACAACAAAAAAAAACATGGATGATTACTCAGATAATTCATTGTTAATAAAATTTTGATCATAAGGGAAAGAGCGTTCCGTCGATGAACATTTCAAACAAACAAGCAATTTAAAAATGAAAAACATAAGAATTTTTCTCCCGAAAACACCTATTTTAATGCTAATGACACATTCAAAATTGCTAAATTAACACCCATGAAATCCAATGTGTGTATAGTATATTCTTCGAAATATTTTTGTTTTTTCCCTCGAATTTCCTCTAGCAAATCAAATACGAGATTGAGCAAATTTACATTCGTTCTTTTTCAGTAAATTTTATTTTCAAATTTGTTTTGACAAATATGATATAGAGCAAATTTGTGTATTCGCTAAACAATATGATAGATCATATCTTTTAAGATTGTAAAATGGTTTTTGAAAAATTTACGAAATGGGAATGTTTAGTTCTGTGTGATGTGGAAAGTGATTAAATACTGGAGGAAGGTAAATTTCAGTAAAAAGGAACGTAATGAAATTTAAAAAATAAAATGGAAATATTGAAAAAATTATGAAACAGTTAAAAAAATAATAATTATTCATTTGAATACGATTGGTTGGTTTGTTTGTCGCTCAACGGTCATTTTTTGCACACGAGCCATTTGAATACGAAGATTTAGATACTTTTAATTCTATTCTTCGTAAGTATTTTATAGGAGGGCAAATAAAAAGTATCTAATAACAAAAAATTAATATTAACTATTTTTTGCAACGAAACATTTCTCACGAACAAACAGTTTTTGTTTACCTACCGCATTTTTGATCGGAGTTGAATAGAAAACGCAATGGAATGAAAGTCACATGATCTCTAGCTGCTTTAAAACATGGGCCATATTTCATTTCAAAATTTTGTTCATAGCGTTTATTAATTTAAAAGGTAATTAACATTTATTTCCATGCAAAGTTGCTTACACTGCGATGTAATTCCTGTAATCGATTTAACCTCGTTCTGCAATTTTGCACGCTTATAATTTTTCCCCTCTTTTAAAATCATTTACGCGTAATCACCTCTTGTAAGAAAAATACGGCGTTAGGTCTTCATATTTCAACATTCTCACAATGTAATAAAAAAAAAAAAGATTTTACTCCTTTCTCACAAAATATTTCCCCCATACGGTAAACAAGTTTACGATTTTAGAACATGAAAAAAAAATCAATATTTAATAATTTCGAAAGTAAAGGGGATATATATATATATTCTAGTATTCCAAATATGTTTTTTTATGATTTCATACGTGACCTCTAAGGTTCAAAAACGCATTTTTTTACCTGACTACACAGAATTTTTGGCTGAATACATACATATACATATATATTTATATACAGTGGTGGCCAAAAGTGTGGACATTTTATGAAAGTTTCATGTTTTTCAACCTTGCGTGCTTGTAGAATATATTAATTTTCACTTAAATACATATATTTATATATCAAATTGAAGGTAATTTAATGTAGAATTTAATTACAAAAAACAGTATTACAGTATCTGTATTACAATTCTCAGCGTCTTTTCATCGAGTGAACGAGTGTTTAGGGTTCATTTTTCTTAATTACATGATGTATCACTGTAAATATATATATACAGTGGTGGCCAAAAGTAAACAGAATTAAAATATCTGTATTACAAAAAAGTTATGCTCATTTTAGTAGAACAAACACAAATCATTATGAATAATAAATGTTTTGTAATAAAAGCGTACTAGCCAATCACAAAAACTGTTCTGCGGACCAATCAAATGTCTGTAACAATAGTTTAGGTTATTTGGATGGTAAAAGAGTTATTGTTGTGGAAATATTTTGTGGAATGAGTACACTAGTACAATTAAATAGAGTATTGCTGTTTTTGAATATTGTAAGTCCTTTTTTTTAATTAAACCACTTTTAAACAATGTACCAACAAGAACTAATTGGACATTTACAAAAAAGAAGCCGAATTGTCATATTGAGAGAAAATGGCTTCTCTTTGTGAAATTGCAAGACAAGTCGGTGGTTCAGTGACTTGTTCTGGTGTATGAAAGTTTACGTTATGAAAAAACGAGATGAGTGGAAAACAAGGCCAAATCAGGCTGAAAAAAATGCACAAGTGCTACTGCTGATAGAAAAATTAAAAGGCTATTTCTTCAAGATAGAAAAATTTCATTAGATGCCATTAGATGTGAAATGAATGCACCGGTGAAATGTATTACAGTAAGTTCAAGAACAATAAGGTTATCAGAATTTGGACTACAAACTAGATTTCCAAGGAAAAAAACCATATTTAAATAAAAAGCAATGCGAAAAACGAGTTAAGTGAGCAAAAAATACATTAAATGGTCAGAAAATCAATGGAAGCAAGTAATCTGGAGCGATTAGACTAAAATATCACTCTTTGGTAGTGACGGTAGAAAATATGTGAGACGTAGAGCAGGTGAAGCGCTTTATCCTGATTGCATTGAAGCAACTATAAAGCAACCAACAAATGTTATGATTTGGGCATGTATGTCTGCAGATGGTGTGAGCCAAATTTAAGTGATTGATGGCATCCTGAATGCCAAAAAATGCATCAAAACTGTCCTGAAACCAAAATTGATACCCTCCATCAGGGATCTCTTCCCCAACAAAGCACCATTTATTTTTCAGCAGGATTCAGTTCCATGCCACACAACAAAAGTATGCAAAGCATGGTTTCAAAATAAAGGCATAAATGTATTACCATGGCCATGAAACAGCCCTGATCTCAATCAAATTGAAAAT
Source organism: Latrodectus hesperus (assembly GCA_037975125.1). Classification (NCBI taxonomy): domain Eukaryota; kingdom Metazoa; phylum Arthropoda; class Arachnida; order Araneae; family Theridiidae; genus Latrodectus; species Latrodectus hesperus. The sequence continues at coordinate 119,077,035 of CM075853.1, read as the reverse complement.
TTGTGGCGACATTTCAAAATTCTTGTACGAAAAAACGTCCATCCAATAAAATACAATTTATTGAATATTTAATTGATTCTTGGCACCATGTGATTAAGAAAAATTAACTCCAAACATTTGTTCACTCGATGAAAAGACGCTGTAAAGCTATCTTAAAAAAATAAGGGTTATCCTGCTAAGTATTGATTGTGAAAGTATCACTTTAAAAAAATGTAAATTTAATATAGATCTTGCTATTGGCTGCATAACTTTTTCTGTAATACAGATGTTGTGTAATACTGTTTTTGTTATTAAACCCTACATTAAATTACCTTCAATTTGATATATAAACATTTGTATTTAAGTGAAAATTAATATATTCTACAAACATGCAAAGTTGAAAAACATGAAACTTTAAAAAATGTCCACACTTTTGGCCACCACTTTGTGTGGGTGTATATATATATATAGCAAAATAAAAATTAAGTATTCACTGTAAATTTAGAAAGTTAGTAAAAATTTGTTACAATAAGAGATTTCTTAAAACTGAAAAAGTCAAAGAACTAGGCATTAGTATCAGAGAAAACAGTGGCAGATTCATCAGTATATCTATATATATATATTGACTGACCCCCCCCCCACAAAATGTACTTAATTAAAATTAAACCTAAAAATAATTTCAGATTGGATTATTTCTGAAATTACCGATGGATTTTCAATTATGAGCTTTCCCAGACAGTAAAAAACAACAAAAATGTTTGATTAGTAAAAATTACCTTTGAAGATTATTATTTTCTCAAAGCTTAATATTTCAAATTCTTGAAGCTTTAATATTTTTAAGAAATCTAGAAATCCACTGATTTTTATACACTATAAATCAATAGACACTTTTAACAGAAATAATTTGTCTATATAATGTTTAAAATGTATTTCTTAATTTTTTAATTGCATTGTAAAAAGAATAAATCATTTCCCACACAATATCAGGTAATATTTCTATTCTTCTATGTATCATTTCATAGATTTTATAAATTGTAAAATGTTGGTATTAAGAAACATTAAACAAGAAAAAGACTAGATACAACAGCTTTAAAAAATAAAAATAAAAAAACACATAGAAATAAAAACCTTAAACCAACAGAACCGGGTATTTTTTATTTTTTTTTAGGATAAAGAATTTTTTTCAAAAAATATCAGAAAGAAAGCCATTTTCCAAATAGAACAATGAATTAATTTTTCACATTTTTAAGTGTAAGAGAAAATTGCAAGAAAAAACACATATGTATATATTAATCATACATTTTCTTTACATTATAAAAGACAAGATTAAGCACTTCCTTATTAAACTAACCATATAAATTTATTACAGCCATTTATATGTAATTCTATCATTCTATGATGACATTATTTTTTTCTGAATATATTTTTACACTAATCAACATGATTTGGTTTGTCGCTAGTGGGTCATTCTTTATATACAAGGGCTAATTAGACCAGGACCTGCAGTTTAAAGTGGATTCCAAATCACTAAAAATATCCATGCCCAAGGAGGGATTCTAACCCACAAACTGCTGAATCAATGTCAGGCACATTAGTCAGTTAGCTACCAGTTCATTTTGATTGTTACAAGCAAACATTAAGTAGCACATTTTGATTTATTATTGTTGTAATTTGAATATATTGCAAATAATCTTTTCACTAGGTAGCTTGCACTAATTTGTTACATTTTAAAAATACTCTCAATTAAAATTACTTAAAAATAGGTGCATATTTCATTAAAATAGGGGGAAATTAATGTTAAACTTGACATTTTGTAAAATAATATGAAAAACAGCACATATTTTTCATTTGAAATAAAAATGTTTACAAAATCCTTTACTTTATAATATTTTTATTTTTACCTTGTGCAAATTCAACAGTTCTATAAATAATTCACATTACAAAAGGCAAAGCTTTCAAATATCAAGTACAAGTACTTTATTTAGGAAAAATAAACAAGCAAGAAAATAAGTTCACTATCCAACTCTTTACAAAATTCATGTCTTATATTTTACAGAATAAATGAACAATGTTTTGATAACATTAACAATCAATAATTATGATTTCACTCTACAATAAACTTTTAACGGTTCAACATGTTGAAAGAAATGTTAAGTTTCTTTTTTTGAATCTTGTCCAATTCCAAAGAAATTGTTTCTAACAATGTGCCTCACACATTGCATAATGACATTCCTCTCATGACGTACTTCATTATCAAGAAGCTAAAAAAGGAAAAAGAATGTTAAAGATTTAAAAGGTTAAATAAAAAAATTATGTACAATACTTTCGTTTCAAATAAAAAAGCACATATTTCAGTAATATCCAATAAGGAGATATTAAAATGTGTATTATCATATTTTATGTACAATTAAACAATGATTACATATTACAATAAAATAATAAAAATCAGATATAATTTGCAAAAAAGTAAAATACCATTTCTAAAAGAGAAACTTTTTTGGGAGAAGATTGTTCTCTCTCCTGAATCTTCCTTCCATGGTAACGTTCTACACGATTCCTTTTCCCTGATTCATCATTACCTAAAATAAGGAATCATGAATGGAATAAATAACATGATTGTTAAGTTTCAGGAAAATATTAAATAACTAAATTTTAATGTTAAAATATTCAGGGTGCACAGTAAAAAAAATTTTTTTTTGAAAATAATTATCACAAAATTTTAGGAATAATAAAGTGATTATATATATTCAAAATTAAAAAAAGCATTCCTCATAAAATATTTTTGAAAACATTAATGTTATTGTCCAATGACAATATGATTTAAATAAAATACTGGTTAAAATAAATATTTCATTTCCGAGATGTTTTTATTTATTTATTATTATGATTAAACAAAATCCAATTTATTCCAAAATCTCTCACTAATAGCATTGTGGTGCAATATACATTTTTTAAACAATATATTCTATACCTATGGGAATTAAATTACAAGATTTTGTACTTATAAATATATTTATGTATAATTTTTAAACCAATAAATATTTAAACTGAACAGAGTAAGTTTTTTTTAAAATTAATATGTGTTTGTAAATTGTAAGTACAACAAATGTAGAGCATATCTACATAAAATATTTTTAATTAGAACACAATATTACTAATGGAAAGCAAATATGGTTGGAACATAAATAATCTTCACATTTCTTTACCAGTTTCAAAATAGTTAAAACCACAAATACATTCAACCTTTACTTGCACACTTCTCTAGACATCAACAACCATTTATGTTTTTTGAATGAGATAATTTTTTAAAAGTCATCACTACACTAAATCAACTAGTCTTTTATAAACCCATAACTGTCAACATATAAATTTTTAAATTTTGTAGAAGAATTCTTTTGAGCTCTCGAACCAGTACACAAAATATCTTCTTCTTCTTAGAGTTGGGTTTGTATGTCATAGGGCATCTCTGCTTTTATCTGCATTTTGTACTGTTAACTCCAAACCCAATGTTTTCTAGTTCCAGTTGCTCGGGTCACCCACTTTATTAATAAAGTGCGAGTCCTTTAATGGAGTCAAGGTGTAACTCACTAGTATGGATGATGTATAAAGAAGTTAATCTAGGGAGGGCAAGGGCCTCGCATTCGTAAATGATATGTTTGGCTGTTTCCTCTTGCATATGACATTTCCTGCAGATAGGGTCTTGCTGAAACAGTCCCATTTTATGGAGGTGTTTTATGAAATAATAGTGTCCAGTTATGAAGCCTACGATGAAACGTATCTTCTGCCTAGAGCATCTTAGAATACACAAAATATACATTTACAATAAAATTTTGTTCAGAAATGAAACTACTCTATTGCATCATTTAATATTAAATATAAGCTATAACAACTCTTATAAGAATAAAGTTTCTCAAGCTAAGTAAAATTCATGGGTGATCTTTCAGCCAAGAAATTAATTATAAAAAAAATCATATACAACTTAGGTAAATAATTAAATCTTAAATCAAACGAAACTTAAAAAACATTGAAATACATGTGAAAGAAAATAAGTAACGCAAAAATATTTTTTTGTATTATTTTAAAAAGCTCTAAATACACTTTCACTTTCTATGAGTCATGAGAAATTTTCATAAAATATTTAAGTATATATATATATATATATATATATATATATATATATATATAGGATGTTTTTTCCTTTAATTTTTTTTAAATGATTAGTAATTTTAATGTAAATACAGTTAAAATCTTATTCTTTACATATTTTATACTACAGCAACATCATTAATCAATGTATTCTGTAAACAAAATACGTTTTAGCACTATAACTAAATCAAAAGTGAATTTTTTAAGATGCCAAGCTAATTAGATTGGGAACAACACTTTAAAGTAAAATATGAACCAATACTATGTCAATGCCTAAGATGAAAATCAAATCCATTAATTGTTGAAACAAAGAATTAATAACGCAATGTATGGTATCAAATTTTATAATTATTGCTTGAGATTCAAATATCTATAATATTGTTTCTGAATCAATCAATATTTGATGCCTTCTGTAATAAGGCATTAATTGTTTAAAAATTATGAACTAGTTCAATAGTTGAAATCTTTAAAATTTTAAAATGTATATTGTTTTTATTGGTTTAATCAGATTTATTTAAAAATTAAATATATGTTGTAAAATCTTGGATTTTCTAATATTATATGAATTTTACTTTTATGTGTAGCTACTAAATTACAATGATAAATTAATTCCAATACCTTTTAGGAATATTTAACATGACAAAGTTAATTTTTAATTAACGATTTCAATCTGATACTTATGGCTAACATGGAAATAATATTTTTAGAAGATTTGGACTGATGGGTCCAGTCTTTTTAGATTTGGTGCTGTACTAAGACAAGTATAATGCCTAAAATTATAATAAAGTAAAAATCAATAGATGAAAAATTTCATTGGAAGTAATTAAAATTAAAAAATTCTGAAATTTTCTTTTGATTATTTTTATTTACAGCTTCTTCTTCTTCTTAATGGGCTTGCACGGTACTGGGCACCTCTGCTTGATAGCATTTTGTGCCATAGCCTCAAGCCCATGAACTCTTGGTTCCAATAAATTGGATCGCACACTTTATTTATAAAATCAGACAAACCCGTTTTGGAGCTAAGATGTAACTCTTTAGTATTGATGATTCCTAAAGTATTAAAACGAATGGAGGCTAAAGCATCACACTCAAAAATGATGTGATGCGCCGACTCATCATCCTTAAGACATTTTCTACAATTAGGGTCTTGAACGAGTCCCATAGTATGGAGATGTTTCCTGAAATGATAGTGTCCAGTGATGAAGCCTACGATGGTACATATCTTCGCCCTAGAACAACTATGAATTTCAGAGGCAACATTCGCCAATGATCTAACGATCATACTTTTGACCAGAAGTGTTAAACCAAGATTTATTCATCTTCTGCTCTTCCCACTTGAGTAAGGTACCCTTTATGGTCTTCATGTTGATGCCACAGAAAGGTTCCACACCAATAGGGTTAGAAGACGAACCCTGATTTGCCAGTTCATCCGTCTTTTCATTACCTTCGATCCCCATGTGTCCTGGTACCCAAAAAGGAAAACATTATTGGTTGCCAGTTCCTATTCCAGGACAATCCTAGATTTGACTTGGAAAGAATTAATGGCATTTAAGGCAGCTTGACTGTCACTACAGATTAAAATCTGCTTCCCATGGTAGCCTTTTCTAATATTTAATAAGAGACAGTCGATAATGGCAAGAACTTCAGCTTGGAATACAGTGGCCTACTTCCCAAGGCCCCTAAAGAAGTTGACACTTGGTGATAGCCCATGCACTTATTTACAGCTTAGAAATATTCTGAAGAATTCACTGCCAATAAGTTACCATTTATACATCACTTTTCGACATCAAAATTTTACCAGTTTGATATTTATAAATAGTAGATAATTTTAATTAAAAAACACTTTGTCTTTTTAGAAGTCATTTTTAAAATAAAATGGAGTAACTGTGATTACTCATCCTTTGGATTGAAGTTAAGTCAGATTTAACTATTCATTTTATTTTATGAAATTAAAATGAAAAATATGCATTTACATACAAGTCTAAACATATTTAAAGTCAATAATTTCTCGTATTTTTATCTATTCATCTTAACTTCATGTGTTAAAATCATATGAAATTTACTATTTAGCTGCAATAAATTGTGATTCAATCTTAAAAAAAAATAAATAAATAAAATAAAATAAAACTAGAATAAAATTTTTAGAACATTATCAAAATCGACATACTAAACAATATTTTTCTATAATTTTATGTTCTTTTCAAACAATTCAAATAAAAAAGCAATACAATTTTCATTATATTAGATACCATAAATTTCCCATTTGAAAATTCAATAATTCATTGAAACTGAAACAATAAGCAAATGGTATTTTTAAATGATTATTCAGAAAAATGTTATAATATTATGGATAGATCAACACCTTTCCTTTTTCCCTTAATTCTTGAAGCAAGCTAAACACTGTTTAGTATTAAAGATAAAATTCAAAAGTCAAAATTGAACTGTTTAGTGATAATATTTAGAAAAATTATCTCACACTTATTGTACCAATACCTTTATTTAAGCTATATTTTGAATTTATTTGGTTTGTCATTCGACAATGGGGTGAAGGAGCTATCTACACTGAGACCTACAATTTAATCCAAATCACTACAAGTATCCCCATTGAAAAGAAAATCAAGTAATAGAATTATTGTGAAGTAAAAGATAAATTGCTAATTATTCAGCAACAAACTCAGGTGGTGGATAAATTTAACATGGTAGAGGAAATATTGTTTGACAGTCAATAAGGGAATGAAACAATACAGCAACCAAAGAATTTCTCTACATTAAATATATTTAAGTTTTGTTTTTTAGAATAAAAAAGTGCAAAAAGGTGCCAGCTCAAATACTGAGCTCTTCAAAATAATGATTTAATGTAACAGTTATTCAAATTTAAGGTATACCTCATGTTATGGACTTGAATTTAATGAAATGTTAATAAGTTTAGTTAAAGGTGTTTCTAAAACTAGTTTAATTTTTAATGGTTTTAATACATTAATCTGAATTAACACTTCTAAAAAGAAAATAGTATTTTGCACCATATTTTAAGAAGCATAATTTAAATACCTTAAGTTATAAATTTTATTAATATTTGTGAAGTGAATTCATAACTTAACACAACCTCCATAAGCTTTTAGACATGCTTAAACAAAAATACCTGACTTCCTTAGTACAAAATGTTTTAAAGTTAAAATAAAATGAGGTAAATTATTTTTCAATATTAATTATATAGATATGTATGTATGTATATATATTTTTTTTAAAATGTACTCACTAAATTTTTGATAAAATATATTACACAAAAGCAAATGTTTTAGTTTATGCAATAGAAAAATAATTTAAGGTGATTGAAATAAAGGGATATAAAACATATTGTGGAATAATTGACAATAAGTAACCAGGAATTATTTTTTCTTCAAACTAAATTTACTGCACCTTTTGCATTGATATGAACAAATTTTTAGAAATGCAGAGAGGAAAAAAAATATTTAAATCTAACAGATGTAATTAAATATTTAAAAAATAAAATAACACATAAAATTGATTTGTTATTTTTATTCATCAAAAATTTACTAACCTTTATTATTTTGTTCATTTGAAGTAGTTTCTTCAGTTTCATTTATAACATTACCAGTATCTTCCAAAGACTGATTTTCAATTGAATTTGCTTTTCCTTCTGTGAAAATGAAAAAATTTTGTGACAAAAATATTTGAATAGAATTTGATTAAAAAAATTCTTTAAATACTTACATTATAAGTAGAAAAACATTAAAAATATTTTAAATTGAAGATTATTCAGGAGTCATATTAAGAAATAGGCATGAAAGGGTAGCATTTTGAAAGTATGTTTTAAAAAAATTCAAACATGAATCTGATTTTGATGAAGACAATGCAAATAATTAAAAAACCATAGACCTGCACACTAAAATCCATAGGAATTTACCCGGCAAATAATCGAAAATATATGCTGCTGATAATGTGGTGTCACATAAAACAAAAGATACATAATATGATTCAAAATATAAAGAAAATTTACAGAAGAAAGTCATTATGGAAAACATCTGACTGGATCCTATTTAAATCCACCTCATTGCAAAGTGCGATAAACTGTAATAAAAGCATCAGACTGATAATCCTGAGAAGATTCTAGCAAAATATACTGCTTTTTAGTTTTTAATAACTTTGAAAATATAGGTTAGACATATTTTGAAAATAAAATATACTTATTTTGTTAATAATTAAATGAAAGAAATGGATTACTTTCAAACTGCAGATTGGATAATTTTTTTTATTATTACTGAGCATGCTTTGTCTTTCGCCTTACATTAACATATTTGTTATTATTTTATTACTCTTTTCTATAGATTTTAGCTTAAAATTTGATGTGTTACTTGTATGATTTCGCTTAATTATGATGATAAACAATCATGAATATCTTCAGAATGAAAGAGCTCAGGTCAGGACAATGTGAAATAATGATAAGCAATAGCAAATGTTATACCTTTTTGTGAAACCAAATTCGCTCTTGAATGAAACTGATTATAGCTGAAATAAGTCAGCCAAGTCATGGCACCACTCATTATTTATTATTTTTTAAAATATGCATAAGAAAATTTGAAACTTTTTTTAATACATAATCTGCAGATTACAGGAAATATACAGTATATAATAATTTACACTAAAACTTATTTTATTTATATTATCATTAAACCTAGTTTAAAATTTTATTAAAAAAACAATGATTAGGGTATTGTTTTCATAATCAGAAAGTAGTCAGTTTAAATCCAATATATCTGAAAATCTGTTGTGATCATTAAAGACTGCTTCAGAACATTAAATAATGTTCTCTAAATAAATCAATACTTTTGGGGGTGGCAGGATGTTTTACTTCGTCTCTTCTAAATTATGAAAACTCTTACTTAGTAGTATCCATCTATCTGGTATAGCCCTTTGTTAACAGTGAAATATGCTGGTGCAATTTACTAAAACATAGGAAGTTAATAATATTTATATATATAAACCAGTTCATGAAACTAAGTCTTTGGGTTATTTTTATATTGAATATTTAATGAAAAGGGAAAAATTAAGCTTTTGTGACCAATAAGAAGTTTGTGACTAAGCAGTTTTCTTGTCTTCCAAATTTAACATGGGACAATGTATAAAAACACATATATATTTTTTAATATTAACTGTAATATTAAAAGCATTTAATAACAGAGTAAAAAAAATTATACAACCAAAATCAAGAAGAATACTATAAACTTTTTCTGATCTTAACAATTTTTTTAAAAAATTTTTGTAGTGCAAAAGCATATCATGAAAATGGAATATAAAATAAGTATGAAATAGTACATAACACTCAGACAAAATAGTACATAACAATAATTACATCAAAATTAGAAAAACATGACTACAGTGAGTTAAAATTTAGTTATTGGATGTCAATTGCAGATCAGCTCTCTAAACCAGCCAATATCAACAATCATTTGCAGCAATTCTAACAGTAAATGAAAAGCATTTTATCAAATAAATTAATTAGCCAAGCAATTTTACTCAATTTAAACTTAATTCCAGATTCAAAATTAATAAAAATCCAAATTCATAAGGTATAACTAGGAAATTAAAACATGTGCATGTAGTTTATTATATCAATAAAAAATCAAAATAAGAAATAATAAAGAATCTGTTGCAATACAATACTTTGAATAGATAGAATTTATGACAACAAATAAAATAATTTTAAGTAAATCTAAATAAAATTAAAAGTTATATTTAATGAAAAGAAAAATTTATACCAACCTAGATAAAAACACTTCAGACATTGGATATTATAAATAACATTCCTAATTATTTTGGGTAATTTATTAACAAAAACAAATAAAGTTAATAAAGAGCTAGAAATATTAGCAAAATCTAATAAGTATATAAACCAAATTCACATGATGTGGTTGGTCACTAATTAGGATATGTAGCTTAAAGTGAATTTCAAACAACTACAAACATTATACCAAAGGCTGGAATCAAATCCATGATCTATTGAATAGATTGCATAGAGCACAAGATATTCAGCTATCAATTTGGTCAAATCTAATTTTAATTTAGAAGCTGAAATATCACCTTTCAAAAATACTTTCATATAAAATGTAAATTTTTTTCTACTAAAGTGATTTAAAATGTTGTAAATGAAATTGGTTGGCAATAACATAAAAATTTATATGAGCAAAACAGTTATTAAAAAAAATTAAATGGAGTAATCCTGTAATCAATCAAATGTTACACAATTTTTAAGCTTTACAATATAAATAAAAGTTATACTGAATTCTTTGACACTTTTGCTTCCTCAACTGAACTATCAAAGGAAAATTATTTTTGTAGAAACAAATTAGGTGTTCTTACACATTTGATGCTACATAAATGAAAATCGGTGCTTTACAGAAGAATTGTACAGCTTATGCTGATTAGAATGATTTCACATTTGATACAGCACATGCACTATTGACTAACAGGACAAAATTGCTTCTTTCTATCAGTTTATAAAAATTTAGTGCTGATACTATTTTACCATGCAATGGAGAAATATTACATAACTTTTTGAATGAAATTCAATTAGCATGCAATCAGTAAAATTATAAATGATTTACAATATTTCTAAACTATTTAGGGTATTTTTGGTATAAACATGTAATGTCAAAGCTAAATATAACAACCCTCTGCAGCCTATAACATAAAAGGTCTTAGTAACAAATTGTTGCAATACTGGATATAATTTTAAACAATGTACAAATAGATGCTTGCATGTTCTGAAAAAATGGCTATTAATTGGACTCGCTCTTTAAGATTACAATTAAATTCTTAAAATGTGTACTTTCAACACATTTATTTTTCCAAAGAAAAAATCTAAAATGATTGTCTTTTGTGCATGACAGTTCTTTTCACAAGCAATTTCATGTAATTATGTTAGAAGTTCATAATAACCCTATTAGAGGCTGAAGAAACAAAGTAATGTTGGGTGTGAAACTTTCATTAATTCTTGACTTCAAAATATTTTGGGGATGCTGTATACAATCATCAATTATTAAGGCAGTTTTTCTGCATTTAATCATAACTTGCTTATCCATGCAACATAAGCATTCCTCAAAAACACTAAATATCATCAAAGGTTTAGAATTTTTATTGGAAACTAGTAAAGTATTGATACTTTTAACTCCTTGCCTGTTGCTGTAGGCGTATATAGTTTTAATAAAGTATGCTTCTCAGCAATGCACTGCTATGATTACAGCTGGACCCATGGCTTTAGAATGCAATAGAATGTCCTTTACATTGTTTACAATAGAATAAAAAAATGAGCGATTTGGAGATCTTTTTCTTCAATACACTGCATAAAAATCAGTGGCACTAGGAAGCAAATCTTGTAAGTTATCCATGGTAGTTAAGGGGTTAAAACATCTCAGATGTCACACCAATTGTAGTTTCATCTTTTGAAAACAAATGATCTGTCAGGTTTCCTCCTATAAAATAGTCCATCTCATCTACATTAGAAACATTATCTGCATCATTTTCCTTCTTTCTGTTTCTTTGATGACAGAAGCACTTTCCCCAGAAAGTTTGTGGGAAAGAAAAACCATCTTACTTTAAACTTCTGCAATCACCCAACTGATGCTTTGAACACAATTTCATCAATGTGCATTTGTTGACTAAAACAACTTAGGACTGAATAAATTTCCAACTATTGGAATATTCTTGATTACATTATTTAAACCATTCAAGCTTTTGAAATTTTTCCTCACAAGATTGATTTCTAGATCGTTTAACAGCCAATTCTTTTTCAAAATCAAATGCCACAAATTAATTATACCAAATAATGTGCTTTTAAATAATCGTACAATCTGACTTTTTTATCACTAGCAATATCGTACTACATTTGTAGGAAGTTACCATATTGTTCAGTGGTGAATATGTAATTCTCTTGTTTGCAAATTTAATTTGCACTTAGGTTTGGTTTGTTTGTCGCTCAACGGTCATTTTTTGCACACGAGGGCTAATTAGACCGGGACTTACGGCTTAAAGTGGATTCCGAACCACTACAAACATCCATGCCCAAGGTGGGATTCGAACCCACGAACTGTTGAACCGAAGGCAAGAGCGCTAACCATTCGGCTACCAGCTCGGCTAATTTGCACCTAGAAAAACGAAATCAAGATATTCATTTCACTCTTTCTTTCATCAGGAGCCCCACAACTGGAACAAGACTGCCCCTCACTCAACAAATTGTCATATCATACTTGTATGACAAATATTAGTAAGCCTTCAATTTCTTTTAAATTTTTAAGCAGAGAGAAAACTATGTTTCTTGACATTGTTTACAATAGATTCCATTACCTCCCCTCATTGGAAACAGAATTTCAGCCCTAACTTCTGAATGGACATCAAGACTTTATTTAAAATGATATTGCTGGCAAGGTAATTCTACATTTACAAATTTTGGCAATACAATAATAAAACTTTATTTTCAGTTACATATTTTGAAACAAACTCTTCTTGGGAAAAATACCAGGAAGAGTATATGCTGAATTTGGATGTCGTATAGGTATTAGATGATACAGAGCAGTCATTATGTTGGAAGCAAAATAAAGTAGAGAGGAAAAGAGTAAGGGATTTTATGGCTGGAGTTATAATAGAAGTCTTGTTAATGTGGGATAATTAAAACAAGCTTCACTGTATAATAAAAATAGTCAAAAATAAAAAAATACAAACCTTCAGTTGCTTGTACATTAGATGATCGATTTCCAGTCCCATTTGATTCATTTACAGGAGTTTTAATCACACTATGAGATTGATCATGATCCGATTCTTCGCTTGATTCATCTGATGGAGCTTTAGTAATTGGAATTTCCATAGGAGCTTCATCATCAGAATCTAATCATAAAAATAACCATAATTGATAATAATAAAAAAGAATTAATGAAACATTTTATTTATTTTCTCTGAATTAAGAATATTTGTTTATTGATAAAGCATATAATGCAGGAAGATAAGTAAATTTTCCGAATACGCAATAATCTGCAACTAAAATGAATGCGTGAATTGACAGTGAATTTGATACACTGTGCAACACATCTAGTAACTTATCAAACTAAAATGATAATTTTTTTTCTTCTTTTGGAATATGAACTAACATTACCATTTACTTTTGCAACACAATTTGAACTGATTAATGATAAATTATTTTGATGCAAACCCAAGGAAAATGCAATGCAAATAATTTTCCTCCTCCCAAAAAATGCATTAGCTAAAAAAAATTAAAACTTATTTCTTATATCTAACATTACACAATATAAAGTTGTTTTTCCTCATATAACCAAATATAATAAGCAAAATAATGATTACCTACTTAAAAGAAAATACTTTAAAACTTTTATATTAATAAAAAAACAAATATTTTTAATTCAAGAAATAAATATATTAAATTACTTTCCTTAAATTGTTAACAGTTACTTGTTTCAAGAATATTGCACTTTTAATTAATTTTTCAAGAATAGAAGCAAATGGAAAAAAGGAAATTAACGATTAAAATCAATAAAATATAATGGCATTTATCTCTTCATTATTAAAGACTGAAAAATAATATTCTAAAAATCATAAATTAATTATTAATCGAAAATTTATAGTCAGTGTACTTTGAATAATTCTCTTTTAATACTAACCATTTCAAATATACTTATTTTTCATTATGCTCTAGCACTAATACATTTACCTTTTCTCATCAAAGTACTGACATGTTTAATTTAAAATGAATGCACAAACATGTAAAAAATGTTTCAGTTGTATTAATAATAAAACCATATTACCTATAATTCAAATTTTTATTGTTTTTAATTCATTCTTATTAGTGTTATTCTTTGTTAAATTCAAATTATAAAGGAAAGCATGTGCAAAAGGTAAAAAGCTTTCATCTTCTCTCATTATGACTTAGCAATTAAAAATTATTTTTGCACAATTTGAATACCATGTTAGTGATTGGTTTCTCACTCTATAAACCAATATGTGTGTTTTTGCATACAAGGGCTGATTTGACCAGGATCAAAAGTCTAACGCAAACTCTAGACAACTACAATAACCTTCTTGTTGTTTGGAATTGAATTCAATAACTGTTTAACTAAAAATCAGAGTACCACCCTTCCAGTTAGAAGTTTGTCATATTACGTGATTTAAATATTCAATTTCAAATTTCTCATAGCTAAAAAATATTCTAGATATTCAAATAAATATCATTTTGATAAATGAAAATAACAAACCATTAAGAATTTGCACTTCAGGTTGTGGAGCATTTTCAATCTCATCAGTTTCCTTAACAGGTGCTTCTGAATTTGGAATGTCAATGGGAGCTTCCTCAGTACTTTCTATTTAAAAAATAAAAATAATTTTCAGTAAATTTTTATATTTTTAAAGACCAGATAAATACAATTTTTTAAATATTTAAGAAAATTTTTATTTAAAAGAATACATGAACTGAAACATGCAAAATATCAGAAAGCAGTTAAATAATCAAAGAATTATTAAAATTTTTAACATAAAGATGGAAGCAAACACAGTTCTAGAAATGTTTGGAGTTATTTAGGAATGTAAATTACCATCTTCTGTATCAGTAGAATTGTCATATTTTATCTTCATCCCTAAAAATCTTGGAAGTTTAATATGGCACTCTTCTTCTGATTCAGATTGTCCTTCACTAAATCGAGAATCATTGTGTTGAGGTCTAATTTTTCGGCGATTACGTTTATTTCTATTGAAACGATTTTCTTTCCAACTTTTCCTCTCAAATTTCTGTTTTTTAAACTTCCTATGATATTGAAAAAATAGTAATACTAATATCAATAAAAAGCTAACAAATACGCACTAATACACAAATATAATGAATGGAAAATAACTTATCTAATAAATTGAAATAGTAAATTAATGAACATTTAAATAAAAGATGTTTAAATTTAACAAATCCTTTTATCTAAAATTTAATGATTTAACATAAAAATAAATAAATTTTTTGCATGCATACTTTTTGTGATGCCTTAAATCTTATAATGGTGAACATTTTGTTTATAGACATGATACTTTTTTATAAAAGTATATCAATAGATATTAAAAAAACACTGAATAAAGTGATACGAAAAAACAAATGTTATAAAGTAAATGCCAATATAAAAATCAGTAGTACACCATAAGTGAAAATCTTATAAGACTAGTTTTTTATCACCTAGTAATATGAATCAACATTTTTAAACAAAGCAAAATTATTTAAATTGTGTAATTTTATTTTTAAACAGATATTTTACTTTAACTTTCATCTTTTAAGCTTGCATTATTAAAAATAAACTTTAATAATTTGAAGTGTAATATATATATATATATATATATATATATATATATATATATATATATATATATATATATATATATATATATATATATATATATATATATATATATATATATATATAGAATAAATACAAAAAAATGTATACATATTCTATTAAATACCTAAAGTAAGTTAAAAATAAATTGTGAAAAACATTTTGGCACAGCAAATTATCTTTTCTATTTCAAGTTCTATCTCCAAAATTAAGAAAAAAGAAAATAAAATGAAAATTTTTATGATTTCAATTACTTGGTAAAAAGTGTATAAGGGCAAAAATAACATAAAATGTATTGCTCTAATTACATTTTAAAATCTAATCAAGAATAAATTCAACAAAAAAATTAGCAAACAATACAAATTATTTTCCAATGAACCACATAAGTGCTTTAAAATTTTTATAAAGATAAAATTTACAAAACATATTGAATAAATAATAACAAAATAAAAAAGTAATATATATAGTATGTTTTCCTCACCCAAAATCTTTTTCTTCCACTACTTCTCCTCTAGCTTCTTTTTCAGCTTGTTCAGCTTTTCGTTTTAAAATATTTTCAGATGTTGGAAATCGTCTATAAAAATAAAACATGATTAGAGAAATATAAGAATAGATATATTATAAAGAGACTCAGCATACAAGTTTGATTTAAAAATATCAAAAAATAAAATTCACTGAACAAGAGTTAAAAATTTACATTGGCAAATTTATAACAAGCAAATTTTTCTCAAGAATAAAAGGACAAAAAACAGATTGAAGTTGAAAATTTTTTTAAATTTTCGCCAAGAACTTCAGTTTTCTTTAACAGCTGGTAAAACATTAAATTAACAGATGTAAGATATTTTGATCAGTATATTGTGTGTAAATAATTGTAACTATTTGCATTAAAGGCAACATGACTCATACTAGCTCAATAACATATTATTCCAATATATTTTATATAATATAATAAATTAAAAGTTATTTTGTATAAAATCATCACTAAAAATTTTAAAAGCTATAAAACCAAATATTAGAAACATCTTTTTATTAGCAAATTTTCATTTTGAATTTCTCATAAATACATTAAACTTACACACATGTAAATTATGTTCACACAAATTTTGTTCAATGAAATTTTGCAAACAGATTTAACAGATAGTAACTCAATGAATATAAATATAATTGTATCTATCAAATTTTAATACATAAAATTTATTAGTAAATTAAAAGAAACGATTTTAACTTTATTATCAAAATCCATAAAGTTAAAATTATTAAATAAAACAAGTTAGGACAAAAAATTTTTGATAAATTATAACAAGAAAAATTTGGAATTATAAAAAGCATCAAGTGTTATTTATATATAATAGCAAAAATTTTGAGTATCTTATGAATAAATATAAATTCATGTTCTAAATATTTTGGCAATAATTTTTTAGAAATTAGAGAATTCAATAATTAAAATTTAAATGCTATTTTAATTAACATTCACTGAAGTCCATCTTTCAATTTCAATCCAAAGATTTTATTTGAAAATTATTAATCTAATATAATTTTATATCATGTGAAGATTCAGTAAATCATAATGTCTGCATTTAAATCTTCTAAAATTTGTTTGCAATCAGTACCCACATTTTAACAAATTTTCTTCACAAGCCAACTTTTGAATTATATTTTTGTTCCAATTATTATTATTATATTCTTCATAAATTTGGAATATTTTATTCTCTACTAGCAAAAATGTTAATACTTTATTCTATATTTTTCTTCTTCCAGGGCACTACAGCCTGTTGCAGGCCAAGGACATCCCTAATAGTTGTTGCCATCTGGTCCTGTTCATTACAAGGCTCTTCCAGTTTCACTTATTTATAAAATTAAAGTCCTTTTTGACTAAATGAAGCCACCTAATTGGTGCACTTCCTAATTTTCTGTTTCCCACGAGATTAGTAAAAGTGAGCTTTTTTATTGGTTTTGCATTATCAGATTGATGCAAATGCCTGTGCCATCATAATCTATTGCATTTTATAATTTTAACAATATCAAGTTGCTTGTAATTTTGATATATTACAAAATTAAACAATAATCTCCAGCTATTATTCTCATGCACAAAAAATGTTTCTTAAGACTTTACATTCAAAGGTTAATAAATTGTTTTCACGTAATTTAGTAAATGTCCAGCATTCATTCCCATAAAGCAAGATTGGTTGATTTAGTGTTTTACAGATGTTAATTTTTGTTCTTAAATTCATAAATCTAGATTTTAATTCTAAATTTTTATGGAATTTTAATGAATTCATGGAACATTTTGAAACCTTAAGTAAATCCTAAAATCTTTATTACTGTTTAATAATTTTTGATACTTTTTATATAAATAGAAACATTTATAAGATTTGTAATAATGCAATTCCAACCATTTTAATAGCATTTTAAATCTAATTTAATCATATGTCAAATTAAATTAATCGAAAAAATTAATAGTGTTTCCCATCTTGTTTTCCTTTCAAACAACATACTTTTTATTTAGCTTTGTAAGCAAAGTAGATGAATCACATATTACCTCTTTATTGTAATCACAAAAACAAAGATTATATATAAAACCAATAAAATTGTAATTTTGTTAAGTAGCCATGTTAATTTTTTAAATTCTTAGAGAAAATTCTAATAACTTCATTCTTTTTCAAGAAAACTTTTTAAACATTTGGATATGTGGAGGTTAAAAACATTAAAAAATTTTACGTGTTTAATTATAAATTATAGTAAGTATTCTTTGGTAGTAGTTTGAAATTAATTTAAATACTTATTTTAATTTATAAATAAATTTCTTTCAAACATTTTATGCAAAAATCTTATACATTTATAAATACAAACACATTTTATTTTGGCAATTGATGTATCTCAGTATTTAAGCATGATCCTAAAGACAATGCCCTGTGTAATAAGTACATTAACTCATCAAATTTCATAAAAAAGATGTTGCAAAATGTCAAAATATAGAACTTTTTAAAATATAAAAGATTATCAGACACTTTTTAAAACATGACATTAAAAACTATTGTGATAATCGCAAGAAAAAAATTAAATCTTTAGGAAATAAAATATTTTAATGATTTTTCAAAAAAGTTCAAAACTTCGAAGCACAAAAACATCATTGAAAATTATTCAACTGAAAATCAATCATTTCTTTTAAAAATTCTATGTCAATTAGTTAAAGCATGTCTCCTTGTCAATGAAAAAATTAAAGTCCTTAGTAAAATATGTTTAAAGCAGAGGTGCCCAATGACATACAAACCCAACTCTAAGAAGAAGATGTTTAAGTATAAAAAAAATTTCCCTTTTTATTTTAAACAAATTATTAAAATACTTATTATAAATCCTTGAATTTAAGCTTCAAGATAAGACTGAAATTAATTCAAGGATTTATAATGTGTGATATAAGCATCTAAATCTAATAATAAAAATTTACTTAAACCCTTTTGAAATCTAAATACATTTAAATTCATTGTGCTAAGTTAAAAAGGGAATACAACTCTAGACATTAAAAATAAATTTTCAATTATTTTTTAATTATTTTCAATGACTAATAAATAAAATTAGTTTAATTAAAGAAAATTGAAAGTAATTTAAGTATATGTAATTTTTTGTCATTTAATGGATTTTTCAATGAAAAATACAAGATAATTACTTTTTTCTTTCTTCTCTCCATTTCTCAATATCTTCATCATTTTGCAATTTGTTTATTACATCAGCATAGCCAGTATCATGTTGCTGTAACAAACAACATTTTTAAATTAAGTATTCTTTAAATATATTGGAACATCTTCAAAGAAAACAAATGTATTATCATAGCCCAACCTTTTTTTGTCACAGTACATTTTTACTAATTTCAAAATTTAGCAACAGACACACACAAAAAAGTTTAAAGTTGTTTACTTACCTATAATGATAATTTTGAATGTAAAATAATAAGATATGTACTGCAAAAGCAACAGTATGTTTATTACAGGTTTCATGTAGATTTCCAAATCCATTTTGTTTGACAAATTCCAGGACTTTTCTAAATTATTGGATTATAGGTTGTACAAAATAAAGCGTAAATTCAGAGTTTTTAAACATCTTCAATAGATTCGTATTTATTAATTTATTTAGTATTTCAAGATGTGTATAACAACCTCTATAAATATACTTTTTCAAAACAAATACAGCTGTAGATAAAGTTTCCACGATGACTTTTTTTAAAATTATTATTTTAATATAACAGTAGTTCTAAATTTTTCTTCTGTTTACTTTCAAATCCTTTTAAAACTAAAAAATTTCCTATCCATATTGCAGCCTTTATATTTCCTTAATCATTCAAAAGATTTTTTTTATTTCTTCCTTATTTATGTATACAAAATTTTGATGATAATTTAAACTTCTATCAAAGTGAAGCACATAATTACTGGCATTCTTAACTTTTCCTTTCAATAAGTTGGAAAAATAAAGTGCAATTCCCAAAACTGTTAAATAAGCACAATTTTTTCAGAACAACTGAATTGCTTTGCAATAGCATATTCTGAAAGAGACAATTAGCTTGAAAGAGACAATTTATATTGTTATAAGAACTGTAGCCTAATCCATTGTTTAAAACTTTAAGAGTTCATAAAATTTGAATGTTTAAAATTTCTTTTGAAGAAATAACTGAATCTATAAATTTTCAGAACATGTTTTGGGTTTACAATCTTATTAACAGGTACATCAGTAGTGAAAAAATATCTTTTAAATTAGTACATTTTTTGGCAGATACAGTCCGCTTTAATAAATGCACGTTTTTTTCCCTTTCATATAAAATTTGATTTTTGTATGAATCGCCCATATTTAAAATATAGAAGTCTTTCTTTCAAAGCAGATGGGGATATGTTTTTTTAACCATGCAAAATCCAATCTTTGTATGGCTTTTCCAGAGTTCACTGGTTAGTGAACAGACACTTTCCACTAGGCATATTAAATAATTTATTTCATTGATAAACAAATTCATCCTGATTCACTGAAATTGTACACAATTTTAACCAAGGGAGACATGGAAAGTATATTTAAATATTAATATTCAGTGAATTTTAAATAATATAAAGAAAACAAATGCAAATAGAAAAATAAATTAAAATCACCCATCTGATTGCACAACATGACAATCTGGGTTTGGTGTTTACTTCACTTTGCACACATAACTCTAAATACTACTAAACTGGATTATAATGAAATTATTGTGGCTGAACTAGATCTTTAAACAGTTAAGAATACAACAAATCTAATATTGATCATGCTACCATATAGTGGTAATATTAAGAGCTAATATTTAATTAGGTTCTTGGACAATTTTATTGAAAATATAAAATATTTAAACAAAAAATTTTTTAAAAATTATAATATTTTTTTAAAAAATAAATGCATCAAGGTAAGTAAAAACACTAGAAGTAATTCACAATTTTCAAGGAGTCAAGTCAAAATTCCAGGGGTTTCAATGGCCTTTAAAATAATTTTTGAAGTTTAAGAAGTTTCCAGGAGTTGTGTGAACCCTGTTATTAATTTACTCTCTCTTATAATAAAAAAAACATTATAATTTTTATTATATACATTTCTAAAATTTGGTAGCACACAAAAATGCCACAGTATAGTGGTTAAGAATCACTGCCATAGCTATTCAACATAGTTTTGATATATGTAATCTATACATTACATAAGATGCAAAAAAATGCTATTTTCAGATACACAAATGGGAAAACAATTAAGCAATAAACAATATGGTAAAATTTTAAAAAATTGAAAATATCTGAGAGAATTATAAAAACTAAACAATTTAAATAAAAATATTAACTAAGAATTTTTTTTATTCTATAAATTAGTGGATTTCTGTAAGCTTTGACTATAAGACTGCCAATGTACGCAATTGTATTGTGATGGGTTTTGTAATTCTTCCTTATGCTCTCTGCCTGGACAACATCAAATTTCGATGCTACTTATTTTGACTTGTGCTCTGTACTTGGGATTTTAAACTTTTACTGAGATATTGTTTCATTATAATCATAAAAAAATAGTATGTTTTCTGCTCAAATAAATACTTGTGGCATATGAGGATTAAGGATTTACTACTTTAAACTATAGGTTCCACAGTGATTAGGCTGGAACTTATAGTTTAAAGTAGTTTTCAAATACTTTATACCTAAGAAATGATGCAAACCAAATTGTTGAACTGTAATCCAGATTATCATAAAATATTATCACATGAAATATATAGAAAAATTATTTTCCTCATTGATGACTTTTTTATCTTTTAAACGCGTTTCACAAAAAGTTTTTAATCAGTTAAGATTAAGTCCTGAAGAAAAATTGAATATAAATGAGAATTAAAAGGTAGCTTGCCGGTTTTCTAACTTGAATGAACTTGTCAATTGTTTTCCTCATGTGAATTAACATTTGTTAAATTTTAATACAAGTCATGTGACCTGATTGGTTTGTTTGTCGCTCAACGGTCATTTTTTGCACACGAGGGCTAATTAGACTGGGACCTATGGTTTAAAGTGGATTCCGAACCACTACAAACATCCATGCCCAAGGTGGGATTTGAACCCACGAATTGTTGAACCGAAGGCAAGAGCGCTAACCATTCGGCTGCCAGCTCGGCGACCTTACACCTGAATTTAATTTGTCATAAACTTATGAGTTGCATGCTACAGAAACGATATCTTAAGTTTTTAATATTTTCTATTTGATTACTACTTTTTTTCAGTGATTCTCAGTTTAGAAATTTACTTAAAATGTTGACTAAATAAATTAAGAGGTATATATGACTAAAATAGATTATAATTTTAGTATTTCTGACTTTCAGACTCTAAATTACAATTTATCAAAAATTATTATTCACCATTTTTAATATTACATTTTACACATTATTGGTCAATTGAGCTTAAAAAATCAGAATTTTATTTGTTATAAAAATCTAAATCAACTTTAGCTTGATACGACCATTTAAAAATATATCTTTAAACTACCATATGAAAACTCATTTCAAATTTTTGTACAAGGATTTCATTTTGGGTGATTAAATTTCTTAAAATTGCAGCTGCAAAAATAGCATTTGGGAGCTAAATGCTGTTGATGAATACATTTCAATAGCAAACTTTATCTACAAAAGAACAGAATAAAATTACTAATTTGTAGAATTAACAAGGCATCAAATTTGGTGTCAGCTATTTTATGCTAATGAAAATAAATTCAATTTTAATTTGTTGTTTATTACATTTCAAGATGAAAGCAAATTATTCCATTAAAGAATCAGAAATATTTTGAACAGAAAATATCTGAAATTAAAATCAGATAAATTATGCTGATCAGTAGTGTTTTTATATAAAGTTAATAAAAATTAAGTCAGAAGATTTATAAATAAATAAAAGAGTATTAATTAAAGAAAAAAGTTTTAACAGCAAACAGAGATACAAACTTTTATGTAATTAATTGCACAGCCAGTTTTGCTGTTTTATTAATGGTGATCAACACTTTCACATATATTCAGCATCGTACAAAGTATTAAACTTAAGACACAAATACAAATAACACCAAAATCAACTAAACTAAACCTGTGGCATGACAGCTTGATACGAGCCAAAGCCTGCAGTGCTTATCTCTGCTTTCATGAAAGCAAAACTCTCATAGTTTAACTCCCAAGCAGGCTTAGTACTTAGTTCATTGAACCACTGAAGGGATGAAAGGCTGAGTTAACCTTGCACAACCCGAGGATTGAACCTCAGATCTGTGCCTTGCAATTGTGAAGCACTACCACAATGCCAAAGGGTTTCCAGCAAAATCAACTCCCCAATAAAAAATAATATAATTCCAAAACATAAGTGCTCGGTCATGAAAAAAAGAATTTTGTATAAGGTTACAATGAAATGTTATTTTGACAATTATACATCACAAGCAAAGCAATTCTTTTAATTTGCTTGCAATTTGGTTGGCGCCTGTTTTATGTTCTTTCAAAAGGAAAAAGTACCGTTACATATATAATTTAACGATAACCACATTATTAATAAATTAATTATATTTCTTCATAAAACAGACAAAATTAGTTATAAAATTTCTACAAATGAAAAATCTAGATATATATCTGCTGTAATTTAATGACTAATTAAAAAGAGAAAAGTTAAAAAATATTTTCAGAATCTATCTCAAAATGTTTATATTTTCTACTAAAGTCATAAGCAAACAACTTACAAATAATTAATTTTATATATAATATAATATAATTTTAAAATATATAAATAAATTAGTACAGAAAAACTCACCATTCTTTTGTGAAGAGTAACGATTTTAGGATGTGCTTCAAAATTGCAGCCAGTATAATGACACTTTGAAGAAAAAATTTTTATTTTACAAGATTGATACAAATAAAAAAGCATATTAAAAAAATTCATAAAAAATACAGAAAATATCATGTAATCTTCCAAATTTAATTTGGAGGATTAAAATTAATTTGATAGCAAGCATTAAATGTTATCAATTAAAAAATGTGGTGCAAAAAATAAGTTGTTAACAAGTTTAAATTTACCTTTAAATTAGTGAAAAAATCTATTGTAAGAAAATATTTCAATTTCCCAAACAGTAAATTACAAATAATTATAAAGTTTTCAATGACTAATTTTCTTAGATACACAAAGTCTTCCAGAACAAATGTTTGGTTACCATATTGATAACTGCAACATTTTGAAATTTTTTTAAAATACGGAATCTGATAATTTAAAAGTAGGGGGAGAAGAGAGAGAATAAAATTAATGTAACACATCTGCAGTCTCCATCATATTTGCTGATAAATATTTTTCATATGCTTAAACATATTTAGATGAATTTAAAAAATGCTAAATTTATTATTTGAAAAAATACTGCAACATTTTTAACACAAATATCAAAATAAATGGGAGGAAAACTGCAATTTATAATGTAAAATTTAGGCAAATTAATGGATATAAGGAAATATATTCAATGTTTTTTGTTTGACATTTTTATAAATGGCACTAATAAACATCTTTCCCAAAAAACAGTTGATGCACTGCATACATGAAATATAACAGATTTTCATATTAAAAATAAATTATAAAAAAATATTTTTTTATATTATTCTCATACAGATATTGCATAATAAGGCAAATTTTTATTGTATTTTATACAAATCATTGCTAACACAATCATAGTTCTAACTGCAATTAATAATTTGATTTAATTAAAAGCTTTCAAGGAAAATTCTTGAGAAGGCGAAGGCCCATCCAGGGTTGTCATACCACTGAGGAAGAAAGGAAGGAAAAGTTTTCAAATTTTGTTGCCAACAATAAATTATGAAAACACATTTTAAGTTATTTCTAATCCAGCATAAAAGGCAAGACTTTTTTGAATTTTTAAAATTATTAAAATATAATTATATAAAAATTTAAATTAATGATTTAGGCCTTGTGAAATTACATAGTATTTTGGAGGCAGTGCTATTTTTGATTAATTATTATAAAAAAGATGTCTACTCTTAAACTACTGCCCAGCAGTTGCCTCATCTCAATATTATTATATAGGATGTTTTCCACGAGGTAAGTGCCATTGTTTATTTAATTAAAAATGAATCATTATAGGGAAAACAGCGTTAATTAAGTTCATGATTTAGCACTTATGATCAATATTACTTTACCACACTTGATTTTATTTACATTTTTATATAGTTTTCCAATATTAAGTATTCCTACTTTTTACAAATGTTGATATTTTAATAAAATGTGTAAAATTCATCATAAACTATTCTTATTAGCCTTCTTATGCATTAAAAAGTAAAGAAAATGCTTATTAAAAATGATATTTGAAATCTAATTTTAGCTGCTAACATTAAAACTGAAAATGACAAATTTATGCCAATAGACATGATTTTACCAGGAGATGGATCAGTGATACTTAATTCATATGTTGTTTTGTTGTTGTCTTGTGTCAGTGAGGTTGGCATTCTACTGTGCACTGCTCCACTTTTCCAACTGAACCATATTTTTGGTGTGGAGTTCAACTGCCTCAGTACACATATGCCATAGGTAACCATTTATAGGGTAAGAAACCATTCATACAAGGAAAGGACAAAGACAGGAAAGAGAGAGAAAGTACATCCATGTGCGAACCGGGATTCGAACACAGCCCTTCTCTATTTACAGACAGGCAGGCTGATCACTAGACAAGTTGGGCAACACTTAATTCATATAAAGTTGATATTTAATTTTGATTTTATAAATTTTACTAATATTTTATTTAACATGGGAAAAAGTAATAAGTAGTTATTACAACAAAAATGCCACATGAATTTAGAAAGTCTAATTCCATAAATATAAATCATAATTTCAAGCACTTGTAAACTGCACTTACAGATAAAAATTTCAATGCAGAAAATAAGATTATCAATCTAACAAAATATTTTGCTACACAAAATATATGCAATGAATAAGCTATGAAACGATAAGATTATAGTAAGTAGATATTTAATTCATAGCTCTTACTTAAATCAATAAAATACTTCAATCAAATATAGCCCTATCAATTAAGGTTTTAAGAATACAAAACATATCACCAGCAAAAATTGGACTATCATTAAACTGACAAAGAACTACTACATAAGAAAAAAATAGAATAATTCATATTATTAATTACAATACTTAAATTAATTAAACTACATGATTAATAACAATTTAAATTACATTACCAATAATTAAAATCAAAATATTTAAATACTTAGTTCATACTTTGACATGTAAATCAATGTGTGCTTTCAACTCAGTTTCAGTAGCAAAACCTCTGTCACAAGTATCACAAGAAAAAGGAAGATCTTTTTCTTTTTTATTGAACCTATTATTCTGCAAAAGAAAAAAAGTTATTTTAAAATTAGTGTTAAATTTTTAAGGCTTTAAAAATGTGATATCAAGCAATGACATTTAATAGTTCCATTTAACTTTAGATTCAATAAAATAATTAATTTATTAAATAAATCTATTGTTATCAAATTTCCTGCTAAATTAATTAATTCTAAAAAATCAAGATTTAAAAAATTGATATTTAAATTTCAAGTAATATTTTTTTTAAACTTTAAAGAATTAATGCTATTATAAGAGGTAAAATTTCATTATGAAATTAAAATATATGTACATATATAAGAAAATTATTTTATTCAAATGAGATGCTTTTTAACTAATTATCATATTTTGATGGAGATCCTATTAAATTATCTTTTATATCTAAATGGTATAATTTGAGGATTTTATTGAACAAAGTTTTTGTTGTAACTTATTTGATTTC
The DNA here is from genome assembly GCA_037975125.1 of Latrodectus hesperus. NCBI lineage: Eukaryota > Metazoa > Arthropoda > Arachnida > Araneae > Theridiidae > Latrodectus > Latrodectus hesperus. Next base: position 119,050,201 of record CM075853.1, on the reverse strand, counting down.
CTATTGCTATGAACAATAAAAAATATAAATGTTTAGAACAGAATAAACATCTTTCATTTAATTGGGTGATTTTTTAAAGAGAATATTTATGACACTGCCTTAGGGGTAAACTTTTATATCAATAAAAAAATAATAAGTAAACAAATTTTTAAAAAAATTAATGAATTTTTATTAAATTATGATTTATTTGTTACAGAGGTTAATAAGTACATAAAGATCAGTTTTGGGAATGACAAATTTAAATATTTACCAATATTAAATACTATACTTTTTAGAATTGCTGCAATTATCTATTTATTAATGATTTTTAAGTAATTTATTAATATTAATGTAAAAAATATTTAGCTTGATTTACTTGAAGAAACGTATTTTTAAACAATGGGGGTTATCAAGCTAAATTGATTAATTTTTATAGAAAGAAAAGTTATTTACATGATTCATTTAGCTTCTTATTCTGTTCTTACATTCTAGATTGTATTGCCTCAGATATTTTTCAACAAAAATGCCACAGCCCAGATAACTAGAAACTTGTATTTTCATAAAAAATGGAATTTATTTAATTTATTGATTTAGAGCTTTATTGCCCAAATTTTCTCATGTTTTAGATTGCTTTGCACCAGAATGTCTCACCACAGCACATCCAGTAAATACTTGCACAATTCGAAAATTTCCCCATTTTCATTTTGTATATTTTTTTTGGATGTAAAGAGCGGCACAATTTAAACCATTTTTTTTCCATATTCATTTTATATTTTGCTTCGGATGTAATGCAAAATATACATTTTGTCTTTTACATTCACATTTTTTATTTCGCTGTGGATATAAAGCCGGAATTTCAATACTGTCTTTTATATTCATTTTGTATTTGCTGTGGAAATAGCACCAGAATTTCAATCTTGTCTTTTATATTCATTTTGTATTTCACTATGGATAATGTGCCAGAAATTATATTCTGACTTCTATATTCATTTTGACTTTTGTTGTGCATATAGAGCACCGAAAAAAAATGAAGGTAAGAATTTTATTTTAATTATTTTCTGTGGGCATAGAATTCCTAGAATTGTATGTTAAATATATAAATTTCTAATAATAAACAAAATTATAGAATCGTTCTATTTTTTTAAAATTATCCAAGATATGTCAACTTTTTGGTAGTAATGATTTGTAACATTCTATATGAAATCACTGGATTTATCAAAATTATTTTATTAAATATATTAAAAAATTCATTTACTGGAAATTTTGAAATTAATATTTTATTTATTTTTAACTAGATGTTATTATAATTGTTTGCTTCTCTATTTCCTTTAATTCTCTAAAAAATATTCTAAAATATTTTTAAATAGAATCTTTAATCAATTCTTTTTACTATTACTGTTTTCTTGCATGCGGTTAGGCTTAGCAATTCAAAATATGGGGAAACCCCACTTGATTTGCATGGTTGTTTTCGTATTTGGTGTTAAGGGGGGAAATTTCAAGTCGGGTGAAACTCCCGCCGTTTTTTCAGGCCAATTCCTCCCCGATTGGCACCCTTTTTGGGTTGCCAATCAATTTCCAAAACGCTTGTCTCATGTGCTTGGCGAAAAAAATTTTGCCAAATTCGCCAAAGTCAGTCCGTAATGCTCAGTTTTACCAAAAATAATTACAATAAAATATTCAAAAATTTGATTTTATATTGATTAGCAGATATAGCGCTAGGCATGAAAGTTGGAAATTGCATAAAACTTGCATAGTTCCCTGTTGCAGATATTTTCTCCATTCCCTAGAGTGAAGCAAGGAATGACATTCATAAAATAGGAAAAATCCATAACTCTTCATGCTTAAAATGCACAGAATTCTAGAGCAGTATACATTACAATATAAACAAAGTGAATTATTGGAATATTATCACATCAATGCTTATAACTGGAGGTACTATTCATAGTCAATGTTTTTTTTTAAATATACTGTTGATTTCACTCTCTAATGATTTGAAATTAAGTAATTATTTTTAATTTGTTTTATCACTTAAATTTTAAGATTTATCAAAATATATAAGGGAAGAAAATTATTAACATGATCATAAATATAGGAAATTGACGAAATATAAAAATGTAATGTAATAGTAAAATGACGTATATAAAAAAGTAACAATATTAGAAGTAGTTAGAAAATTGAACTGTTTTGATTTCAATTTTAATTCTAATTATAAAATTCACAGTAAAGTTTCAAAATGAATTTTATTTAAAATAATAAATTTATAAACTACATGAATATTTTATTGATTAAATACATTTGAGTGTAACTATTAGGATTGAAGAAATTATTATTAAAGTAATTTCATAAAAAATTTAATTATAAGCAATTTTACATTTTACATTACTGATTTAACTTTCATTCCCCATTTAACAGAATTTCCAATTGTAATAATCCACTTGTAATAATTCTTAATTCACTTCCAGACAAAAATTTATTAAACAGGATTAGAGTCTTATTTATAATATTAATTTTTATCTATGCATATCTGACAAGGTATATAAATATAAAACCATTACTTACATTATTGGATCTAAATTTCTTAGCATTATAACTGGGCTTGGATTTTGCTTCACTTATATCTTGGTTGATTTTTTCTTTTAATATATTGTACTGTTTCCATACAGCCGGATCATTAGTCTCTTTTGCCTGACGAAACAATTTATTCCTCTCCTGAAGCGCATTTTTAATGCTATCTGTCATCCACGACTGTAAGCAGAAAATTTTAGTTATTCAGTTAGATTTTACAATAACAAAGTTTAGAAATTTGGTACATGTGCAAAACCCTTACAAATGTGAAGGTTGGTGAAAATTTTGCCAAATTATTCCATACATTAATAAAAACAAACCCATTTATTAAAAATGTTAAAATAAGTACTATAATAAAGATTCTATAACACAACAGCCCATATGGGCTAAATTCTACAGTGCCTATATCTGTATCCATAACTGATAACGCTGAGGTGCAGAAACTTTAGCTCAGTTAGATATCTGACTAACACAAAGCCTCCAGAACTTGGTTGCCAAGCATTGCTTGGTACTCAGTTTTATAGCCTCACTGAAGGGATGAAAGTTTAAGTTGACTTTGTCCAGCTAGTGAATTGAACTTTTGCCTTGGAAGCACAAAGAAGTATGGTAGTAATAGCAAGTATTTAACAACACTTACTATGTAATTCATTGATTAAAATAGCTAAACAAACAAAAATATTAAATTCATTATTTTGAAAACTAAACCAAGACTACTTAAATGAAAAATCGAAATAAGAATAACAAATGAATTACATTCCTCTTTGCGTGAGATAGGTTGTAAATATTTATCATTTTGGAAAGTAAAAGCAGAGAAATATTAGAATTAAGAGGCTTGATAAAAAAAACACAAATGATTAATCAAATCAACAATCATGTATTTGATTGTTTTAAATAGTTAACAACTGTTTTATATAGTTAATAGTTAACAAAAACTATTTGGAGCAATATTTTTCATAGTTGACAGGATTTTACAGAAGTATTAGAAATTTATATTGAAAACATGGCTTTATTGTATTTCTTCAAAATTTTATACTTTTCTGTTAAAGCTATATAACATTACAGTATTTTTAAAACACGAGTTTTCAATATTATTTGTCTCCTTTATTGGTGATTTAAGTAATTAAAATTATCACCCACAAAACTGTTTATAAAAATCTGCCAATATACCCAAAAAGAAATAAATGCATTCAACAAAGAGGTACCATAAATTTGCTATTTATTACCAATTACCTTATTTCTATTAGTTTGGTTCTCGTCTTTATACCAGTTTCTTGACCCAACATTTGATGAATTAGACTTGCTTAAATTAACATTAGTGCTATTAACACTAACATCATGATTTTCATTATTAAACACTTCTTCCCAATGTGAATTTTTAGAGGTTGAACTTTCACTATCTGATAAAATTATAACATCTGTCAGATTCTGATTATTTTGCTGAGATATCTTTTGCCTGTTATAGGAACGATCATTTTTAAATCGCTTAAAATTATTTTCAGTATTTGATTGGACTGGACTGCTAGTCCTTTTATTAAAATGATAGGAATTTTTAAAATTTTTATCATTAACTTGAAATGATTCAGATTTGTTAAAATTATTGTTTTTTCCACGAAAATTCATTCTATCAAAATTATTCTTATATGAATTGTTATTAAATGACTTATTATTTGTTTGATTATTTTGACTAAAGCAATTAGACTGATGGGATCTATTTAGAGAGTCATTATTGAATGCATTATGTGGCTGACTATAATTGGACTGTTTGAAATCTTTTCCACAAGAGTCAATATTGTACAAATTATGTGATGGATCATAAATTGAAACTGGTGGCTGACATTCTGACGAATTCATAGCAAGCTGAGCTGGTTGAGGAGAGATGTATCCGGCATGGCTGCCAACTGAGGAAGGTCCATTAAAAACAATTGGATTATTCACACTTGATGAATTGATAGGCACATTGGTATTCCATACAGATGAAGGATTCTGCGATGACATTGCAGCATGTTGAACTGATGTAGGTGGCGGCCCATTAAACATGAAGCTTTGAACTGAAGGGTTAATTATGGCTGTTTGATTATGAATTCCAGTAAATTGGTTATTCCAGATAGGCACATGAGTTTCATTTGATCGCATATCTGATTGAAACTGGTTTTGTAATAACACAGGAGCGACTCCACTATTTGGAACTGAATTGGATAAAGGGTATACGTTTTTTGTCATATTTTGAGGATTATTGTTATCAAGGTAAATGTCAGGGATGGTATTATTAATCCATGGAGAAGAGTCTTGAAATGATTTTGATTCACATTGAGGAGTAAAAGATGAAGCTAAATTATTAGTAGACTGTGATGCACTGTAGTTTGACATGAGGTTGTGAGAATCACGTGGATTAGAAAAGGGAATAGATACAGTCGGCTTAGACTGATTGAAAACAGAAGGAGAAGCTAAACTTGGAGGAGGCCTACTTGTATCTATGACATTTCTACTAAACTCTCTATTACCATTTAAAATGACTCGTGATGGATTTAAGAAAGGAGAAACACTATGACCGCGCACATTACTTTCTAAAATAAAACGTGCAGACATGTTTTTCAAAGTTTAAAACACGACACGGTTACGAGTAAATGTTTTGTAAACAAATGATTTTTTTAAGAAATTCAGTCTGAATTATTTTATATTAAAAGTAAAATTCAAATTAAACTTTTTATTAATAATTGTATTTTATTATTTATTTACATACAAAATTATTCTTAAAAAGTAATTTAAAAAACGCACCATTCATACAAGCTTGGTTATGTAGATATATCACCTATTTTGATTTGGCTTGTCATTCTGGCTCTAACAGCAGTTCTGGACGGACACACTTTTGCTCTGCTCTGATCTTGATGATTCACCTTACTGACGCTATGGATAGTAGAGCCCCTTAATTACCCTTTACAGGAGCCTTAATGGATAGCGTAGCCTTCGACTGACGCAAGCCAAGACTTCTTCAATTCGAACAAAATAAAAGCAATTTTCATTGCTCCTAATTGTTCTTGATCCTGACTTTTACTGTAAGCCAGACTTATTATGGAAGATAAAAATTTGGAAGAACGTATTCGGAGTATGAGTACTGTACAGTTCATAAAACATATCAGGGGACAGCTCACCACTGATCCCAAAAATAGCAATCAACAGGCCGCTCTTGATAAAATTGATGAGCAAATCGCTTTGCAAGAAGCTTATGACCAAGCTAACGCCTTCAGAGAAACTAAAAAGACAACTAGTGCAGGTAACTATAGTATTGACTCTGATTTGGCCTCCCCCCTACTACTCCCCTTTCTAATAAGGAAATGATAGTTGATAATAACGAAACAAAAACGGCTGATGTTGCCGTAGCTAAGAAAAATAAAAATAAATCAAATAAAATAACTAAAAAAAGAATAATGGTAGGTGAGGATATTTTTGTTTTACCTAGAAAAACATCGAAAGCTACGATTGAGAGCGTCAATACGACCCCCGTAGCAACCACCTACACTTTTCATGGGCTCCACTTATTGGAGGAGGACCCTGAGAACATGGATGAGCAGTCTGCCACTGTGGCGCCTATTAAAATACCTCCAATAATTGTTCGTTATGGTGAAAGCCACTGTACCTTTATGGAGAAACATAAAAATGAATTAAAAAAAGATATTGAGGCTAAAAACTCAGAAGAAAATCTCAAACTAATCCCCAAAAGCCCTGACGAACACAGGGAAATTACGAGATTCTTAGAAACGCAACAGTATGAGCACGTGCTGTTAAGAGGCAAAAACGAAAAGCCCAAAAAATTCATTATTAGAAATCTCCCCGTGTCAACTAAATGTGAAGAAATCGCATATGATTTGGACAAATTTGGATATAAAATCCACCAAATTAGTCGAATGACGAGCCGGCGAACCATTAAGCCCCTCCCCTATTTCTCGTCCAGTTATATGATAGCATTGATATCAAAAAAATTTATAGTTTGGAGACTTTATACCACATCTCTGGCATTAAAATTGAGCACTACAGAGGCCCAAAAACAATTTTACAATGCTTTAACTGTCAAAGGTTCCATTACTCAAGCCAAATATGCCATATGGCACCTAGATGTGTCAAGTGTGCTGATAAGCATAATACCAGAGAATGCTCTAAGGAAAAAAAGTAGAGAAACTTGTTTGCTGTAATTGCCAGGGTAGTCACCCTGCCAGTTACAGGGATGCCCAAAATTCCCTACAATCAAACAGGCGCAAAAAATAAAAACAAACTTTGTTAGGCAGGAAATCTCCTATGCTCAAGTGGCAGCTGGCCGTTCAGAACCCCTTTTAGTGTGGCACATGATACAGTCGTCCCCATAGAACAAAATGCGTCAAATAATGAAGCAAATAAAAGTGAGTTAAGTGAACTTTTCACGCTACTAAAGGAAATCAGAGAAGTCTTCTCTTGAATCAATATTTCAGAAGCCATAAGGCGCATTCAAAACTGCAATAGCAGAGAGGACAAGATGTTTCTCATCATGGAAATGTTTGAAGGAACCCAAAAATGAAATTTAATGAGTGTCACACAATGGCGGGAAAAACATCAAATACTAGGATACTATCAAAAGCCTCCTCATCAAACATGCATGTGCATAAATTTTTAATATATAACCAACACACAGTGTATTGAACTAACCAATAACTACTAACAAGAAATAATGAAATTTAAAAAATTTTATAAAAATTATAATTAAAATATATATACATATATAATAAATAAATAGAGTAGGAAATTAACCTTGTACATAAAAATATTTTTCATTTGTTAACATATGTATTATAGTCAAATATGATAACTGTACTAACTTTTAAATTTTACTATGACTAACACTCATTTTATTTTTTCTTTTCAATATGTCTCTGTACAAACTTGTACATCCTCATGCATGTACCATAATCTCAATATTCCCAATTTCTCTAATTCTAAATTTTTGTATACCAATTATTTAAAGGATTGAATAACTAAAGATAATTCTATTGATAAATAATTTTAATAAATAATTACTTAAATTTAAATGTAACTATGTAAAAATACTTGTAATTTTTCGTATAACAAATACGCTCCTCCCCCTAAATGCACTGAAATACTTTAAGTCAATCAGAATCAGCTATAGTTTCAGCATACTTCTGATAGTAAAGGGGGTAGAGGATCGACGATCCATGCAGGGACTTCTAAAACCAGCCAGCCGGCAACCACTCCATTTCTGATTTGGCTTGTTCTCATCACATTTGGCATCGATATTTGAATAAATTTATAATTTATTTTCATATACTTCATGCATTATTTTGCTTTATTTCATAGGGAAGAAGTATTTATGTTTTGCATATTTAAAGTTGTTAACAACCAGAAATTTAATAATAAAATAGACATTTGCACCATAAACTCTATAATAAGGTGTACTTAAAATACATTGTTAAATTATTAAAATCGCAAAACGATTAAGAAAAACAAAGATTTATTGTTCATAAATCTATTACACCGCCGATGGTGTTACCACCTTGCCGTGGGGAGGGGTGGGCTTGCGTGTGTCAAAGACCTACTGAGCTATGCCGGTAGTAGCTTTCTACTGGTTGGCCTCCCAAGCTGGACAGGTCAGTAGTGAGGCACCTGACGAAGAGTAACACCCTGGTCCTCAAAGTTGGGGGCTGGGCGTGGGGCTAACCACCCCACTTCTGAAAAAACAACTGTTGCGAAACCAATACAACTGAATAAAACTATGGACTGATGCCGGAAGAGAAAACTGGACATGAATCTGGGAACATGGAATGTAAGGACAATACTTAAACCTGGCAAAATCCAGGAGATACAAAGGGTAAATTATTCAATTGCAAGAAGAAAGGGAGACCCAGAGAAACATGGATTGATAATGTGGAAAAGGACCTGGAGACCATGAAGATAAGGAATTGGAAAAATTTGGCTCTGAAGCGGGAAAAGTGGAAGGAGGTTGTATTGGAGGCTAAGGCCTGCATAGGGCTGTAACGCCAGTTAAGAAGAAGAAATCTATTACAACAGGAAGCTATGATCATATTATGATCATTATTATTATGAATGATCATTATTATGATCATGAAATGATTAAATTTATGAGCAATTTGAGAGCATACTTGGGTTCGACATTATTGTTAAATATTTGTTACTTTTGGAGCTGAAACGGCTCTTACTTGTTTAGACAAAGAGTCAAATTAGAATTGGATGGCATAAACGAACATCTCATTCCATGCAGCATTAAATCTACAATCACTTCATCAACCCGTGCACCTGGAGAGTGGTGGCAGGCTGGTCTATCAACAATTGATGATAAAATGTTTTCAGTTAGAGAGAGAGGTCTACCAATCGTGCAGGCAGAGATAATAATCGAATATCTTCAAAATCGAGAAATGTAAAGAACACATTGTGTAAATTAGAAACCTTACAGATAAAAAAAGATTTGAGATATGTGTTTTGGTAATTAAACTCATAGTAATTGGTAATTTTGAAATTTTCAAACAAAAGTGTTGAGATTGGAAAGTCTTCCAACAACACACTTAAAAATATCGGAAACCGCAAAGTCTTAACATGAAGTCCTTGTTTGCATTGATAATTATCATAAAATAAAATATTCATAATTTAAATTGTATCTGCAAACAAAAACAGAAAAACTTTATATGCAAATCAAAAAATTCCTAGTATTAAAAATCTACAAAGTTATATTAGTGAAAAAGTCAAAATTAAAAAAAGAAACTGTTTTCTTTCACACTGTTTCTGTTGTTAAGTTCGTTTGTTAAACTTTTACCTATTTTGAGAAATAGTAACTTGAAACTATCAAGAAAAGGTAGGTTACTGAGATCATGATATGGCATATTACCAGCAGATTTAAATCCGAACAAACACAAAAAAATTTAGTGGAATGTTATTCGAATTCAAGGTTGTGAAATCAATTTCAATATGTAGGCAGGGCCCGATTTAGCCTAATTAGGGCCTTGGGTGAAAACTCCTTTGGAGTCCTCCCTTTTAAAAACTAAATTAAATTTCATGGCACGACCGCCCATGTGGGCCAAGCCTACAGTGCCCATAACTGTTTTCATGACCGAGGGCCCTGGGGTGCGAAGCATATGTCCCAGTTAGGTGGTCAACCCAACGTAAGACTCCCAGTGTTTAGTTCCCAAGTATGCTTGGTACTCAGTTAATCGACCCACTAAAGGGATGAAAGGCTGAGTCAACCTTGCCCAGCCCGAGGATCGAACCTTGGACCTGTGTCATGGGAGCGTGAAACGCTGCCACTAAGCCAATCCTCCCTTTTATTTCACTATAAAACTATTTCTGTTTGACTTAGCAAACGATTCTTGACAATATAAAATAATCTTTCTATTCTATTTGGAGTGTCTCTATGATATGGAGGCCCTGGACATATGCACCTTATGCCCTTGTTTTAATCAGGCTCAAAATTTAGGGAATATTAAGTGCCAATTAGAGAAAGATTATTTACGTGTTACCATAAAAAGTAATGACCAGTAAATCTGGTTAACAGTTCTTCGATTCAGAAAAGGCAATAGAGTTCAAAGGATAAAATTCTCAAAATGTGACCAAAAGTTTTTAATATATTTGAGATCTGATGACATTTTTGTGAGATGATTATAAATCTTGAAAATTTTGTGATGAATCCCAAATAAGCATGTTTCAAAATTAATATAAATTATCTCATATCTCGAATTTCAAAATCATCCTATTTTGGGAACGCCACAGCGTTAATTTTATCCTTTACGAGAAAGGAATCTCTGGAGATATTCATTACACATCAAAACAAATCATCAGTGTAAGTAAGACGCTCATTCTGTTTGTCAAATTTACTTTGTTCATCCGATTTTTTATCCAGGGTTGAATTAAGAAGGGCCACCTGGAATGGAGTGAAACTAATTTCAGGTTGGTTAACTTAAAATAAAAGTTGTTTAATTTCGAAATTTTGATGATAGTGTTTGTAGTTTGTTTAAAACACAATTAGCGCTGCTTTTGACTCCGTGTCTAGTTATTCATGCCGCGAAGTAATTATTTTAAGAGATGTGATATTCCATTCTAGAACTTACTTCGATTCAAAAAAAGAAAACTTGGTTTTTCTCCTTTTTAAAATTATTATCTCTGTATAAGCACTGAGAAGAAAAAAAATACTTAAATCATCGAATTTCTTTACCCTACACATTTTAATTAATTTTTTTAAAAAAAATAACATTATTTACAATTTGCTTTCGATTTATGAAATTGTTTTTATCCATTGCAACGTAATTGTTTACGTTTTTTCCAATACGACCCTGATTAAAAATATATTACAATGAGGAGGGAAGAAAATCTGACTTCAATATTGAATTATTTCGTAACTGACGAATATTTCGATTAATATATCGAGTAACTTCATAATTGACTGGGTATTTTCAAACATGTAATATCTCATTCTACTTGATATTAATTTATCTGTACTTTTAGCCTCATTTCATGCAACGTTTTGAATGCGGCTAAATAAGCAGAAATCAGCCTTTCATCCCTTCAATGGGTCGATTAACTGAGTACCAAGCATGCTTGGGAACTAAACACTGGGAGTCTTACGTTGGGCTGACCACATAACTGGGACATATGCTTCGCACCCTAGGGCCCTCGATCATGAAAACATTTATGGGCACTGTAGGCTTTGGCCCACATGAGCTGTCGTGCCATAGAGTTTAGTTTTTTAAATAATCAGAAAATAACGTTAATTTTATTAAATCGCAATTTTTATCAAAAGCTGTTGAAGCGTTTTCTACTGGAAGCTTTGACTTATAAAAGCTGAGCCACGTCGTTATATATGCCTCACACTGCCACGCTGGTATTCACTTTTACACCACTATTTGCTAAGTTAGATTATGATTATGTCACTGAAATTTCTAGGTCATTTCTAGGTTAAAAACACTGCAATAATTTTCTGGTTGCTTATTTATGCCGACCATATGCAATTTCCACTGATCGTATAACTGGTGTGACAGAAATCGAAACTAGAGCTGGCATTCTCACCTCCTCTTAAATCGAAAAGATTAAATCACGTAGAATATTCATTGGCCTATCCGCGAATTTCTGCCCTCCTATATTATGAAAGGCACAGAAAGGAGGAATTAATTGTTATGAAGCGCTTTCACCAATGGTGCTGATTTACCGTTCACATTGACCTTGTAATCTTCTGTTGGATTATTGACACTTTATAATGGACAACCTAACGGCTGAAAACCGGAGTGTAAAGTATTTTTAATATGCATCACGTCTGCCTTTTTCATAGTTTGCCATATTCACGTGTCGCAAAGGAGTGGTGGTAGGTGGTTGGTGGGACTAATTTCCACCTGGTCAAGTGGAACTAAACCAGATCCATGAGATCATAGATAGCCAAAAAGTCCAAAAGCAGATGTGGACTTTTCACAGCCTCTTCACGAGAAAACCCCAAGCACTTTAAGATGTGTTGCGGGCAAAACAGAGCATTGTCGCACTTGGGACATGATGGGTATTTTCTTTCACCGTCCTCAAAGATGTTCCGTCAAACCCGTCCTTTCACCGTGAAAGATGTAGAAAGTCGAGACAGCGTCCTCTGATGTACTCTGGAGCCCTTAAATGTTGTGGCGGCTCCAGAGTGTCTTTGAAAGTACCAAGGGTGAGCAGGAGTGTCAGCCCAGGTTTTAGAAGTAAGTTTTTTAGTAATGGAAGAGATCTCTGATGGTGTTAGTGCCATGCGATCTTCCGGGTTCCGAGCAAAGGAGTAAATCCGGAAAACTCCAAAAACGTACAAAGAATACTGCAACATTCATCTTCCGAGGTTCAATAGTTGTGGGAATCGAACACTGGGCCTCATGCTCCGAAGGGCACGGTATTACCTCTAGGCTTTCTGCTGTTTTTACCAAACACGTAAGTTAGCTCTTTCCAGACACGTCGCATAATATCAAAGTGTCAGAAGTCGTGCATGTTTCTATGCATATTGTAAACTTTCCTTTTTCCGTATTTCTGTACACAATGTATCATTTGGTTATGAAATCGCTTTTAATTTTTTCCTGTATCACGTTTAGTACCAAACAGGAGCACTAATTTTCGAATCTATTGCTCGAATTTATACGTGTTGTCTGAGTTATAGAACATAGCCACTTTGATGTATGTCGACATCTTTATCTATAACCGCAACTGTCGACATTCTAAAGTCCAGGTTTGGTTTGGTTTGGTTTGTTTGTCGCTCAACGGTCATTTTTTGCACACGAGGGCTAATTAGACCGGGGCTTGCGGCTTAAAGTGGATTCCGAACCATTACAAACATCCATGCCCAAGGTGGGATTCGAACCCACGAACTGTTGAACCGAAGGCAAGAGCGCTAACCATTCGGCTGCCAGCTCGGCATTCTAAAGTCCAGAGGGTCGATAAGATTTCACTGTACACCGTAAATAATTTTACATGTTGCTGCCATTCATTACATCGTCTATCAATATAGTCATGTTTACTTTATTATTTTTTACTCTAAAATTATATTTCCGGTTCCCATAAAGCGTACCCCTCTCTACATATTCAATGTAAATTTTCTCTTTGTCTGTTTCTCTATACGAAAATCTTTCATCTTATTATTCCTTTTAGTGAATATTCCCTGTAATGAGATCGATTTATAACGATTTTTCCCTACTGATGCAAAAGATCCCTGTTTCTCGGATACCTATCGAAAATTAAGCTCCTTACTCTTCTCAGGATTAAATGTGACATTTTCCCTCCAGTTTATTTGCCTCCTCAGATTTCGCTGCTGTGATGATCACATCTGAACAAATCTCAGTTTGGTTTCCATGAGACCATAATTTAATTACGCTGTCTTACATCAGATTAAATCTCGACTTTCACGTTCTTTTGTTACAGCCTCTCGTGCAAATGTTATATTCCATAAATATCCTGAAGGAATGATACTTTTTAAACTCGGTGGATTTGAATTTCATTTGGTATACAAACATCAGGTTACTTATTGTGATAAAGATCACAGTATATAAAATGAAGGATTTTATTTTACACGCTGTGATTTCTGTTATTTGAAAATGGGAGTTCTTTCTTTATAAAAATAGAACCATTGGCTATTTTTAATTGAATTTCATTTGGTATAAAATTTTTATTTTTTATATTGTGATAACGATCAAGATAAGTAAAGAGAAGTGTTTTATTTCATTTACCTTTATCTTTATCATTTCTATAGGACACTTCCATCTTTAAAAATAACACTATATTTTACTGAACTTCATTTAGTATAAAAACTTCTTTTCTGTTCCTATACATGTTCTTTTTCTGTTCCTAGTAAATACAAAGATAAATTTCAAGACGTAAAAGTAAGGACATTATTTTACTTATTACGATTTTTATTATTTGAATATGGGGATTCTTCCAGTAAAAAATTGAAAATGTTTTCATTTGTTACTAAATTTCGTTATAAAAATGTTATCTATCATGATAAAGATTACTATATGTAAAATGCAACATTTAACCTATTGTTATCTTTATTATTTGAATTTGAAATAAGTAATTTCAGTAAAAAAATATAAATATTTTTAATTTTTTTACTGAACTTCACACATTTGGTATACATCATGATAAAGATGTGTATGATGTATATATATTACATATAACGATAAAGATCTTCTTCTTCTTCTTCTTCATTGGCCTGACAGCCCAGGGCGGGCCTTTGCCTTCCTCAGAAGTGCATACCAGGACCCCTATTTTGGGACAAGATCATCCAGTTTATCACTTTTAGTGTTTTTAGGTCGTTTTCAAGGCAGTCAAGCCATCGGAGTTTTGGTCATCCTCTTCTTCTGGTGAACATGGGGCGAGCCAAGAATTTTTTTTTTGTCATCCGATTGACGTTCATCCGGCTCAAATGTCCTGCCCATTTTAATTTCTGTATTAAGATAAATTTAACAATATAACGATAAAGATCACGATGTGTGTAAAAGAAAGAACTTTATATTACATATCGTGATCTTTATTATTTGAACATGGAGTAAATAACTTCAGTAAAATATATCGAATCAATTTTTTTACTAGACTTCGTTTGGTATAGTAATTTTATACACTATCATAGAGATCACGAAAAGTGAAGTACTTTTCATGAAAAACGTTGCTATAAATGAGGCCTTTTACATATTGTGATCTTGTTAATTGTCTATGGGAATTTTTCCTGATGAAAAATACAGCAGCTTTTTAAAATCTTTTCTGAATGGCTAAGTTCACGTGAATGTTTTATTTCAAACTGAAGAATATATAATTAATGATATACTTACAGCTTTATATGGTAAGAAAGCTATTTTGTCAGATTACTATTATTTACAATAAAAATAAATAAAATATAATACAAAAATTTATAAAAATTTAAATTTTTAAAAAATTATCTAATAAATTTAAAATACATTTTAAAATTTTAATTCAACAGTTCATATATATATATATATATATTTATGTTTGTGTGATGGAGGAACTACTTAACAGCCGACGTCACTATTTCAAATGCCCACTCACGGCCCACTTGAGAAGGGGCTCGAGAAGCGCAACAACTTCCCCAGAGAGCGGGAGTAAGCAAAAAGACGAAGACGATTAAAGACGTTGGTTTGATAGCAGCAAGACGACTGCTCTCCCCCACCCCATCAAAAAAAACTTTAAGAGTCCTTTCATGTTATTATCACATTAAGAAGATTAATTGTAAATATCCCAAACTTGTATATATTTGTATTTGTAAATATGTGTTAATTAAATATTAGGCTATATAAGAATTGTTCATTAATTAAATTTCGCCTTGGCACTTCCCGTCCCCCCATATATATAAATATATATATATATATATATATATATATATATATATATATATTAACATCAAAGCTTCCACAGCGATAGCAGTTACCGAGTCTGTCTTGTATTTAGTGTTATCTCTAGAATAGTCCAAGAACCACATACTGTGTGATATATATCAGCAGTATCAACAGCACATCGCTTAACAGCGCTGTCATTCTTACTTTTATTTTTATAATATTCCAAATACCCATTTTTTTTCTAACGGTGGGCACTGGGGGGGACTAATTCTTTACCACAATAAGGCCGGAAACTGCAATTCATTCGTTGTTACCAAGTGGGCCCTTATGAATCCAGTCACGGATACGAGTAGCATTACCCATGTCACTCGACTACAAACCCAATTATAAGGTGGGCCGCATTCATTCATCATCTCTGAAGAGAGGTCACTAAAGCAGATGGAGAGAGGGAGGGAGAGAGAAATATTCACGACCGAACCGAGGTTCGAACCTGGGAACAACAGTCTTAGAGTCAAGAATGCTAACCATTTTTTAGCCATCAACCGGGGAATCCAAATACCATATACCATACTATTTATACGTCTCTGTAAATATTATCAGTAGCAACAACAGCAGAAGAAATGACCAGTGCTATCTCAAATGTGCATTTGAATACAACTGCACCACAAAGCGGCACAGCTTAGCATCAGTAGAACAATGCAACAAAATAGCGGAGTCACCTAACTAAGAACCCAATGATTTAAGATGCTTTGCTTTAGCACCAAGTATAATAATTAGTTCTTGAATGAATGTGATATTTCAAATCAATGACTCACAGTTGATTTTAAAACTGTTTTTCAGATTTTGGAGTTATTTTGAATATTTAAGTTTTACTATAACCACACAAGTAAATCTTAAATTTTAAAACGAAGTATGATATTTCAATTCATTTTTAAAACTCAGAAAAGAACTATTTTCGGTTACGTATCGAAATGCTTCCAGGCCAGTTTGATAAATGGAATTCATGTAACAGTGTCGAAAAATCAAACTGCACTGATATTTTAAACAGATAGCGTGACATAACAATTTCAGAAATAAATATTTCTGTTAAATCATAGTTACTATGGGGAAACTCTTAAATTTCCATTTATATAATTATTAACTTCCATTTATATTATAGCTTTCGTGGGTCGTGAGTTCCAGTGGAAAACCATCATCTATTTTCCAGAAAAAAATTTTAATTTGGGAAAATAAAATATTTACTATTTTCTTAAGAATATTTATAATAATTATCTTTGTTAAAAACACTATTTTATATCATAGAATGTGGTTTTACGTATACATTGATGATAAATAAATCAAATGAAGAATCCCGGTGGCGTTGTGATAGCACTTCATCCAAGACACATGTCCGAGGTTCGATTCTGGAACAGGGCACTGATCACCTCAGCCTTTTATCCCTTCACTGGGTCAATAAACCGAGCTGCCCTACCCTGCTTTTGAACTAAACACTGAAGTTTCACGTTAGGCTGAGCACCTTACCAGGATCTATGCTTTTTCATCCCAGGACCCACTGTTAGGAAAACGGATATGGTCGTTGTAGGCCTTGGCCCACATTTGGAATGTTGTATAATTTTTTTTAAAATAAATATATATGTATTTTTTAAATCGAACGAGATATTGAACTTTTGAAAATTTCCTTTAATTGCCTAAGTTATTAAATATTGAAGGCGGTAGCTTTTATCCGCTTTTCAATGTATTTCCAATCGACAGTTTATTGAGATTATCATAAAAACGCACTCATTGTACATTTACTCCCATCTTTGTAACACTGTATTCGTTCTCATCTATATAATATTTACTCCCATTTGTATAACATTGTATTCGCTTTACATGTATCACAGAGATAGAAGAAATGCACACGCATTTGTTGCACATTTATTCCTATCTGTATATTGTTGTTGTTGCATGTCCCCTTTGGTCAGCAGCGCTAGACTATGTTCATAACGTTAAACACCCCCAAACATCTAGCACCATCAAAGGACCATCGTATAAATCTTGCTTGGATAGCTCTAGACACGCAAGGATGTGTTCTGGCGTAACTTGTTGCAACGAAACAGTTGGAACAAGTCTCAAAAATTTTGGAGCCTTCAGAAAATTTTAATGATTTGAGGTGACCACTTCGAAAACGGGCGAGAGTAGTTTGTCCCTGTCTCTTAAAGTCGTGAACCTGTGAGCATACCGGGCGAGAACACTGATACAATTGGTGCTCTGGGGGGACTATATCCACATGGTCTTAATCCTGCTTTTTCCTTCTTCTTCTTAGAGTTGGGTTTGTATGTCATTGGGCACCTTCTGCTTTTATCACCATTTTGTACTATTAACTCCAAACCCAATGTTTCCTAGTTCCAGTTGCTCGGGTCACCCACTTTATTTATAAAGTCCGATAACCCTTTAATGGAGTCTAGGTGTAACTCTCTAGTATGGATGATGCCTGAAGAAGTTAATCTAGGGAGAGCAAGAGCCTCGCATTCGTAAATGATATGCTTGGCCGTTTCCTCTTGCGTATGACATTTCCTGCAGATAGGGTCTTGCTGAAACAGTCCCATTTTATGGAGGTGTTTTCTGAAATAGTAGTGCCCAGTTATGAAGCCTACGATTAAACGTATCTTCTGCCTAGAGCATCTTAGAATTTCAGAGGTAATCCTTGCTGATGATCCACATATCATACTTTTAGCGTGGGTTTGACCAGGATTGAGCCAACCTTCATACATCTTCTGTTTTTTCCATCTAAGAACATTGGTTTTTGTGGTCTTCAAATTGATCCTACAAAAAGGTTCTGCATCGATGGGAGCAAAAGATGATCCTTGTTTATTCCGGCTTTTACTTTTGAAAAGATTTCCAAAAAGGTGAGAGGTGCCAACGGCTTCGAGGCCTCACAAACTCCCACTTTGGTCAAGGTGTCTGCAGTTTGATTTCCTTCTAAATCGACATGGGAAGGTATCCACTGTAGATGAACCCATCTCGATAATATTCCATACACCACACATCATGCTTTTACAAAAATAGGAAAACTAAATATCATTTTTTTTTAAAATACTACTTTAGGAATGTTGAAAGAAGGAAGGTCTAGGGCCATAATATTTCTTTTCCTTTACTCCCATATAAGAAAATTTTAAAGGGTAATAGGAAAGCCTCCATTTTTGAAGCAAACAACTATTTATGGAATGGTGGTGCATCGTTTAAATTTATTTGATCATGTATTATATTTTATTACGAGTTCAAATCAGCATTAATTGGTTATATTAATTGCAAATGCAGCCATCAAAATTTCAAAATGAAACATAGAATATATTTTTAAGTTAGCCATAGACTAACATCTCGATATAAATTTCGTTCTATTCCACATCCTCGTTCCTCAACTCAAGCCTGGGAAAACATTCAGAGAAAAAAATTCATTTACATAAATGTCATTTATTTAAAAATGTGTTACTTGGCATAAATCTTATAAATAGATCATAAATACATTATATATTTTTATATTTTTTATTGGTAAGTAATTGTTATTTATGCACAGAAAATATTCTTGGTCAGTCCCTCTGGAATGAGAGCTAGGTATCGACCTAATCTTAGATGGCCTGACTGTCCAGAAAGGAATTTCGCCATTTTAAGAGTCCTCAACTGGAAGACCATGGCCAAAAAATAGAGACTTGAAGAAAAATTCTGGAGAAGACCAGGACCCACCAAGGGCTGTCGTCCCACTGAGGATTGGTTATTTATAATAGATTAATTGCACATTTTTTTCACATATTGGGGAAAGTGAAATGGCATAAATGTTCCGGTTGTTGGACAGTGGCTGGAATCAAGCCCGGTACTTTTCGCTCAACAGAACGCTATTATCAATTAACGAGCAAAACATATTAATTCTTCATATAATAATGTCCCTAACTGACGATTCCTACTAAAAAAAACGCACAATTTTTTTCTTTTTATTTAGTAATTATTCCCCGAATCGATCCATTCTGCTTGACATGTCCCACATAACCACCTTTTTTTATAAAAAAAAAATTTGAAAAAAGGTGAGAAATCGTCCCATTTGTTAAGATTGTTGAGACTGTCTACCCTACTCAATTGCTCTGCACTTGTCACAAATTTCAATTCGCCGTGGGAAAAAAAAGAGGAAACGAAAATCGAGCAGAGGATTAAAAAAGATAATAAGATGATGGCTTGACTGTTCGCTACGCCCCCGCCACCCCCACACTGATCACCGATGACTGGAAGAGCGCGGGTGCTAATTGCCAACCTTCCCCCAGGCTGTACTTAGGGTTCGAAAAGCATTAAAAGTATTCAATTATCAGATGACTGCGGGACTAAAAGCCGATTTTGTTGCTATGGTAACGTCAGAGTGTGAAATGAAGCCGTAAACTTTATGAAGGGTAGGGTGAAAATTGAATTTGGCATGACAAATGAGATATTCCTCAGCGCTAGCAATTTACCTCCAAACCATCGCCAGAAAGTAGAGCGTATAATAAAACAAAATTGAGATGTATTTTCGAAAGTGAGATTTTTCTTTTCTTTTTTACTCGCACAATCTGTGGTAAAGTCTCTCTCAACCATACTCTTGTTTGAATAAAATCGGTGAATACCTCCTGTTATAGATTGGAACTGCTGAGTTGAGTTGTTCCAGAGACGGAAACCAATTTTTTTTCTTTGATAAATAATTTACTTCGCGAAAGGAGAACTCATTCAACTAGAAGGGTTGAGTGGAATTATATTAATTTTCGGCATTTTCGGATATCTCACTTTGGGCATTGTCGACACTATCAAAGTATTTATTAAATATTTCGCTTATGATTTGTTGACACAGCATAGTGAACAGTCTAAACTAATGTAAGACATTTCAGTGTCCCCCACATAAATTGCCTTCTGGCTGGTCAGTGGGTCATATTCAAATATCACAAAGGAGAAAATCCGGAAAACATTTAAGAACCCATTTTCAGTTTAACAGTGGTTGGAACCGAATCTTGAACCTTTCACTTTGAAGAGTGTTGTCCTACCATTACGTCACGGACAGACTCTCGTTTTAATACCCCGTGTAATGGACAACGAAACGGAGAAAATCGAGAGAAATGAATGATTTTGACACTGTGTTGTGTGAACAATATAACGTCTAAAGATTATTTAAGGCATTTTTAATATCCATTGCATAATTTCCTCTTAAGAGGATTTTCCGAGTTGTTAAACCATATTCAAATACTATAAAGAAGAATAACCCTTAAAACTCACTAACAATCCCACTGATAGACATGCAGAAAGAAGACGCACACCATCTATCCTCCGTTGTTCAATAAGGGCTGGGATCGAACCTGGAACATGTTGCTCTGAAGAAGTCCTACCACTAAAACGAGGTAAATTCCTCGATAAATAATTTTGTATTCTGAATTGTTTGCTTGTTACTTAATTTCCAATAACTCTTTAAGCAAAGAGGTTTGTAATTCTTTTATGAAATTTAGCTTACCACATGGATTTGGGTCTTAAAAAGTTGAAGAAACTAATAGATAAATAGAGCAGATATTGAATGGTTATTTTACTTCAATATTTACCATTAAAATGCTAACAATTCATTGAAGTTTAATGTTTTCCCCTCTTACAATACCCGATATTCTCAGCACTTAGTTTCTATTTTCCATGAGAATCATGCCAAACTTCTTGTCGAATTATTTTTCTTTTGTTCAAGTGTTCGTGGGTTTGATTCTCACCTGGGATATGCATGTTGTTGTTGCACCAGCATGCTTCCTTGTACCTAGCCCTGAGTTGGGCTCTACCAGTTAGACTGAAGCAGGCCTGTAAAGTCTTCGTGATTTTGAAGCAGGGACCAAGCAGAAAACCAATACTTGACCTTCCACTCCTAGAGGTATCATTTCACTTGGAGGACATTGCGACCATGTTCATTTTTAACGTGCCCTACACACCTTTAGTGAACGCGATGGATTTTCTGTTAAGATGGGATTCGAACTTTCTATCTTCGGATAGTGAAAACGATGCTTAACCAACCACCGCGGTCCTCATTTGAAACTGTAAGTGCAGTCTCATTAGCCCCGTGTTAAAAAAATACTTTCTACAGAAATGTTTCCTATAGAAAATAAAAAATGTTTCCTATAGAAAAAAGTTGCTGTTAGAGAGGGAGCCCCAATTTTTTGTATAGTCTCAGGCATTAGAGCGTGTTCAGTAATCAGAGCTTGCTTACAGAGGGTAAATATAAACGCTTAGGACAGAATTAAAGAATCCGAAATTAGTAAAAAATTTTAACTCAAATATATTTAATAATATTTTTTTATATTATAAATTACTTGAAAAACTTTGAAAGAGACATTCAGAGAAAACTATTCCCAAAGGCTAATTGCCCATTTTATTTCTTAAATTTCATAACTTCACAGAAATATTCCTTCTGCGGATTTATTTCAAAAAAGAAAAAGAAAAAAAAAACCCTTTGAATTTTTTCATGCAAAAGCATAGCTAAAGGGATAAAAAAAATTTTTTTTAAAAGCGAATCATTTAATTAATCTCAAAAATTATTCGCCTGACTCCAAGAATTAAAACGGAGAGCTCGCGAAAACGGATTTAAAAAAAAGGGAAAACTGGAACGCTTTTTCCATTTTTTCCCTGTAAAAAGAAAAGAGAGAAAAAAAGAAGAAAACAGAAAGGGGTAAAAAATTTTTTTCTCTTGGTAGGATGTTGGGTCGCTGATTTGCTGTATCGCCACGTTCAGGAGAGGGCGCCACTAGTGTACACGTCAAAGTGCGCCCCAACTCTAGTTTAGCAAACGCATCGAAGCACATAAAACCGATAAAACCAGATGTGGCCCACAGCGAGGTTGGGCGAAGGCTTGGAATTACAAACCCTTCATAAATATTAATTTTCAGTTCCATGTACTTATGGCTGGGCCGCAAACGATGTTCTCTCCACCCTCACTTTTCCGTCACTCCCGAATTTATTCCATACAGTATAATTCTGCCGCTGTTCCGCACAAACGAATCATTTTTTTTTTGCCCCCCAGGATTTTTCTAGCTTTAGTGTTACAGGATTTGCCGAAAGAGCTTTATTCACTTTTTTTTTTAACTTACTGGCGCAAAATCATAAAAATGTCCAATTCCTTTTTTTTTTAGCAACAAAACAAAAATTACTGATTTGTTATCCAGAAAGTGGGAATTATTATGTCGACTCTAATTAGTCAATGATTTTTTAAGTTTCCAATTTCATGAAGTACCACACTATATTTTTTTGATTTTTATTCATCATCATACTTTTACAGAAAAACTAAATGTAAATTTAAGTTGAAATACTGTAGATTGTTCGTGAATAATTTTACTGTAAGCCAAAAATTAGCACAATGTAGTATTCCATATATAGTACTTAATAATTTACATTCCATATTAAAATTCCATTTAAAATTAAAAAATAAAAATTTTTTAAAAATATTTATATTTGAATGGCAGCAGTTGCTCTTTTTACTCCGAAAACATCAAGGAGATAGTCAGCTGTGTTCTGCGCATTCATGGTAATATTTAGTTCTCCACATGGAAACGACATCAACCAACCAAGAGTTGCTCTATGATCCTTCCATCCTTCTTCAAAAGTACAAAATTCCTTGGTCTAGCCTACTCAAGAATTTTTATCCAGCCTCTCTGTTTTTGGCCATGGTTTTTCAACTGATCACTCTTCAAGTGGCGAAATCCCTTTCTAGGCAGTCAGTCCATCCACCATAAGCCATCAACTTGTATACCTCCAAAAATGACTCTTAGTATCTGCTGCTGAAAGACTCCAAAAGCATATTCATCTTTTTGTCTTATTGTCCAAGTTTCTGATGATTATGTCAGTATAGGTCTGATTAGACATTTATAAATCAATAGCTTAGTCTTCCTTTTAATTAAGTTTGATTTTAGATACTTCTTTAATCCATAAAAGCAGCTATTACTCTATAATACTATTTATATATTGATTGCTATTCTTCAATCTAATATTGGTGGACTCGTGTACATTTTGGTGTTTTGTTAATGGTTTTGGAGTATATATTCGAATATTGTCTTTGGCCTCTTCAGAAAAAGCATACTTTGTGTCAATGTGGTTAAAATCTCTAGATGAAACTGGCTATAATGTGGTATATATACACAAACACAAACACACCCACAACCACCCACCCACCCACACACACACACACACATATATATATATATATATATATATATATATATATATATATATATATATATATATATACACACACACACACACACACACACACATATATATATATATATGTGTGTGTGTGTGTGTGTGTGTCAGGATTGGAGAGAAATCTCTGATTAGATTTAATTCTGATTGCGCGCGGAGCTATGTGATCTAGCATACAAGAGAGAAGGATAATATACAAGAATAATAAACAAAGCATGACTTCACGTTAATGACTATGCTTGTTCCTGGTATTGTTTCATGTGATCTCAATAAATGTTTGTCTTATGTAACTCGTTGGTGATATGTGATAAATTTTCAAATCACACTCAACATGAACATACGATGAAATGATGACGAATATTACATGATATGCGTGTGCGTTTATGTTACATACATAGTGGTAACTCCTCTCGCTTCAACGGCATAGATCCGAGGTTCGATCCTTGGGTTGGGCAGAATCACCTCAGCCTCTCATCCTTTCAGTGGATCAGTAAAATTGAGTACCAAGCATGCTTGGGAACTAAACACTGGGAGTTTCTTGTTAGGCTGACTATACCTAACGTAAGCATACCTAACGGGGACATAAGCTTCTCGTCCTCAGTCAAGAAAAACAGAGGCACTGTACGTGCCTCTGTTTGTTTTCTAGTCTGTTTGTTTTCTAGTCTAGTCTGTTTTCCTCTGGCTGTTTGTCAATTAGGGCCTGTTGTGGCACGTTGGTTTAGCTTAGAAACATTAAATTTAAACTAATTTTAAGTATTCAAATAAGAGTTCTTTGTTAAATACAGCTTATTTAAACTAATGATTACAGTTCTAAGTTTATGAAGTACTCGCTCATTTTTATCCATGCCTAGAAATTAACTGCTGTTCTCAGAACTGGTGGGTCAGGGAATTCCTTTTTTGTAGTTTGAACAACCTTGTAGCATCCTCAATATAAAGCCTTACGAAACAATGGAGCAGAAGACTTACAAATGCGGCGAGGTTCTCATCTAGGTTAAAAATGGTCAACTTCAACTATTCTTTCAATAGAATGGTTTTTAAAAGTTATATTTGGCTCGATCTTCTAGCCACTCATTTGCAGATTTCTATATTATGCTGTATTATCTCAATGGACTAAAACTCCATATATATATATATATATATATATATATATATATATATATATATATATATATATATATATATATATATATATATATATATATTGGAAAATTGGAGCAGCGTACCCATTATGGGTGCGCTGCTCCAATTTTACAAATGAACCATATTTAGGTGTGGAATCCGACTTCTTCAGAACACATATGCCATAAGTACCCTTTTATAGGGTAGGCAACCCTTCACAACCCATTCATACAAGGAAAGGCCAAAGACAGGATTTATATAGAGAGAAAGTACATCCATGCCCGAATTGGGATTCGAACCTCCCTATCCGCAGTCAGGATATATATACATATATCTATACCCCTGACGTAGCTGACCATATTGGTACTTCATTTCATTTTCCTTTTATTCTGTGTGCCTTTTAAATTTTGAACTACCTATTGAGAAAATATATGTTTCATCTGTTTACAATATTTTTTTTCACTTTATTATTCTTCATTTGGTATTTGATTAATTAATGAAAATTACGATGAATTAAATTTTGGTAATTCTATTTCAGCTGCTTTCTCGCTGAATGTATAATTTTCGTATTTTTTTTGTATAATTTTTGTGTTTTTTCTTGTATTTATTTCATATTATGCGTATAATATTTCTAATCATGATTTATATATTTATAGATAAGTGTGTGTATGTGTTCTGTAAGGGTTCACCAGAATCTAGTGGAAATTCATCGTTTGAATTCTAGCCACGCTTGAACAAAGAGAAATAAATGCTGTGTTTGAATGTTCAGCACGCATCTCTTGGGGAGCATGATTGGGAATTTTCCAGATTCCCCTTCTTAAAAGAAGACACAAATGGTTTTTGGAAAATTCTCAAGCAATAACACCAAAATATGTTGTCCTTGTACCACCATACTTCCTTGTGCCTGTCCCAGAGCTAGGATCTACCAGTCTGGTTGAAACAGCTTGATGGGAGTCCTCATTATTCAGAATCAGGGACAAAGCAGATGATTCCAATTCTTGATCTTCCACCCTCAGAGGTATTATTTCACTTGGAGGACATTACGACCATGATTTTATTGAACGTTCGGTTCTAAGTGATCGTCTAAGTGATTCTAGCGGTTCTAAGTGATCGTCGATTAAGTCAGGATTTTAACTCACTATCCTCTGACAGTGATAACGACACCCTAACCAACCAGGCCATCACTACATGTCCCCAACAAATGTTATTGTTTCACCAGCATGTTTCCCTATTCTTGTGTTGGGATTTACCAGTTAGACAGAAGTAACCGACTAGAGTCTTCATGAGTTTGAAGCAAGGATCAAGCAAAAGACCCCCAATACTTGGACTTCCACTCCAGAGGTTTTTTTTCACTTGGAGGACATTGCGACCACAAGCACATTTAACTTGTGTCCAGTCGTCTCTAGTGAACACCACGGATCTTCGGTTAAGCCGGGATTCAAACTCACAACAGTCCGATAATGAGAACTAGGCCATAACCCACCTGGCCACTACAGGCGCTTGCAACGATTGATGGACTAGACTCTTCCACACCAAAATGTCTAGTCGTACTACTAAGGCAAAATGAGCTCTGCTATTAATTCATTTTGACACCGTGTTGTGGAATATAATAGTATAAGGCTGTCGCAAAGAAAACTGACCAGCAGCCATCCAGGCAGACGTTTATCCAGAAAACATAAGTCCAACATCCATCTCTCGTTCTTCAACAGTGGCTGGGATTAAACCTGGAACCTTTCCCTTTGAAGAGGTCTATCCTCCCCTAAGCCCTAGTAAGCCTTA
Organism: Latrodectus hesperus; assembly: GCA_037975125.1. Taxonomy (NCBI): domain Eukaryota; kingdom Metazoa; phylum Arthropoda; class Arachnida; order Araneae; family Theridiidae; genus Latrodectus; species Latrodectus hesperus. Next base: position 119,023,709 of record CM075853.1, on the reverse strand, counting down.
TGTAATTCAATTTAAATTGAAAAACTCGGTTAGAATAGAGTTTCTGTGCAAAAAGTGACTGTCGCAATAAAAAGAACTAAACCTAAAAATTATGTATGATAACGGCTGCTGTTAAAATTTATTTTTTTTATAAAAATCCTTCCATTTTTTTAATCTGATCTCTCCAATTTTAATGGAACATCGAGCTTTAAAATGTTTATGTATAATTGGAAATATTATTTTATGTGTTCATTTTACTTTTCCTTCATTTGAAATACTATGTAAATTTTGTATAAAATTTTCAGTTTCTTTAAGAAATTAAAAAAATTTGTATAGTATCGTAATTACTTGATTCAAGTCTTTTTAAGTAAAATTTTATGAATTACGTATAATATATTAATATTATAGAGTTGAGAAAAAGTCTAATGAATTTCATAAGCACTCTTAAAATTGCTTTCAACAGCACCAAAAATATCATTTGAAATTATAATAAGAGTTTTAATGAAATAATCTTATTAAGGTACTTTAATTTTTACATGATTATTAAATTTTTTGAAAGCAAAATTCATTCAAAAATATTTTGCGGATTATTTAAACTTTTTAAGAATTATTTATATACATATATTATTAACAAAAATTAATGTTTTCATCTAGTCAAAACATTAAACTGATCATTAAAAGTGAAAAACGAATTAATATAATGAAATAGTTTATAATAAAGACTCTAGATGGCGCTGTATGTTTGCTTACCAACTTAAGATCCTAGAGTCAAAATCTAGTTTCGAAAAGCGAGAAGTAACAGGCAAAGTCGGGTAAATTTTCACATTTTATGAAACTTCCTTTTTTCTTTGATTGATTTATAGGGAGATTGTAACAATTGGTCTAATTTGACCTAAAACTCAACTTTAAGTGTATCATAAACTGAAAATTGTTTACGAAAGATAATAATAAAAATAATAATATATAATATGTTTGCTCTTCTGGAGAAAATTTCTGTTATTTATATATATATATTGCAGTTGTACATAAAAAGAAAATGACGATAAGAGAAGTAAGAGAATGTTAAGACATTAACTCTGATAGGAAACAACTGTGACTTGTTCCGTAAATCGATATTTTTATATAATTTCAAAAGTATTTTTTATGGAAAATGTGATTAAAAAAGCATTCAAACGATATTAAAGAATGCGAATATTTTCTTTTCAAATAATCAGATCACGATTTATCCGGATTTCTAAAGAAAATTGACGGTTGCAATAAGGTAGCGGCTCCAATACCTGATCCAATTGAAGATTGCCATGCTAAAAGGCAATATATATATATATATATATATATATATATATATATATATATATATATATATATATATATATATATATATATATATATATATATATATATATATATATATATATAGCTTCATGGGATGGATTAAAATTTAGATGTTTGTTCCCGGATAGCTTAAAATATAGTTTATGTTTCCTTTCGAAATTTTTATAACAGCATTTATAATCAATTAAAACTGCTGATGCCGATACGTGCACCATTCGATTCCAGATTAGCAAGGGGCCACACTAGGGGTCTCACGTATTTCGAAGGCAGGAAAATTTCTGAGGTCTGCTCTAAAGGTAAAACTGAGCAGGCATCTCCTAATCACATCCTGGACTGTTTGGGATTTTCCAGAGAGGATATATACTCATACCACTTCTGGTCCTCGATTTTCTTAGGGACAACGGTTTGATGGATATTTTCTAACTTCGTAAGACATTTGGAGAATAAGCTACAAAACGCCTTTCGAAAACTCTGCTCGTTTCGAGAATGATGGGGTATGCTTCTTTTCCCCTTTCAAAATTGTCCTATTTGCTTAATTGCTGTGTGGTAGAAAAAATACGGAAGGCATCGGATCCGCATTTCTTTCTACATTCCACAGTGTTATTAAAAATAAGAATGTGAACTTCTTTTTGAGATAGTTTTTTCTCACTCCAGCGAAAGTATCTTCGCTTCCTCAATACTCCACCGATTGAACAGCAAGAGTCATAACTCTTGTTCTTCCCTTCTGTTTTATGCGGCATTTCATTTGAAGGAGAATCAAATAATTTAATTTCTTTTTACTGCAGCATTTAATAACATGATGATTGCGGGGAATTTTTAAGCATTCTTCGCCCCATTCGAATTATCTTTAACTGGTCTATACAAGAGATCTCATTTAATGGTGGCAAACATCATTATGAGCAAACGTAAGTGAATCATGATTATGTGTGTGTCAGATATGGAATACTAGATACCGTTCCTTAACATCATGACGTCATCCTAATACTTGCCGCTTTAACAGAGATCCTGGTGTCAAGTGTTCCAAAAAGAACTTCAGATGAAAACGGAAGATAGCTTAGTTAAGATGTGTTTTGAGAACATTGATGTTCCAAAGACTATAAACAATGTTACGATAATCCATTTCTTTTAATTAAAATTATAAATTACTGTAAATAATATTTAATACGCTATAGTTAAAACGCCAATTCGTTGCACTATTAGTAATTAAACTATTCTACACGAAAACACACACATTATATATAATAATTATGTGTGCGTCAAATGTTTTTTAAACAAGTGGTTAATAAAACTAATACATTGGAGTTTGCACTGTTTTCAATGTGGTTCCTAAATATTTTGACTACAACTTCTATTTAATGTGACTAGAATATTTTAACGATTTATAATCACGTGACTAAAAGTGCGTAAAAAAGTGAGAGAAACTCCTGCCTAAGTCTTCCTCTAACCGAGTTTCGAAACATGCTCATGTTTGAGTCGAAATAAATAATACCACTCAGCACTAGAACGTTATTTTTTTTATTATTTCTTAATTAAATATCCCTTTCCCACAGGAATCAAACAATGAAACTCTTTATTATTTAAACCAGTCAAAATACTTACTTTTATTCTGTAATCATAAATCTGTGTGTGTTAAAAATACAAGAGAATCTTGTAAAATAAATAAAGTGAATTCAATCAAAGAAAAACTTTTGATTCATGTATTTGTCCCAAATATTTCCTTTTCCATGACCTTCCATTTCACTTGACAATGCAAATACGACAGAAATTTTTGCCACCACGATTCGACTCTCTAAAATCATTTTCAACTATTGCATCATAATAAATACTATTCTAGTGTTGTACTTTGCTGAAATGTTTTTGAAGAAACCGATAAGAATTCCCGATGCAATATTTCCCGACTCCAACACAAAGATTATTTTTAATCATAAAACGCGACCTTGTACTCTGAACAAATACAATCTTCCCATACGCGATATTCTCTGCAAATATCGTGCCTCAATTTCTATGTTTGAAGTGAAATGAAATGATAGGCAGTCGCATTGCGCTCGTAATCCTTGATTACACATTTGCAATATCGAAGTGAAATTAAAATGCATCTGAAAACGAATGCTTTTTGATTCGAACAAAGGTAAAAAGGGATTCGAAGGCGCAAACGAAAATTGCGAATATTTTACTCTTATGAAAATGGCAACAAGACTCGCGATTGAAAAGATTTGCTCGAATGCTGCATCCAAACAAAAATCAGAAGAATGTTGTTTACGCACAATAAACATTACCGCTAAGCTTTTATTTCCTTCTAAATTTTTATTTCCTCAAAAACCGAATCGGGAAATCTTACCTTTTCTATAAACGGAACTTATTTTTCTATTGCTTTTACCGAAATAAAGATAAAACAGAGCCGCCTTAACCCATTCCAAATTTAGATAACAAATGGCACTGCTTGATATTTCTTTTTCGTCGGTCGCACTTTTCTTTGCTTTTTTCTTCTTTTCTCTTCATTTTATTATTTTTTTCCTCCTTCTCCGAAAGACATTAAAGCTGTCTTGTCGGAGAGATTGATGGCGCTAAAAGCTGTAACAATGTCCTTTTCCTTTTGAAGTTAAAAATGCTTAGAGTCAGCTTTAAGTGTCCATTTTTTATTCTTTTACTGGACGAACCGTTTACTGTTCTAAATTCGAGTTCGGCGTTCTTTCGGTTACCTTCGTTGCATACGTGAAAGGGGATACAAGTGTAAAAAATTACTTTTTTCCTATTGAAAATTTGCACAAAATTCCACTCTAAATTCCAATAAAAAAAGGAATTATCAGATGTGCTCTCCGCATGCTATCATCCATCTCTTCTTTCAGTACTGCACTTGAGTGAGTTCTTAGTTCGATTCTGATGCTCATGAACAAAATAAAAAATGGAATTTAATAATAGTAAAAATTGAACATTACAGATTAAAAGATATATATGTAATTGGTTTGGCTTAATTTTAAAACCACGTGATAACGATTATTTAAAAAAAAAACGATTCGTGCAAGTCGAGTTTTCTTATGTGCCACATTTGGCACGCATAATACCACTACTGATGGACCGATCTACCAAAAAAATCGTATACTGGAATTTCGCGAGAGTTCTTTTACGTGCCACTTTTGGCACGTATAACACTTCTGTGTATAAGCTATCAATGGACCGAGATCTACCGATAACGTGCGATTTACATAAGATTGAAATTAATCAAGAACTTAAAGAATTTCAGCTTCAATGAAAATATAGTTGAAGCACATATTTTATTTTTTAAAGAAATCAAATCAGACTCCCAAAAACTGTCAGGTTTGCAGTTAACTTGACATTATTTAATGTTCTGCTCAACAGCTAAAGACAAACTTAAGGCATTTTAACCACTTAGAAAGCAGGGCCGAGGAAGCGTGGCTGGTTAATACGTCGTTCTCATTATCAGATGGTAGTGAGTTCGAACCCCGTCCGACCGAAGATCCATCATGTTCGCCAGCGGGGACTGAGGAACGTTAAAACTGGCCATGATCGCAATGTCCTCCACATGAAATGATACCTCTGTGGTGGCAGGCAAAGAATTGGGGATCTTCTGCTTGGTCTGCTTCAAAATCACGAAGACTCCAACCAGTTTCTTCTATCAAACTGGTAGAGCCCAACTCATAGCTAGGTATACGAAAGCATGCTGGTACAACAACCACTTAGAAGGCATTACTAGCTTCTGCAGGACCTTTTCTATATAATCAACCATATTCAAGTGATGCAAGGAAGGAAACTATAAAAATTGATATGCATTCAAAAGCTAGATATGCAACCCCCATTTCCACTTGTTTACCATGGCTGAGATCAAAAGTCGGATCTTCTCATCGCGAACACCAACTACGTTGCAGTAATTAATCTTAAATCCGTTTCCCCACATAACCAGCAAGGTCAGGACCTTTCACAACAACAAAAAAAAAAAAAAAAACTCTGGTGTGATATCTTATTTCGTAATAACATAAATAGATATTGTGCAACGCATAGCCAACCTGATCATGGCCATTATAAGGCACATCAACATCCAACGCCGATCACATTTCAGAGATATGGTGGTATACTCGAGTATCATAAGAATGGAAACATGGAAAACTCTCAATCCCCAAGCCAAACAGTATATGAGTATAGAGATCCATCAAGAAAAGTAAAACATCCATCTCCTGTCGTACAACATATCAAACCTTTTTTTTTCCAATGGCGGGCACACTTGGGTGACGAACCCTATGCCACAACAAGGCCAGAAACTGCTACTCATTTATCGTTACCCAGCGGGCACCTGTGAACCAAGTCACGAGGCGAGTAGCGTTACCCGCACCATACCATCACAAACCCGTTTATAGGGTGGGCCACATTCATGTCACATCGCAGAAGAAAGGACAGAGAAACACAGAGAGAACAGAGAAGGAAAGAAACATCCATGCCCGAAACGGGATTCGAACCCGGGACCCACAGCTCAGGAGTCAGGAACGCTAACCACTCAGCCATCGGTCGGCAACATATCAAACCTAGGAAATTCCATCCTGAGAATTTCATTCATTCCCAATAGTCCATATTGATCCCGGTTACAGTTAACTTTTCAACATTGCTAAGCATCATTATATAAATTTTTTTATTAGTGTCATGAAAAAAAACTTTCTTCTACTCACTAGAGACAAAAATATCATGGTCTTAATAACGTACCAGTGAATGAGAAGTTGATGAGAGAAATTGTAGAAACATTCCTCTGAACTTTCCTGGATGTTCAGAACAGTGTGCTGAAGATATATCAGAATGGGTTAAGAGTCAGACACTGGATTTCAAATTGAAAATGATAGCTCAACTAATTGAAAGTGTCCAGAAAGCGGACCTTAGTGTCCAAATTAAAGCAGACACTGGACCAACTGCTAATGATGCATTTGGCGGTTGTGAAACTGCTGTAAAGTGGATGGAGCGTCAGCCCGAGTGAAAACACTTCAAGTTCCCACTGTCAAGGGATACGCGATTTGACAGCCCGAAAACCGATGAAGGCAGTGAAGCAGCTTCCTCTGGCCGAGATGTTCAACAAACAATGACTTTCACTTAACAGCACTGTATATACAAACTATATTAATGAACAGCACTTGTAAGTACCTTAACATGTAAAAGTGTGCTGCTTTTCCATTTATTTGATTAAGAGTTATTTTTCTTTAACACTACATATTTTTTAGCGAATTTTTCAGCACATAATATTTAATTAAAATGGACATATTTTCAAAAAAATCCATTCAACTGAATTTTTGATTATTTAAATGAAGTCCAAACCCAATTGAATCGAATAATAGGAGTTCCACTGTACTTCGTAAATTTGTGAGTGTTCGTAAATTAGAGGTTCGTAGAAAATGACTGTCTGCTGTATACTGCTAAATTTGACGAACTTTTTTTTTATTTCCGGCAATTGCATTGTATATTTGATTGTATTTTGACTTTGATAAATGAAGCAAAAATATTACATTTTTGTATTATAAGGATTAGTTTTGTAATAATTTTTTCCTTTGCAAAACTGCTTAAAATATATAAACGAATTTATAAATTAAATAAACAAAGTGCCGTCCAACTTGTCTAGTGGTCAGCGTGCCTGACTACGGATAAGGAGGTCCTGGGTTCGAATCCTGGTTCGGGCATGGATGTACTTTCTCTCTATGTATATCCTGACTTTGTCCTTTCTTTGTATGAATGAGGTGTAAATGGTTGTCTACCCTATAAACGGGTACCTATGGGATGTGTGTAGAGCAAAGTCGTACTTTCACCTTCATGGTGCTCTGATTAAAACGAAAGACGCTCACAATTGACTTTAATTCACATAGCATAGCGAGCTTGGCTTGTCCAAGTGTCATTAGTAAACAACAACAACAAATAAAGTTAATCAAAGTAATCATATACTAAGAAGAGAAGTTACAGAATATTAATAAAAACATTTAATTTAACTTAATTACTACCACTAACCACTTAATTACTACGTTATTATTTATCCTGAATGTAGGTCCGATTTGGTGGCTGAATTGTTAGCGTTCTTATTTTCGGTTCAACATTTTGTGGGTTTGAATCCAACCATGGGTTTGAATGCTTACAGTGAGCCGGAATCCGCTTTAAGCCATTGGTTTCGGTCTAATAAGCCCTCGCTGTGAGAAAAAATTACTATTAAGAGACAAACCAATCAACCTAAATGTAAATATTTTGACACTTTAACGACAAACTCTGTTGTAAGTCCTTTTAATGTCAGTAGCGGAGTCATTTTAATGTCCATAATATTCGGAAAACTTAATCACAGATAGTAGTTTCTATTCACGTGTCATAAACTTGGAAAACACCCGAGAACTCACTCTTACAATCGGGCATGCGAAACCGCAATATTCATTCTGTGTTGTTCAACTGTGACTGGGATCGAACTCGCAACTTTTTGTTCTGAAGAGTGCCATCCTATCACTAAGCTACAGTAAGCCCTTCGGAAATGAAATATAGTAATTCATTTATATGGAATTCACTATCCACTCGTTCTAACATTTATATGTCATTCTTGTTTCATCATTAACAAACCGCATTTATCCGCAAATTTGTTTTGGATCTACAGTCACTTTTTTTGGAAAACGAGGGTTGGTTGTACTGGGACTTACCATTTAAAGTGGACATCGAATGAAAACATCTACATCTGATGTCGGAATCGAACTCACGAACAGTTGAATCGAAGATGGAGAGCTAACATGATTCAGATAACATATTTTCGAATGTACTAAAATCTTTCTGTGGCGGTCTTTTTCTAAAAATCGAAATAGTCAAGGCGTTACCTAAATTTTAGAATTCTTATGCAACTAGAGATTAAAATACGTTCATAAATTTCTATTACATCATTTGGGAAATTATTTTTGCATTAACCTAATATAAACTAAAATTAAAACTCAATGGCACGATTGTTATAGGGGCCAAGGCTTCATATTTCCCGGTTCAATTCGGTGGTCAACACAAAACCACCAGTATTTAGTTCCTAAACATGCTTGGTACTCAGTACTCAGTTACATCGACCCACTAAAGGAATGAAAGGCTGAGGTGACCATTCCCACTCCGAGAATCAAACTCAGGACCTGTGACTTGGAAGAGCGAAAAGCTACCACGACCCCACTGGGTTTCAATATCCTAATATGTCCCACGATAAATTAGTCAATACGGTATATATATATATATATGTGTGTGTATATATATATATATCACTAAATAAAATACTATAAACTTTTAAAAAATAAAATTTTTTAATTTATGTTCTATGAATTATTTACATTAGATATTTCACAAATAATACATCTTTTGTAAGCTTAACAATGTTAAGGATACGGGTTATGATATCAACTTGTCTAACATTACTTGGAGTTTAATTTTAGAAGCATAGCTTTACCAGATCAGAGTGGAGTCATCGATTACAGCAGGAATCACGAAGAGAGGGTTCACTGCGCTTCCTTTTCTCTCCTGTTTTCCCTTTCTGTCTTTCCCTGGTTTTCTTTCTGTATCTTGTTTTATGTTTTTGTACGTTTGAAAAGTCTACAAAAGCTCTCAAAAACATTCGGCTTGCTTTTCGCTCCCTCGAGCGTTTTCCCATTCATATTCCAAAAGTAGCTGTCAATAGTTACGGTCACGAGCATGGTGATATTGAGTATTTTTGAGATTATCATATTTTCCATTTCTCTGGAGTGTGGAAAAGAACATTCGAGTGTCTACGTGTTCCTCTGCATTTGTCACAGAATATTGAATACACACTTGTATATGAATTAAGGAAAAATGCCGAAATTGGCAATTAAAAGTGCGGAAATCGGCAACTAAAAGTGCAGAAACAAAGCAAGTGTATTATAGTCACAAAGCACATGTATTCAACAAATGTTAAAAAATAGAGATGATATATATATATATATATATGATAACAGTCATACAACAAACTATGATTATTGCTGCCTGTGGCATTTACACCATATATCGCCCTTACAACAATTGAAGATTATGTTGTATGTATGATGGTTAATACATCTCATGTCTCCCATAGCATATAGTTTGTACAACGCCGAAGCATGCTGAACATTGTCGACTTCCAGCAAAGAACTCCACTCAGCAAGCAATGCACTCCGACGGTGCTATGCAGATGTAGAAGACGGTTCCCGGGCTGTGATTCGTATGCCAAGCATGTCTCATTCATGCTCTATCGGATTCATGTCCGATAGAGCATGCTTCAAAGCTTAAAAGCACCCATCCCAACAGACGTGCATGCAAAAGACATCCATCTTCCGTTGTTTAACAATGGCTGACACTGAAGCGAGCACCTAATGCTTCGAAGTGTGCTGTCCTGTCATTAAGATAAATTTCAACATTTGTGAGTTTGATTACCCCTTTGAAATAAGCAGTGCGTAAATTGCATTCTAGGAAGGTTTTTCATGAATAGGGGATCGTATTCAAATGTTGCAAGGGAGGGAATCCCAAAAACTCCCAAGCACCCACCCTGACAGACATGCCTGTAAAAGGCAGAAGTGTATCCTCGATCTCCCGTTGTTTCAGTAGTGACTGGGATCGAACCCGGGATTTTTTAGTTTGAAGAACGCTGTTCTCTCATTAGGCCACAGAAAGCATAGCACTTTGTCAACCACCTAGTGATGGACAGTCTAGTGTTCGAAAGACGTTTTAAGGCATTTTAATATCCACCGCGTCAATTGCTTTCCTGGAGGATTTATTATAGATAATGGATCGTATTCACGTGTCACCAGGGAGGAAACCCTAAAAACTTTGATGCTTCTATCCAGGCAGAAGTGCATGCAGATTAGAAAAGCAACATCCGCTTCACGTTGTACAACAGTTCAACAGTTCGGGGATTCGAATCCCACCTTGGGCATGGATGTTTGTAGTGGTTCGGAATCAACTTTAAACCGTAGGTCCCGGTCTAATTAGCCCTCGTGTGCAAAAAATGACCGTTGAGCGACAAACCCACCACCACCACCACGTTGTACAACAGTTTCGGGGATAGAATCTGAGACTTTTCGTTCTTACATTTATTGTGCTATCACTAGGCCAAGTTAAAATCTGAAATGGGATTTTAAAAACATTTTACTGTATATCCAAAAATGCAATATCACCTAAATATAATAGAGACATGAGAATAATTTATTTTACCAGCTAGATTAAACTACAAAATTTACAATCTTTCTAGATTTTATATTAAAAGAAACATTACAAATATATTGAATAGTTATAACTGCGCATTTTGAATCACAAAAAATATCTTTTAAAATTAAAAAAACATGCATTCTGCATTCATTAAGGTGCCCAAAATTTGTTTCAGAAGTTAAAATCCTCAGAAAAGTTTTATTCTTTAAGACACTCGTTTCCAAGAATTATGTTTCAAAATATGAAAAGCCGAGGTTTTGATGCGGCGTTAACAAAAATGCGCTCATTGCTCCAGCTTCGATGAAGATGATGTCCTCCGCCGCTCTCAGGGTCGCTGTAATTGCCTGAAAATGTTTGTCTTTTTGGGGTTTTAATTTGATATTCTTGATGCTAGATTTGATGTTCCTGTCGTTGTCTAATGAAAATAATTCATCCGAGAAAGTCTCGATACAAAACCTTGAAAAAAATTTGACGCCGGGAATATAATAGAGGCGAAGTATGTAAATGAGGTTAGAATCAGCAAAAGCTCGAGGTTTCTCTCTTTTTCCACCCTTCTTTTAGTTCCGTACAAGGGCGGTTAAATTGCCAGGCGCAACCCGCCTGATTAATTAAGGAAAAATTACAAAAGCTACTCCGCAAGCCGGCATCAAAGACGTTAAGAAAACGATACCCGGACGAAAATAATTCATCATTCTCTCTATCGTCTGCTGGCCCTTACCGAATTTCACGACTGACATTACATGAGAGGAGAGGAGGACAAGAAAAATGCAAATAACCGGTACTCAAAAAAGGAACGAAACGACTGAGCGATTTCGGGAGGCATTCTCCCCTCAAAATATCCCAGTTTTTTTTATTACTATTTTGAGAGGATCCACTCCGCTTTTACCCACCCCCCTCTTCCCAACACCCGCCCTCTCGCACGAAGTTTTGGAGTGATTTCATCGGGAAAGAGTGCGGAGGAGGAGGAGGAGGCGGGAGTTGGAAGAGAGCTCCGGGAGATTTATTTTGAGGGGATGGATGCGGGCGTGGGGGAGGGGGTAGTTGAGGGCTCGTGCGGGGGGAGGAGAGGGGTAGAAACTTCTCTCCCTTCTCATCTAACGACCGTCCCAGCTGCGGCCATGTAACCTCCACTGCCAATTTAACGCCTTCCTTTCTATCTCTCCGACGATCGGTGGAGATGAGGTTGCCAGACAGAGAAACGAGGACACCTTGGCGATCGCCAAGCTCTTGCGTCATCGCCTTTCAACGAAACTGATGTCGAGTGTCGTCTCGAGACGAGAGATGACGGCTTCGTGATGTTTATAAAATGATCGTCGCGGGAGGTCTTTGGGATGGGTTGGGAAAGGCGTTGTCGTCGTTTCTGATGGTTAAGAGAAAACTATTTATTCGAGTTAATGGTTTGAAACCGATATTTAAAAAAAATTTTTTTGCACTTGAAATACGATTTTTTGATACGAAATATACAATATCACACGTATTTAATGTTAAATATCACTCTAACTATAAGATTGGCGTTGAATTAAAAAAGATAAATCAAAATTTTTGCCGGAAGGGAGATTTATAATGTATAAAATTTTTAAACAGTTACTGTTCTATATACATGTATTTTTTATGTTGGTTTTAGACATAAATTATATCCTCTTTATGAATACAAATATATATACCTCTTATTAAGCAGTCTTGTTTACGGTTTTAAGACTTATTATAAAATATAAGATCAAATATCATAAAATAACTTGAAAATGATTTAGTAACTATTTGTGACAATTTTTTCTTGTGGATATGTAAGCTATTATGTCGCTGTTACTTTTTTGATTGATAGTTCATTGAATAAAAAGAAATAAGCAAAATAGTAGATTTGTAAAATAAGAGAAACCTGTTTTTTTTTTTTCTAGCCATAAAGTTGTTTTTTTCGTTCCAGTTGATATCATGTGATTACGCCACTTTATTAGAATTCTCATTGGTTTAAAATATCCATCACGTCAGATAACGTTTCATCTACGTCACACATCGTATTGAAACAGCGTCATAAATCCGACTTGTCGACGCGAATTGGTTGCCTGTCTTCAAACATCACTCTTTGAGCGGCTGCAAACAAGGCGAAGTTCACCAACTAATGTTTGAGTTGTCGTCGATGATGAGAAAAAAAAATCTGTTCATGATTTTTACCAGTAATAAAGAAATATTTTTCAATTGTAACTTTCTTTAATTTGTAAAAGTTTTCAAAAGCAGGAAAATTACCTGTTTTTCTAAATAACTAGTTTTCAAATTTTGAAATCTTTGGCGATATTGCTTCCAAAATTGAACTCGTTGAAAATAGAACAGAAGGAAAAACAAAATGAAAAATGCAAGACAAAACATCTACTTTATGTGGTTAGTTTAAATCAACCTGACTATTTAAATTTTCAAAAAAACATTTTTCAGGAAAATTATATTTTGAAAAATTATTAGAATATAAAAAATGGATTATTAAAGAATCAAAGATTTATAGATTAGTTTTATTTTTTAATAATAAATCTTTTTTTAGGAGAATGAAAGATAGATTATTATTAGAAGAATAAAACACGGATAAAGACTTTGTATTTATATAGTTAACGTTAAATTTGCTTAAAATTATCCGTTAAAGGAGAAATAAATAATAATAACTGATTATAGTTTTAAGCATTTCACTAAGTTTTTAAGACATTGCTCCAAACTTTATTTATACTGAGGGAAAAAGTGAAAAATAACTTTTTTTAGCTCTGTTAATCATTAAATGAAGAAATTAGTAAAGAATTAAATAAAGAAATATGTTAGATTATTGTAATATGTTTCCGGTAGACTATATTTGTCTAATCACCTCGTATTCTTGAATTATGGTTAAATTGTAAACTCGATACCCGAGCTACATCCATATCTCTTAATTTCTACACAAATGAAGGACGTTAGACACTATGAAAGATTACCATGCATTGTTGGTCACAGCCCTATTGCCTTCAGATGGGGTATCGAACCTGATACGTAATGTCCACGAAACGATGCTCTTTTTTTTCTCATCAGACTACTGCAACGCTATACCTTCAAACATTCACACCAGGAAGATTACTGTGCTGCTCGGTCTCTTGTGAAGAAGATAATGAGTTCAATACTACCTTCTTCACATGAGAGCGATGTGCTCTTCCTTTAACAAAACTACCATGGTCCTTCTAACGGATAAAACGTAGTACTTTTGTAGGAGTGTGAACAAATTACATTGTTAAGCTAGTCAAGTTTTGGGCTGATTTCATTGCAGCTTGAGAAGCTAAATCACTTTTTATAATTCACGTTCATACGGAAAGATAAATAATTATTCTAATATGCTTAATGTATGAACAACTACTATTCTTGTCAATAACAGGCCGAGGCTGCTTGGGGGATCAGTAGGATGTTGTACGTTTGATCACAGTAACTATTGAATAACGGAAGATGGTTATAATAGTTTTGAATTCTGCGTGGATATATAAGTGTATGCTTGTGTTAGCTATATGTATTTACTTAACAGATTTTTCATTTGAAATACTTTTAACATATGTCAGGATATCTTAATAAAACACTGCAGTTTAGACACAAATAACAAATCTATTGAAAATTGCATTTAGACATCCCATGGCCGATTCTGACTGTCGATGTACATCAACTGTTTCTGTTTTTTTTTATTCGGCCTCTAGTGGCAAATTTATATTTCTCACCCTTGGGAGTTTTCCAGGTTTCCTCCCTTGCGACACGAGACTACGGCTTCCTTTCTATAGAAAAGTCTTTCCGAACTTTACAAGAAGTATGAATTTCCAGCTATTAAGAGTTGTCCAAAATGAGGCTGGTCAAATGAAATCAGTCTAACTTCATTTGAAATGTTTCCATTTAGGCCTTTATTTCAACAGTTCATGGGTTTGATTCTTACAGGAAGCGTACATATTTGCAGTTGTTAGAAAAATACTTGTGTAAAAAGTGATCATAGAGGGACAAGCAAATTAAACCAAAAGGAAATCGTATTGAGGCTATGTATTCCTGGGGCCTGAGCAGCTACCAGGCGCGTCGGCAGGTGGTGGATCGCCGAACGTCCTGTAGGAATGACATGATAGCTATGAATATAGAATCAGAGGCCCGCGAACCAGCTCCCGTAAACCCTGGTGTTATGCGACCCGTGCCTAGGGCTATTTGGCACCGCGGTATTGGTGCCTTAACGGAGCCTCTAGTTGCCTGGCGAACTTCTAGAGCTTTTTGCCTTGCCCAGTATCTCAGGCAATGCTGGGTGGACTGTTATATTACCTGAGTTTATTAGTTGTTATCTTATGGCTGAAAAGACACAAGAAACAACTTATCTTTCTGCATTTGCAGGTGAAGCCTCTGAAGTAGACCTTGCTGAAAAAGATAAGGGAACTCAGAGGAAATCTAGTGAAGGGGATGCAATGAATTCTTCACAGGAAGTAGAAATGATCTCTAAACCATCTTCTTCTGGTGAAAGTCAGGAAGCTATCCCTAGCATGACTGACTCTCTGACCAGAATCAAATGTCATACGCAAGAGGAAATGACCAAGCATATCATTTACGAATGCGAGGCTCTTGTCCTCTCCCTAGATTAACTTCTTTAGGCATCATCCATACTAGAGAGCTCCATTAAAGGGTTATCGGACTTTATTAATAAAGTGGGTGACCCGAGCAACTGGAACTAGGAAACATTAGGTTTGGAGTTAATGGTACAAAATGCTGATAAAAGCAGATGTGCCCAATAACATACAAACCCAACTCTAAGGAGAAGAAGAAGAAGATGAGGCTATGTATTTAATTTGATGATGCAAACTGTTATTATGGTAAATATGTATGTTACGATGTATTCAATTCAAAAATATTCCAATTTTCAAGTTAGAAGTTTTACTATAATTAAATCCTCATCAGTGAGATATGATATATATATGTTGTTATTGTTACACCAGAGCATGCTTCCCTCTATTGAGTTGAACTCTTCCAGTTTGATGGAAGTAACCGGGTGGAATCTTCGTCATTTTGAAGCACGCATGAAACAGAAAAACCAAAAAAACTTTACCTACCATTCCCAGAGATATCATTTTACATGGAGGACATTTCGGATACGATCTATTTAATGTGCCCTAGTCGCTATGAAAAACACGACGGATTTTCGGTTGGGTCGGGATTCGAGCTCACTACTTTCCGATAACGAGAAAGAAGGGCCTAACTAAACACGTCAACGCGGCCTGATATATATGCAGTTGTTGTTGCACCAGCATTGTACCTATCTTAAGTTGGGTTCTACCATTTAGTGAAAGCAGTGGCTTTACCAGTTAGAGCTACGAGTTTTCGCGTCCTTTAGAAGCAGGGGCCAAGAAGAGCTTGTTTGCCACCCCTTAAAAGCAGGGCCCTAATGAGGTAGCCTGCCACCCTCAGAGGTATCATTTCACTTGGAGGATATTGGGACCACGACCTATGTTTAACGTACTCCAGTCGCTTTTAGTGAACACGATGGATCTTTGGTCAGTTCAGGGGATTCAAACTCACTACCTTCCAATAACAAGAACGAATGGCCCAACCAACCAGGCCACAGCGAACTGTTACATATGCTGTATTAGATACGAAACTAACTTAAATAGCTTAAAACGTATCATTTGCTTAATACTCTATACATAAAGAAAAGTTTAAAAAAATACACGCTCATAAGTTTTACAAAGCTTATGGACTTTGTATCCGGAAGGCAAATTTCACGCCAAAAAAACACCATAGATAATAAATAAATTCGGTTAAATTTACATCACAAACAAAAAATGAAATTAAAAAAAAAACAGAAAGTAAATGGAGATAATAAGATTATGGTCTCTATCGTCGGAAATTCATCATTTATACTGTAGAATTTCTCGGAGATGAGAATGTCGCCAAATTAGGCAGACTACTGACCGTGAAGTCGATATGACGATTGGGAGCTCCTGTGACTTTGGGGCTTCGTGAGGACAAGATTGTCACCACATCGGATAAGAGAGGAACGGTTCCACAAGAATCGATTGTTATCAAAAAATATCGCCAAAGTTAGAGTTTCGTGAGAATTAGATTGGTACCGATTCATCTGGGAATTATCAGTTTTAGAAAGAGATAATCTCTCCAGATTATGTAAACTATATTTTGTCTCGCTTTGAGATTGAATTTTGATAGATTAGGAGAATCACATAATTACCAGCTCGTGTGAGTTTTATGTAGAATGCATTCTAGTACATAGAATTTTATGTAGAGCGATTACCAAATATATTAATTATTCCAAAATTTGAAGTTCATACCGAGCTGCGAAGAAAAAGAAAACAAATTTTGTTACAGATTTAGCTAATTTTGTTAGTTTCGTGTCTTTTTTTTTCTTGAATGATTCATTTATATAAATTTGTTTAGACCCAAGAATAAATTATTATCAAACTCTTAAGACTTTGATATTATGCTGCAGGAAAACATTTCATTTACAATAAATCCTAAAAAATTAGAACAGAGGACAGTAAATGGAATACAATAATATCGTTTTTTTATTATTTTTTCAGAAGACAATCTCTTAAAATAACGTTTTAAAAATATGACATCACAAAACAGACGATTGCGATTACGATTAAATTCCCTTCAAGTCCAATACAATCTGTCTTAAAAAATATATATAAATAAATGCTAAAAAAATTTTTTTGATTTAGTTACTCTATTCTGTAAAGAATAGAAAGAAAACTTTTTATCTTATATCTTCATCGCTCTATCAGTTTTACTATAACATAGATAATTATAATAGAAGGTGAAATTACATCTGCGTTAACATTTAATATTCGAGTTATCTTGTCATCAATGTATATATATATATATATATATATATATATATAATCTGATTATCATAATAAATCTTCTAATGTGAAGTCAATATATTTTTTCCACTATTATCTTCAATTCTTTTCCATAACTATACAAAAAGACTAGAAATTTCTAAGTGCGATTCTTTGGTTGACAGTAGATTATTGTAACATTAATTTATAAAATTTAATTTTGCTGTTATTTTTTTCAGGTAAAAACATTACTATTTCCTATATTACATTAACAATGGTATCTTTTATGAAATTAATTTTACTGTCATTGATTTCAATATAGTAATAATAAATAACTTTCTTTTATTTATTCAAAACAAAACAATGAGCAATTCAAAGTTATTTCAGTTTAGTTTATAATAATAATAGGAAATACTTGTGCACTAATTACTAATTTTTTATATCATATTACTCAAATATATTGTAAACTTGGAAAAATTCGTGTAAGAAAATCCGGAATTTCAAGTATTATGAAGAATTGCATTATTATGTAAGTGCAATCAGAGCATGTGTTTTGTAAGTGCAGATATCTTTAACCTGCTCTATGTGTATGTATTATTACTTTTCCTCATATTTTTTTCGTTTTTTTTATTTTTCTCTATCATTTTTTTATTATTATTTTTAACCATAAACTGGGTGTTTCTTCCGTTACAGTTGAGATCCTTAGTACGCCACTTTATTACGATTCTCATTGGTTTAAAATATTCATGACGTCAGATAACGTTTCATCCACGTCAATTGAGAAGGCGTTGTAAATCCGAATTGTCAACGAATTTGCTGCCTGCCTTCATATCCTATTCTTCGAGCGGCAGCAAACAAGGCGAAGTTCACCATCGAGTGTCTGAGAATAGTGTCGAAGTTTATTTTGTTAATAAAATGATTTCTTATATAAAGAGCAAAGCATCGGTTTGAGAAGACGTTTTCTATTGATTCAAGCCATTAACACGTGGACAATAGAACAGCAGAAAAAGTAAAATGAAAAAGACATGACCAATATACACTTTATAGTTAGCTTAAATCAGCAAGGAGGATTTAAATTTTTAAAAATTTAATTCATTAATAGAATTTTAAATTAATAATTGCAATATTTGTAAACAATCACCTTAGAATCTTAATACTATTGCCTTACTTATGGCGACATTAAAAATTTTCTTTTAATTAATATTGCTGAAATAATAAAAGGCAGATTTGTAAAACAAATGCTCAAAAAGTTCGTTGAATTTCTTAAAATTGTTTTTTAATAAATGAAGTTGTTTTTAAGTTTTCAAAAATAAATTTTATTTCATAACTCTTCTTAGTACAGTCTCCTCTCTCTTCCTATCTTATACTTTTCTAAAGTTGTTTTATTTGAGATTTCTATATCTTTGTGGTAGCAAGGAAACAAATGCCAATAATGTACTCTGAGTTTTTTGAAGGAAAATCTAGTCATTAAGACAAAAATTCGAAATTTCGCTCTTAAGCACTCGTTTTCATTGATAAAAAAATTTCCTCCATCATTTGAAACATTTATCGTGCACTTGTACGTTTTGAAACTTCTTCCCTCAATCTAAAATTTCAATAGTTTTATTTTTGTTTAAACTAGTCAATATGAAATTAGCAAATCCACTCCATAGTGTGAAAAAATAAATACACCCTCTTTATTTTAACTTGTTATGCATGAGAATTCTTTTTTCGTATCTTTCGTTTTAGCAATTTATTTTTTTAACAAAATTTATTGAAGCAATAATTTAAATACTTTATTACAGAGCTTTTGAAATATATATTTTAAACTGTATGAGTAAAACATTAATAAATATTCATTGCAAATATAGTGCCTAAATCAATTTTAAAAAAATTTGAAATTTTAATCTTTTTGAAAAATTTTTAAAATTTTTTAGGTTTACAATTTAAATATAATCAATTATAGACTAACAGATATTTTATTAATTTAAAAATAAATTCATAGATAATAAAAAAATAGCGTTTGTATACATACACGAGTGATTCTCAACTTTTTTTATTTTGGCACACTATTAACGATTTCAAAATTTGGCAGCACATAACGAAGAAGACTGATTAAAAGTTGTATACTTATCTATAGTACTTTGTGTAAAATAGTTTATAATAATAATTTTGAAAGTAAAATAATATATGTGTTGCAAAAACACAGTAATAACTTTGAGTATTACTTTACTCATAATAAAAAAAGAATTTTAATTTTTATTATAAACATTTCTAAAATTTGAAGCAAGCTAACAATTTGATGGCGCACAAAAGTAACGCGGCACAGTAGTTGAGAATAACTGTGACTTTCACCTTATCTCAGAGACATATTTGCATTTCTATTAATTATTTCATTTAATGATTGAGTTCTATATATATCTATCCAAAATTATGATTATATAATATAAAAATAAACTATTCTCTGTATGAGATTGCTAATTTTATACTGAGTATTATCTATTTTTGAAAACCACTTCTTAAAAGTTTTTATAATTTAGAGTAATATTTCTTTTTTTTAATAATAAAAATCATTTAAAATTTTAGTGAAATATAGTTTTTGCATTAGTAGTATGTATTAGTCTACAGAAAGATACAGTCCGATAGCATTAATTTATTGAATTAAAGAAAAATTTCTTTGCGGGTTTTAAGAGTCGATGATACAAATTCACTAACATGTTTAGCTCGTTAACAAAAATCATCAAATGCTTTTGTTTTATACATTTTAGCTATCTTCTGAGGCAAATCTAAATAAATTCAAGTTTTTTAAAAAAATAATATAAGATAATAATTTTTTGCAGAGCTAAGTTCGATAAAAATGAACTTTAATTTTGTAAAATTACTGTAAAAAACTGGGAAAAAGAATTTTTAAACGTTATTAACGGACAATAATCAATTGGTTCTAGAATAGCTTTTAATAGAATGACATTTTATGATAGTTAATTAGTGGTTAAGTAAAGAAATAATCAGAATATTGCAGATGTTAATTCAAGAAGAGCAGAAGTTTAAAAAAAATTTCAAACTATATATATTTTCCTCTTTACACTCTTAAAAAAATAATGTTTCATAACTATTTATAATTTAATGAATTTAGAACAGTATAATTAATATAAAATCTTGTCAATATAATTTCATTTTCTGTGTGAATTGATACCAAAGAAATAAGCTAAAGAGAATAACAGAATTAAATCACTAAAGGAAAAAAATATCTCCGAAACTTCTATTTTTCTGTGTATTTTCATGAAAAACGCCAAAAATATTAAGATACTGCTTTAAAGCACTTATTTATTCCGTAAAGTTGTGATAAAATACGAATAAGAACTTTATATTTCACACAATTTCACAAAATTTAAATGAAAGTTTATTAAGAATATTCTATAAAAGGGAAAAACTTGAAATGAAACAACGAAACGAGTGGAATAGTTTTCATTTAGAAATATTTTTTAATTAACTGAATAAAAAAATTAAGTAATTGAAAAGAAATGAAATAAAAATAAGTAATTTAAAATAAATTTTTAAAAAATTTTGAAAACAAGTTAATTAAACATAAGATTAAAAGGATAAAAATTAGAAATGACAGAAAAATGAATTGGAATTCGTTAGAAAATTTTACTTAGAAATAAAAATGCGGACTCTTCTTAATACTTTTAGAAAAATATAAAAGTATTTTCTGCCAAAAAAAGGAAAAACAATTGAATAATTTTCCACGAAGTTTTCAACGGTTTCATTTCCATAACACGATGAAACAATCACGCTCGGCAGAGATTGAAAATAAAAAAGAATGACAGCATTGCGCCAAGTGAAATGATAATTCGCCAAAAAATGGCAACCTGCAACGATTTCCCCCTCGTAAACCGAAACGGGGCGAAAGGAGATGAGAAAGTGGCTGGTCGCCCCCGGCTCCTGTTTACTCGAGCTGTTGCGGAAAAAAGAAAAAACGAAACAAAAAAGTAGAAAAGAGAGCGACCTGCCGATTCTTTTCGGGAACAAGTAGGAAAGAGAAAAAAGAAAAAAAGGGGGAGGGTGGTCGTTCCAAGTGGGCTGCGTGCGTGATGCGCGTGCGAAGAAGGGGTCTCCGCCTCGTGACATTCGAACGCCGGAGTGATGAGTGATGGGCTGTTCTCGTCTGCCGGCAGTCGATCGGGTTCTTTCTTTTTCTTTTTTTTTTTTCGTTCTGGTCTTTAATGGCGGGACTGTCTTTTTCGATTTTTGTTTCGCTTTCTCTTTCATTTTTATTTTTCAGTTTTGAACCTAAAGTAACTTTTTTTGTGTCGCTTTTCTTCATTTTTTTTTATTTCATACATTCAGTCTGTTGCTGGGGTAACGGGTGCGTTAGCAAAAAGTCAACTATTCTCAAACTTTCTGTATTGGACATAGCAAAAACTTCTATGTGTGGAAATTGTTATTTTTTGGAGGGGCGGGGGTTCATGTATCGATATGCTCAAAGAATGGATTTTAATCGAATGTTTGTTTCGTTCATTGTTATTTGCTTTTGGAATCTTCCTTTTCCGGGATGTAATGATTCGCGTTACCAAATTGACAGAGCGATATTTGTTCTTTGACTAGGAAAAAATTATTTCGAAACAAGAGTTACAGTCACATTTAATAGAAACGCAACAATTTTAAGGAATAGTCATGCTCATGTTTACTGTTTGCTTGTGGAATTTCCTTTTACTTCCGGGAAAATTTCCTTACTGATATGTGATATCCGTGTATTCAATTTTAATTAAAAAGAAGAGGAAGAAGAGATTGTTTTGAAACTTTAAATGTAATGAACATCATTTTTTGATCATTTGCGTTCAACCAACATTATTCATTACATTTAAGGAAAAAGATAATATAGAAGGGGCAGTATTCATAATTAGAGGTTTGTCATTTGCTTCTTTTTTCTCTAAAGACATTCCGTACATACACATCGGAATGTTACCTCATTCCTGATGAATAAAGTGACGTGAAAAATTCTGTGCTTTCTTTTTTTCTAGTTCTAGTTTTTTTTTCTTTTTTCGATGGATTTCCACATCGGTCGTTATATTTGTATAACAATAACACGACAAGTAAAATCGTTTGGAGAAAGATAATGTGTCATCTTTCCAAACGATTCTCAATCAAACGAATACCTCAATCTGAAATTGAGGTATTCCTTAAATTTAAACAATATGTTCAGGTTCGTTATTTACCTGCGGCATTTCATTTTTCAAAACGATTTCATCATTGTCCCTTGTTATTTGTACAGTGGATGGATATTAATTCCATCTATAAAAGAAATGCTTTCGAAATTGGACACACATTGACATTCGTACCATATTATTTTCCCAACTGATGAATGATCTGACATCATGTTGATGTTTGTTGTTTCTTGTAACTTTTTTCCTCCCAAAAAGATTTCGAGATTAGCGTGTTTTATTTATAACTGAAAATTAATTTTTAACAAACATTTCTTTTACTTTGAAAATTAATTTCTCAAAGGAAAAAATTTTTTTTCGAAATCAAACACACAGCCACATTCAAAACTGTGTTTCATATTTAAGTGGTTTTTATCTGGAATATCCATGCTCATTATTTCCCAAGAAATTACCTTTTTCCCAAAAGACTTCCAGATTTACGTGTAGTTATTTCTGCATTGAATATTAATTCGATTACCAAAAGGAAAGGTTTCGAAACAGGACGCACACTCACATATATTTATTTTAGTCATCCCACTTGATGAATAAGGCGACGTTTTAAGCAATATCAATCATAATTTTTGCTTTTTACTTGTGGAATTTCCTCTTCCTCAGATTTCCAGACTTTTGAATTATATTTGTGAATTGAGAATTCATTTGTCAAAGTCCTAAGAGACACATTCACATTCAAACAGTGATATTCATCACATTTAATGAATATGGCGACATTACAAGCCACATTCACGATTGCGGGCTTCCTTAGCAGGTGTGAGGGTGTGGTCACTTTGCGATTACCTTCTTGGAGCAATAAATTTCGGAACTCGAGTTCGACCCTCTACGTGATTTCCTAAAGAGAATGGAACTCGGGAAGCTTTTTATGACTGGAATAGAGTGGGAGGGTCCGCCCAGCGCTTGCAAACCACCGTCGCCCTTCTTCCTACCCCCATGGAGGAAGAAAAGTGGTTTGTTGTTTCAGGTGACGAATCACAAAGTCGGTTGAAGAATGGCGCATTTCAAAGGAAACTGAAGAAGCTTGGGGTGGAGGCAGCTTTTCGGCGGTTCTTTTGTGTGGCCTGGCTGCGCAATCATTGTTCGAAAGAGTGAATGTGGGGAGGTCACACAAAAGAAAATGCAGATGATTGTAAAGTAAGTGCCCGTCTTCACGTGAGAGTTTTTTTTTTTAAGGAAATGAAAAGCCAAAATGAAGCACTGGTAGTTAGGAAGGGAAAATAAACTTTCAACTTATATACAACTGTGATCAAAAAAGTTCGTGGGATAGTGCCATAAAGTAAAAGCCATGTACGAAGGAAGTCATTGATCAAAATTTATTGCAACTTCTGAGTAATCTTCAACTTTATTTATATTTTATTTTTTTGCCAACGTCTTTACCAATCTTCAAAACATACCTTTTAAAGCCGTTTTTGTTGGAACTCTTTCAGGATTCACAGTGAAACTTCTTTCGTTGTATCAAAATATTAGAAGTCAAGAAGAGGTGAGATTTCAGTAGCAGAATTATGGAGACAAAATGTGAATTATATCAAATAAGTACAGAAATACTTGTTGAAAGCTTTATCGAAAATTCACGAATGATAAAAGCAGTGTGAAAGGGCATATTATCATGATGAAATGCTTATAAACTATTTAACCATTTTTATGGTTGTTTCATATAAATTTTTCAATGAAATCGGAACTGAATGTTAAAACAATGAATTTCACTTCTTGTAGAGTCAAGTTGGTAGGAGATTATGGTGAGCAACACTACGACAATCAAAGAAAACTATTAACGCAACCCAAATTTATGAGCGACTTTGTCGTGATCTTTAGATCTTGTTCCACTTTTCAAGCGCTATTCAAATACATGATCGTTGGAGTTTTCCTGCATCAAAAACACAGATCCAAGTTTCTTTACCTGAACGTTTCCGACAAAAAATAGCCTCGAGAGCAGGGAATTGTGGTCTACTTGTTGTTGTTTTTGGACCAAATTCAAAGTTTTTGGAGCATTTTATCTTCCGAAATTGCTTGATAGGAACCAAATGATGTGGAAGTTAGTTTTATAATATCTTGTTACTACTACGCAGAACGACGGTGTAAAAGCATAAATGTCTTATCCCCCTGATCGAAATGATTATTAATCTTATAGGACGATCAACAAAATGGCTAATATTCTTCGGTGGAAATCCCACCTTTAATGAAATATTGCCTTAATTTTCGCTTACCACGAAATCACTTTAACCAAAGCTTTGCGCTTATAAAAATTCCCTTAACAACCTGGAAGAAATAAGCGAATTTAAACTTTGAAAACTAATCGGAGAGATCTGCTATTTTTATGAGACTATGCCTTTGATAATGTACAGTAAATATTTTACTACAACATATATTATCCATCCATTTGAAATCCAAATATTGTTATTAATAATAAAATTTGAGCAGTTAGTTTAAATTATTATGGAGATATATTCCTTTAAGAACGAATGGTTTGAAAACTGAAACTCAGATAATTTTGCATCACTTTAACCTGTTTAATTATGCACATGGAAGAAACTTATAGTTATTAGGTACATTTATTGGTTGTGATATATTTACTATATGTGATACTTGTTTACTGCATGTGATACATTATATTACAACTATAAAACGTTTCTAGATTCTAAAAAGCATCTTCTTTTTGAGGTGTTGCATAAACTAACAGTGTTGGAAGTTGCGCGCAAGTCAATTATCAAACAACACAGGCATACGTATAAAAGAATGTTTTATGCATACTTTAATATGCGTGTCAAGACGCAACGTGTCTTTTGATATTAAATCACTAAAATTCAAAACTTTGTGATTTGTTTTTTTCTCAGTATCTCGCTTAGTTTTTATGATCAGACTGCTAATTTTGTGCACACCGATCCATTTGGATTGTTATTCGGAATGGATTGTCCCGGGTTTGATTCCAGCCACAACTAGATAATGGGGAATGGATATTGCTTTTGAGACTTTCTACATATGTATCAGTTTGGATATCTGTTTTAAAATGTTCCTATTTTTCTCCTTTGCGATACGTAAATACAGCTCACTATACATACATATATATATATATATATATATATATATATATATATATATATATATATATATATATATATATATATATATATATACCCATCTCGGCTTGGGTCTTCGTCTTCTTTTTGTGCTGATGGGATTGGCTAAGAAAATTTCATTAAGGGTTTTATTGTTTTTCATTCTGATAACATGCCCAGTATAGTTAAAACGGCTAATTTTAATGTGATATACAGTGTCTGGCTTTTTGTATAATCGATAGATTAAGATTATTATATGTGATAGACAATTAGACCATAAGCTTTCGGATTTTACAGCTAAGACACTGTAAGTTTTCTTGTATTGTATAACGTTCTTGTGAGACATAACTTCCTATAAAAACGTGTCCACGGTTTTTAAGGGAAAATTGAGATTTGGAAAAATTATTTACTATTTACTCAAGTTTGTTAAAAACTGTGCATCATCAAATGAGGTTTTACGTATAGATTAGCTAAAGGAATATCGAAAGAGGCTTGGAATATTTGAAAACACTCCTTTTATATAATTGAGAAGTTATTAAATATTGAATACATTTTTATCCACGTTCTCATGGAATTCCCATCGACAGCTCATAGGGAAAACTGTAAACACATAAGCTAAGGGATATGCAAAAATAATACTTTATTCGCTATCAGCTGAAATACTATTTTTTGAATATTTTGTTGAGTATAAGGCGCACAATAAAAAGATTTTTAATTAAAAAAAGACTACACTAGAATGTATAGATAGAAGGTAGAATTTAATACTGAGAATATATTTTTTCTTTATTACCAGCAGTTATACTAAGATGACAATTTTAAATGATTGTTTGTGAACAATATGCCTCCGTTATTGAAGTGGGAAGAGATCCGAAAATTAATATTCATAATCTAAATTAATAGTATCGTGGCTTAGGTAATTGCACAGTAATAATTAGGTCATATCTTCTTCTTCTTCTTCGAGTTGGGTTTTATGTCATTGGGCACCTCTGCATTTTGTACTATTAACTCCAAACCCAATGCATCCTAGTTCCAGCTGCTCGGGTCACCCACTTTATTAATAAAGTCCGATAACCCTTTAATGGAGTCTAGGTGTAAATCTCTAGTATGGATGATGCCTAAAGAAGTTAATCTAGGGAGGGCAAGAGCCTCGCATTCGTAAATGATATGCTTGGCCGTTTCCTCTTGCGTATGACATTTCCTGCATATAGGGTCTTGCTGAAACAGTCCCATTTTATGGAGGTGTTTTCTGAAATAGTAGTGCCCAGTTATGAAGCCTACGATTAATTGGTTCATATGCAACGCAAATCATTGTAATTACAGTTTAAATAAACTACAAACAGTTTTATCAAAATTTCTAAAGAAAACAGCACATATTTTATATTAGCCAGCGTTCTCATTCTCGGTTCTTCAGATAAAAAAAAAATTCGATGCATAAACAACATAAGGATTTCATTTATTATGAAAATTTTTTCCTATGCATCGACATCTTTTTTATGGTCATAGCTGTATTTATTACTAAGTTAAAAAGTGAAATAAAAGAAAGAAATCACACACACATACATATATATATTATGATATTGACAAAAAATAGCTGACATTTTAAAAACTGCAGTATGTTTCTAACAGTATTTACTATCTGTCGAAGATTATAAAATCGATTTCATTAAAATTGAAATTTTTTCACGAAATTATTTTCAAGGATTTCATAGCAAGCAAAATTCGAGAATGTGATTCCTAATCAAAAGTAAGTTATCCTGAACATGCGTTGGAGGGAAACACCTTAGTTAAATTTAATAGCAATATAGGTTATTTTTTCAAATATATATATATATATATATATATATATATATATATATATATATATATATATATATATATATATATATATATATATATATATATATATATATATATATATATATATGTATGTATGTATGTATAAGGAAAATATTCGATTTAAGCAAATTTAATTTGTTGTTTGTCGTAGGTTTCAAATATGAATCTACGGCTGTAAATCTGTGATTTTCAAATCGGTTATTAAATCCGGCATTTCTCAATAATGAAACAAAATTTTTAAACACTTGAATGGAGTAAATATATTCTTAGGTTCGTTGAAGCCTAGTGGTTAGGGCATCGGTCTTCCGTCCGGAAGGGTGGGGTTCGATTCCCAATACTGCCAAAGACCCACCGAGTACATGCGATATTCGTGCTCGTTAAATCTGTGGAATCGAAAGTTCTGAGGTTGATCGTTGAGCAGTTATCATGGGTGTAATGGTCTGGAGAAGATTTTCTCACCCTTCTGATCAATGTAAAAATTGAGGGAGTGGTAGCATCTATTGGAGAATTTTAGTGCAAAGTCATAGTTCCACATTTGTGGTGCTCTGGTAAACGAAAGTCACACCCTACTGACTTAAATTCGTATAGCCAATGGCATAGCGAGCTTGCCTTGTCCAAGTGTCGTAAATAACAAAGCAACAAATATTTTTAGTTTGAAATATCTTTTAAAATTTAGCTATTGACCAAAGATAATTTATTACATAATCTTTAAAATTTTTAACAACTGTCTGGAATTCTTGCTAATATATCAAGATTTACGAGACCGTTAAATCAATTCTTAAATTATAATTCAACAAAATAATATGATATGCTAAATTTATATGAGCATAGATCTTTTATTTGATTAATTTAAACTTTTTATTTTCAGTTTGGGCTATGTGATGTTAAGCACTTCTAAATCTTTACTAAAGCTATAAATACTGCTTGTGTCTTACAAGCAAAATATAAAAATATATTATTTGCATTTTGAAATTATGTACTTTATTTTATACTTTTTATTTATTTATTTTTTTATGGAAGGAATAATCTTTCTCCAAAAATCTGATGCAACTTTTTCCCATATTACTCGTGTAAATCATTTTTTACATTTTGCCTCTTATTTAAATTTCAAAAGTATCGAAATAATAAAATCCAAAATGAGTAATCATTACTTTTAATATGTTAAATCAAAAAAAAAAAATTATCTAAACACTTAAACTCTGTTTCAGCTATAAAATTTACTTACATAAATTAAATGGGATGATAAAGAGAATTTTATTCCAATGGAAATTCAATTTTATTGTGTTTATCTGCATGAACAGTTGCTTAAATTCGTTGCTTTTGCTTCAACTAATAATTTAACCTTATATCTTAATTATATATCAATATTTCTTTTTATATTACTTCCAAACACAAAATAATACCTTTTTAATTAAGCCGCTTTCTGATTAAGATGTTAGGCTCATAAATAAAATAGCCATAAATTAATAAAGTGTAACTAACTTCATTTACATAATTAATGTTTCCCATAAATAATAATAAACGAAATACTTGAGTGATGTAAAAGTAATTGATGTAGTTACTAATTCTGGAACTTTTCGCTGTGTGATATTATTTCTATGTATGAGGAAGTGGTTTTTTTTTTTTTTTTTTTTAATTTTTTTATTATTTTTTTTATCAAATAGAAGATGTTTCCATTGACCTATATGATTTGATTTCTGGTTCTAGTTTCTAAATATGTATCCACCGAATCTCTTATTCATTAAAATCAATTTTTTTTACTGAATCATTTGAAGCAAGGCCCGACTTAGCCTAATTGGGGCCCTAAGCAAAAACTTTGGGTCCCGCTCTGCTTCACAGCAATATATAAAGAATAACATGTGTAATTAGAAATTCAATGAAACAGAAAGATTATAAATGGTACAGAAATTGAACTCTATGCGAAAAATTGTATGATCTGTGGATCATCAGCGAGGATTGCCTCTGAAATTCTAAGATGCTTTCAGCATTTGCAGGTGAAGCCTCTGAAGTAGACCTTGCTGAAAAAAACAAGGGAACTCAGAGGCAATCTAGTGAAGGGGCAGCAATGAATCCTTCACAGGAGGTAGAAGTGACCTTCAAACCATATTCTTCTGGTGAAAGTCAGAAAGCTATCGCTAGCATGACTGACTCTCTGACCAGAATTATCTGTGGATCATCAGCGAGGATTGCCTCTGAAATTCTAAGATGCTCTAGGCAGAAGATACGTTTAATCGTAGGCTTCATAACTGGGCATTACTATTTCAGAAAACACCTCCATAAAATGGGACTGTTTCAGAAAGACCCTATCTGCAGGAAATGTCATACGCAAGAGGAAACGGCCAAGCATATCATTTACGAATGCGAGGTCCTTGCCCTCCCTAGATTAACTTCTTTGGGCATCATCCATACTAGAGAGTTACACCTAGACTCCATTAAAGGGTTATCGGACTTTATTAATAAAGTGGGTGACCCGAGCAGCTGGAACTAGGAAGCATTGTGTTTGGAGTTAATAGTACAAAATGCTGATAAAAGCAGAGGTGCCCAATGACATATAAACCCAACTCTTAAGAAGACGAAGACGATGCGAAAAATTCATAACTTTGGATATTAGGGTGTTTTTCAGCTGAACTTTCGCAGTTATGTCGGTTCAATTTGGCCAATCAAAGGCCTGTATTGTTGCAAGCATATCGCATTTTGCTATATGTAATATACGAATGTAATTTTTTTTCCTAATGCTCGGTTGCCCTTAGGATATACCTATTCAGCACTGTATATGTGATGGTGATGGCATCTTATACAGTGTGGCGGCACCCAGTGGGTGTGCCATTTTCGCCTTGGAAGTGAAGGGATAAGAAAGACAAATACAGAGAGAGAAAGGAACATCCAATAGAGAAAGGAACAACATATAGCATTTAAGAACCAAATTCTATTATTATAAGAACCAAAACTTTTCCACTGATATTGCCAGTTACAATTATTTTATGCGCGCAACACGTGGGTATTCGTAATGATTACATGATCTGGAACGTTTTCAATTTTTGAACGTAAATTATTCAAGGTTTTAATGTACTTCAGTGTAATGGAAGTCTAGTGGCCAGAGTCTCTGACTACGGATAGGGAGGTCCTGGGTTCGAATCCCAGTTCGGGCATGGATGTACCCTCTCTCTCTATCTATCCTGTCTTTGTCCTTTCTGTGTATGAATGTGTTGTAAATGGTTGCCTACCCTATAAGCGGGTCCCTATGGCATGTGTGTACTGAAGAAGGGGGACTCCACACCAAAATATGGTTCAGTTGAAAAAGTGGAGCAGCGCACCCCATGTTGCCAGCCTAGCTGTCACACGATAACAACAACAACATTATAATGCTGTTTGATAAACCCAGTCTTTTAAATACTCAAAAATCATAAATTATTTTCAATTTCCCCTCACCAGTTACCATAAAAATTTTAAAAACATCAAGGTGCTTAACCCTGACATTAAGGTTAAGCTAGCGTGGGAGAAAGGGGTAGAAATGATAGATCCCCAGCCAATGACCATCATGTTTACAAGAGATACGACCATAAATTTGACTATCTTGTAGGGTACTCTAATGGTTGGTTTACAACAAGGCAAATAAACTATTAGCTTTAGTTAATTTTATGCTGCAGAATAATAAAGGAAACTTAGTTAATACTAATAAGGATAATTGATAAATTAAATGACTTCTTAATATGTCACTGGAACTGCAATGGTTTAAAAAATAAAATGTCAGAATATTTTCTTAAATGATTGTTGTTGTTGTCGTGTGCTAGCTAGGCTGGCAATATGGGGTGCGCTGCTCCACTATTTTAACTGAACCCTATTTTGGTGTGGAGTCCGACTTCTTCAGTACACACATGCCATAGGGACCCGTTTATAGGGTAGGCAACCATTCACACCTCATTCATACAACGAAAGGACAAAGACAGGATAGATAGAGAGAGAAAGTACATCCATGCCCGAACCGGGATTCGAACCCAGGACTTCCTTATCCGTAGTCAGGTACGCTGACCACTAAAGTTGGTCGGATCTTAAATGATTAAAATCTAGATATAATTATTATTCAAGAAACTAAATTAAGCACAAGCGAATACCTTAAAATTACAAATTATAATTTTTATCTTACACCCAGAGCAGGTTTGTTTGTTTGATTGTTTGTTCGTCGCTCAACGGTCATTTTTTGCACACAAGGGCTAATTAGACCGGGACTTACGGCTTAAAGTGGATTCCGAACCACTACAAACATCCATGCCCAAGGTGGGATTCGAACCCACGAACTGTTGAACCGAAGGCAAGAGCGCTAACCATTCGGCTGCCAGCTCGGCACCCAGAGCAGGATCTAGATTCAGAGGTACAGCAGTCTATGTTAAAAACAGCATACCCCCTAAAAAAATCTCAAACCCATCGCTTAGGCAAATAGATTTTATATTAATTGAAATTCAAATTAAAACAAATTTAAATATTGTAGTAAATTCTATTTATATCAGACTCAGTGCAGATCCAATATTTACTTTAGATATAGAAAACCAGTTAAGTCCAAGTAACAGAATAATTGCTGGAGATCACAATTGTAAACATAGGAATTGGGATTGTCCTAAAGCTAATATAGAAACGGTAACCAACTTTTTAACTTTATTGAAAAAGTTAACTTAAATATAATTGCGCCTGATACTCCAGCTAGAAATAGTTCAGCCAAAGTAACTGATTTTGCAATAACCAGAGATTTAAACTTTAATTTTTCACAACAGATTCTCTTAATGATCTTTTGTCTGACCATAAACCTGTAATGGTTTGTTTTGACATGAATTTGCCAAATCAGACAATTAAAAATAATTTAAAAACAAAGTGGGTAAAGTATAGGAAAATTTAAATAATAAAATTTTAAACTTTTCCCCAATTAAAAATATAGTAGACCTGGATAACAGAGTTAAGGAATTAGCAGATAAAATTAAAGAAGCGCATGTTGAAGCATCGACGGTAGTTAAAAATTTTAATGCAGTACCTAATAATATGTTGTTGTTACTAATGACACTTGGACAAGCCAAGCTCGCTATGCCTTGGCTTTGCGAATTTAAGTCAATTGGAAGCGTCTTTCGTTTAATCAGAGCACGATGAAGGGGAAAGTACAATTTTGTTCTAAGAATTCTCTGATATGGTCCACCATAGGATACACATTCCATCAATTTTGACTTTAATCTGGAGGGGGAAGAAATTTTCTCCGGACCATTAAAACCAAGGTAACTGCGGTCAATCTCCGGTCATCTGCATATATATATCACCGAACGATCGGTCAATCTGCATATTATATATATATATATATATATATATATATATATATATATATATAGACGGACATGCAGATTTAGAGAATAATCCACAAAATTATAAAAGACAGGAAAAATCAAACAAATATGTAGATGAGGGATTTATATACACAATAAATAACATAAAGACTGGTGTGGCGTTGAGAAGAGGGTGCCAGCTCCGTCGTCGACTACCTCACTTGACCGTAAATCAAAATGATGAGTTAGTTGGTTATATTTACATATTATTATTATCTATGTATATCAGAGGCACATAGGAGGCAGCCGAAAAAGAATTGCAAAAAAATATGAATATAATTATTACTTAAGTACAAATACATTCAACTCTTATATATTTGTAAATTTATTTCTTTAAAAAAATTAAAACATTTCTGTTTCATTAAATTAAAATACTTTTGTATGATGGACTGATTTTTTTTAATTTAAAAGAATAGTCAATTTTAATGAATCTATGACAGATAATCGTGAGTTTATTGCATTTAGTCTGGATAAAAAAATTATGTAAAACGGGTTTTCTGATAACTGCATACAAATAATACACTGCAGATTTCATTGTTTGAAACAGACCATTCAAGTATTCTTTGCACTAAACATTGAAACAAGTTATGATACTTTTCATACAGAAAATACAAACAGCATAAAAATTCGAAGAATTATATATAGAAATTCCTTCAAGCATAGATGAAAAAAATCCTCCGAATGTTTTCTCTGGTCATTTTACAATGAAAACACCCTCAAAAATCATCTGAGCAGCTTTTCTTCAAAGAAAAAAATGCTTAGTGCAACTACACTTAAAATAATAGTTTTTTTTACTTCAGATGAATATTACATGTTGATGTGTGTAGTGTACATCTTGCGTCTAATTGTTTTCAGAGGAGCCGGAGCATCTTTTGGACGTTTTCCAGATTGATGGGCGAGTTCTGTTCCTGGCGAGCCTTCCCATGTACTGTCGGGAGAGACAAGGGGTCTCTGTGCCACGTCACGTTCTCCCCGTCTAGTTATTTTTAAGTTGACACGCTGCAAGACAGATGCTTTTTTCAACTGCTGCTAAAGGGTTTAGGCAGTGGGATGGATAGGCGCATTTTGGATCCGGTGTGAATTGTTTGTCTGTTCGCTTTTCTGCTGAGATTCGCCAAATAGGCTCTACAGAATTCATCTCTGGAATTTACGAGAGAGTGAAACGTTGGATTAGTTATCGTCTTGTTAAATATTATTGGTAAAGAGAAGGAGGGAAATGCAATAAAGCGACTGCAAATGATAATAACATAATTCGTGATAATTGTCATTAAATGATATTAGAAGTTAAAATGACATCAAGTGCTTGACTCTTGTTTGTTCGTTTGGAATACATTTCCAGCTGTCTATTTCTGTCCTCGAAATAGTTGCTAAACTCGTAATTTTGAAATTTTTTTTCAGTAAAAGTAAAACAGATGATTATTTGAATTGCTCAGTAAGCAATTATCCAAAAAGTGTTGTTATTGTTACTAATGACACTTGGGCAAGCCAAGCTCGCTATGCCTTGGCTTTGCGAATTTAAGTCAACTGGGAGCGTCTTTCGTTTTTGATCAGAGCACCATGAAGGTGAAAGTACGACTTTGCTGTACACAGATGCCATAGGTACCCGTTTATAGGGTAGGCAACCATTCACACCTCATTCATACAAGGAAAGGACAAAGACAGGATAGATAGAGAGAGAAAGTGCATCCATGCCCGAACCGGGATTCGAACCCAGGACCTCCTTATCCGCAGTCAGGCACGCTGACCACTAGACAAGTTGGGCGGCCCGAAAAGTGTATATTGTTGCTATACGCTTCCGTCTGCCTAATTCTGTCCATTGAAACTGGGCCTCTTCATTTTGAAGGATAATGCAGCGACGAGACAAACAACTGAAATGTTACACTCTTCATTACATCACGCGAAACAATGGACAAACAACCAACGAAACTCTTAATGTGCATAGGGTCTTTCAATATGAAGGTCTTCTTAGTTTGATACCAAATAGTGGTTTTTTTTACACAGAAGAAAGAAGTATTCCCCCATCAAGATGTCAAGACAATCTCTTCCAAGAAGAAAAAATTAACCTTTTGAAGGTGATTAAACGTTTTTGCTTCAGAAATTAAAGTAATTTTGTCTTTAATTAGTTTTTTTTATGCTTCTTATTAAATACTTTTTTAATACTTACCATTTTTACATTTAAATAAAATTCTAGCTTTAAAAGAATTAATTTGGAATAAAATATGTATAGATTTGTCTTTAAGCACTAAAACAGTTTTAAAAAGTTTTGTTGCACCAACATTGTTGGGCTCTACCATTTAGATAGAAGCAACCAGTTGGAGTCTTTGTGATTTTGAAGCAGGTACTAAGCAAAAGACCCCCAAAAACTTGATTTGTCAAACCCAGAAATATCATTTCGCTTGGAGGACGTTCTGACCCTGACATT
Source organism: Latrodectus hesperus (assembly GCA_037975125.1). Classification (NCBI taxonomy): domain Eukaryota; kingdom Metazoa; phylum Arthropoda; class Arachnida; order Araneae; family Theridiidae; genus Latrodectus; species Latrodectus hesperus. Next base: position 118,988,546 of record CM075853.1, on the reverse strand, counting down.
TTTAACGTTCTCTAGCCGCCTTAAGTGAACACGATGGATCTTCGGTGAAGCCGAGATTCGAACTTACAACATACCGATCAGGACATCAACGTCTTAACCAACCAAGGCACCGCGGCCATTTACACTGGAAGAGCGCAATGGTTTGTTTATTGGAAATGATTTGTAAGAAAACCTAAGTCGCATACAGGGATGGAGCTCTGAGATAAAGAAACAATAGCAACAGTTTTCAATGTTAACAAATATCTAAGACTTATTTGAGTTGTAGTATTCTCCTCAGCAAATGAAGAAGATCAATAATAGATTGATATCACGAAAAACAAAACTGCAAATCTATAAAACCCTCATTAGAGCAATCGTTACATATGCCGGAGAAACATGGACATTGAATGTAAGGGACTCGGAATATGTTAGAATTTTTGAACGTAAAAATTTAAGGAAAATCTATGGACCAAGGCTTGAAAAGGGTGTATGGATCAGAAGAAATAATAAAGAATTAAGGCACCTAGTGAGAAACAAAGACTTAGTAAGATTCATTAAAGCACAAAGAATACGGTGGCTTGGCCACGTACACCGCAGAGATGTGAAAAAAAAAACTATCATAAAAAGGATAACAAAGGGTAAATTATTCAATAGCAAGAAGAAGGGGAGACCCAGAGAAACATGGATTGATAATGCGGAAAAGGACCTGGAGACCATGAAGATAAAGAATTGGAAAATTTTGGCTCTGAAGCGGGAAAAGTGGAAAGAGGTTGTATTGGAGGCTAAGGCCTGCATAGGGCTGTAACGCCAGTTAAGAAGAAGAAATGAAGAAGATAATAACAGCGATCAACACAAGAATCATTCATTTAATAATCTTCTGTTTATATTCCTTCAGTATATTGGCTTAATATTCATTCCTGAAATATTTGATTCCAAAAAAGAGCGTTTATAGGTGAAAAATCTGTACCCCTGATGGGGTTTTCTTAGTTCTAGATTGGTTCATCTTCATTCTATTGAACATGATGTATTTTCGGATACGTTTAGGTGAGAAATTTTAATTAATGTCAATTTACACATTCGATCTAAACTTCTGTCACTTTCTAAGTCCCACAAAGATTCCAATTTCTTTTATTTGAGACTTCTTACACATTTTGAATCTAGATCACTCCCAAATAGTAGCAGTGCAATTTGAAAACTAAACAAAAGATTTTCATTCGTTTGAATGATATCACGCATTAAGTTATTTTTTATTCAAGAGTTGTTTTATTAATTCACTCTTTTAAATAGGTTTTGATGAAAATTATCTTGCTTTCAAGCTTAGAATTTATAGTAAAATTGTGTCCGCAAAGCTTTATTTCTCTACTTTTTCTCCTTTTTTTCAATATAGCAATGCTATACTTATTTAAAGGTAACTGTTTAAAAAGAATTTTGATAGAAATTATTCAGCTTACGTAAACTTAGAATTTCGCAATAAAATTTTGTCTCTTCTATTTTTTATTTATTTATTTATTTTACCTTATTCTCCCCCCTTTCTTAATATTGCAATATTATACTTACTTAGAACTTATTGTCTAAAATTAATTTAAGTGGAAACAATCTTGCTCACGAGCCCAAAATTTCAAATTAGAATTGTGTCCCGTGACTTTATTCGTGTACTTTCATTCCTTTTATTTTTTTTAAAAAACATTCAATGTTATCACTTGTGATATACTCTAAAAAAAGAATTTTTTTCTAAATTTATTGGAGATGAATTTTGACAACACGTAGCCTTATTTCCATTTATAATCATTTATTACATATAATGAGCCGTATTTATGTGTCACAAGGGAGAAAACCTGGAAACCTTTCGAATTTTGAATCAGTAAATGTGCATGTATAAACCAAAAGCAAAAATTCATTTTTTGGGTTCACCTTGGTCTATAACATTAGCAGGATAGCACTGTTCGGAGCATAATGTCTCGGGTTCGATCCCAGCTTCTATTAAACAACGGAAGACAGATGTTACGCTTCTACCTTTTGTATTCATGTGAAGTCTGTAGGGAGGTCTTTTGAGTTTTTTTCAAGATTTCACCGTTGCGAAACATTAATATTGTGTCTTCACTGTTTATAAAAAGTCCTCCCTGATGGAAAATTTCGCAGTGGGTTTTAAAATTCCTCACAACGGTCTTTGGCCGTTAGGCTAATCACATTATCAAAATCCATTTCTCATTGTACAACAGTAGCGGGAATCGAATCCAAAGCCAATCAACTTCAAATAGTATGGCACTGTCACTATATTAAGGTATTAGAGCTGGTTTTTATTGTTAAACAATTTAAAGTTACACTTTTGACATCAATATTATCAAGTAAATGATTGTTTCGTTTCTAAAGAAGCATATTTTTCGATGAGAAAAGTAGTTTAAGGACACGAACTTCAGCTTACAGCGTTGCACCCGTAGATTTCTGCCCATCTCCAATTAGGCTTACAGAATGTCGGAGAAATACAGGTAGAGTCCAATTTATAAATAATTCCATTCGAGCAGAAACTTAAACACGGAACGGAAGAATATTTACTCCGATTCACGTGGTGATGGTTCGGTATTCCATCAGGATGTTTCTTCTTCCGCTCCGACGGTTCCGCCCGCATCCCGAAAACCGCAATTGGGGGAGAGTCCCCCCACCCAATTTCCGCAGACGGGAAACGAAGCACATACAAGGCTGAGAGCCTGAAAGAACGTCGGGAAACGAGAAGATTCCGCGGAGAAAATGAATAAAAACAGAAAGAGAGAGAGCGTATACACACGGGGTGGGGTAAAAGAGAGGAAGTAAAAAAGAACAAAAAAGCACCAACTAGAAAATGCTAGCCAAGAACTTGTTTTTTTTTCTTTCGTCTGCTTTTGCCTCCTTTTGTACCACGCCACCACCACCAGGACGAAACACGGGGAATCGTCATGATCTCGATTTCTGCAAATCCCGTATAATGAGATAGCTTTTTCCCGGATTTTTTTTTCTCTTCCGTTATTTGAATTGGATGCACATCGGTATTCAATTAAATCGGGGGTTCCCGGATTAGAGTGTGCCGGAACCGTCTTCCCGATGCGTTTCTTTCGTGAAGGGGGTGCCGGACTCGAACAGCTAATGAAAGCGGGTTGCTTACGGGCGTTCTCCGGCGCCACAGCCTGACACACATCGATATCGTCGGGCTGCAGAAGACGCCTCAATTAGGGGTGGTTGAGGGGGAGAGGAGAAAAAACGGAAATGACAGGAAAATTGCGGATCCGTAACGGATCTTGTTAACGGTTCGAGAGAGACGGAATGAGAACACCAAGTCTTGTAATTCATCTTGAATTGTAACGAGATCTTCGGGCAAACGAAGAGAAAATTTCGTCGCATCTTGATTTTTTTCCCATATTTTTCTTCACTTTCTTTTTCAGGGCTATTAAAGATTATGAGTATTAACTCTCTGATTTTTCGTATCTAACGGATGGTGTATTTTTACCGCAAATCATCAACTTCTCCAGACTCAATGCATCAAATTTGCGTGAGATTAAATTTATTTTTGTGATTTCTGTATAGAGAAAATCGTTATTTCGCATGTCCGCTAATTTTTCATCCAGGATTGAATAGAATACCGCTGGACAGAATGGAATGAAATTCATATTAAGATGTTGTTCTATGGCTAACTTAAAAGATGCGCTACATTTCATTTTGAAATATTTATGATAGCGATTTTAATTGAATTAAACCAGAATTAATGCTTGTTGGACTCATTATAAAGTTGCTGATACCGTGATACACAGTATTCAGGAACTGTGTTCGCTTCAAAAATATAAGATATATGTATGATTCTTTCTTCCCTTGTAAAATTGTTACCGGTGTATAAATGGGGAAGGTAGAGAAAGATGTTGCAGACTTCAAATAACTTTCTTTCGACAGTCTTAATGTTATTTGTTTAAAGAAATAATGTACACTCTCTCATTTTTATGCTATCATTTTTGGTGTGATTTTTATTTGTGTGATCTTTATTTTGTGTGAGATTTTTTACCTGTAAGAATTTTTTCTGTGCTGTATAGGAAATTGGAACATAATTGATGAAGTTATCAACAAAAAAGTAAAATGTTTTGATAGGTTGTTTCATATTTTCGACTTTTTATATGTATTTCATCATTTACATAAGTATGGCGTCTCAACCCCATAAGTACAGTATATAAGTATTGTTACGCTACAATATATATATATATATATATATATATATATATATATATATATATATATATATATATATATATATATATATATATATATGTATGTATATATATATATATATATATATATATATATATATATATATATATATATATATGTATGTATATATATATATATATATATATATATATATATATATATATATATATATATATGTATATATATACATATATATGTATATATATGTTATGTATGTATGTATATACATTCTTTCCATTTAAAAGATAAGCCCCAAATACGTCATTCTTCATAAGACAAAAATCAAGATTTTATGTTCTGAGTTGTGATGTTCACTACAAAATGATCCGTTGTTTAACTCAGAGCTGCATTTCTACGCAATTTTAGATTATCTTAAAATCATTTTCCTCAAAAGCAGCTTTCATACTGAAGCTGACATTCTTTCGAATATTATACATGAAGAGAAATAAAATTATTTTGAAATGATGAAATCTGCATATAGAAAATACAGGAGAATAGGATGTAATGTAGAAACTAATAAGCTACATCACTTGTGTAACGTTCTATATAACAGTAATACATTGAAGCCGTGGTGGTCTAGATAAAGCTGTCGTTATTCTTATTATCGGAAGTTAATGAGTTCGAATCCCGATTTAACAGAAGATCCGCCACATTCACTAAACGGCGTTGAGACACATTCAATAGAGTCATGGTTGCAACAGCCTCTAAGTGAAATGATATCTTTGGGAGTGGCAGCTAAAAAATTTTGAGGGTCTTCTACTTAATTCCTGCTTCTAAATTACAGATTCTCAGTCATCTTTCCTCAGCATTTTCGCCATATTAATAGAGCTCAATTCTGCGTAAGGTACAGGGAAGTTTGCTGTTTTCTCATAGTGACATATTAACAAAAAGATGTTATTGTTGTCTTGTGTCAGCCAGGCTGACAATATAGGGTGCGCTGCTCCACTTTTCCAACTGAACCATATTTTGGTGTGGAGTCCGACTTCCTCAGTACACACATGCCATAGGAACCCGTTTTATAGGGTAGGCAACCATTCATACAAAGAAAGGACAAAGACAGGATAGACAGAGAGAGGAAATACATCCACGCCTAAACTGGGATTTGAACCCAGGACCTTCTATCCGCAGTCAGGCACTCTGACCACTACACAAGGTAGGCAGCAAAATAACGTGTAATAAAAATACAATAACACGTTATAAATACAATAACGTGTTATTAATGGTGGTGGTGGCAATAATCCTCATCTGGTCAAGTGGAACTAGACCAGATCCATGAGATCATAGATAGCCAAAAAGTCCAAAAGCAAAACGTGTTATTTATACAATAACGTATTGTAAATACAATATCACGTTATGAGTACAATAACGCATTATGGGTAAAATAACTTGTTATAAGTACGTGTTATAAACACATTTCATATAAATACCGTCTGGTGCTTCAGAATGTTTTGATCTTTGGTAATTATGTGATTACATTTACATAAAATAATGTTCCTCCTTACTTTTCCTTAATATTTAGTTTGGAATATGGATGCTGCGGGAGTGTCAAAATAAAGTTGTATATTCATAACTTATTCTTTAAATGACATTATTTTTTAATATATAATTCTGAATTAGATTTCATTTCACTTTTCTTCGAGAATGAGAAAAGGATAAAATCATTTCATAAAAGCACACTTGCAATGCCTCCTAGAGTCATCTAGGGGATATTGACACTTGATTCGATGCATATACACAAATATCTATGCATATTTCATAGATGGAATTTACCTAAAAAAATTTTTTTGCATTTTATTGTATTGAAAATGAACTTTTCAAAAGTAAGTCCATACTGTTATATCTAAAATTTAAATATATTCTAATACAAATATATTCTAATACAATTTAAATACATCCATGCCCGAACTGGGATTTGAACCCAGGACCTCCCTATCCGCAGTCAGGCACTCTGACCACTACACAGGGTAGGCGGCAACAAAAAGATGCAAGTGTATCATCACAAAATAAAAAAAGGAAACAAAAGTTTATTTAGTTAATATGATTGCGATAATAGTTGTTATTTACGAACGTTAAGGGTCGCTGATCTTCGCGTCTCGGTAGATTGGTGGTTCTAGAATCTGGGAGGAAGAAGGTTTGATACACAGATTATCATGCTTGAAGAAATTAAACTTTTTAATATTTTGTAGCTCTTCCATTAGTACGGTGTGGGCGCTTAGCGATCAAGATGCTAGCTTAGTATCAGCTTCGTGAATGGATATAAAATTATCAGATAGTTGGAATAAGGAATATCTCGTAATAAAAAACTGATATTTTAAATGAACTTTTTTTTCTTTAATATGACAGGAAAATGTTTTTATTGAAAAAAACTAATAAGTGACAATTACAAAACTAACTTCGCTTCAACAGAATAATAATACACTGTAACCACAACTGTTATAACCAGTCTCTCACCATCTAATTCAATAAAACTTTCCACAATCAAAGTCTCGCCATTTACTCGTTTCTCTTCTCCTTTTATAATTCATTTTTATAATGGATTTTGTTAATTTCTTCTCCCCCTATATTTTATAAATTAAAAAAAAAAAAGATAATTCTAAAATGATTTGCGTTGCATGAAAACTGAAATGGTAAAATATACTCTTTAAGGGTGGAAAAAATTTTTTAATGTCTTTCTTTACGGACGACGAAGAACCATTAATGTCGCAATTTTCAGCTTTCGACTCATTAGTAATAGGCAGAGTAGAAGCATAGAAGGGGGTGGGGGTGGGAAGAATGAAAAGGGAGGGCAAAATGAAGGGAAAAGCGAATAATGTCACCAATAAGAAATGCCAAAAATGCCTCTCAATTTGGCGGTGTGATGCAGCGGAGAAACGAATATCAATTAGAATGCGGTTTCATTTATGCTTCATTAACTAATTCCATCGAATGGAAATTGAGGGATTTTTGCTGGAGGTGCTCGCGTTAACTTTAACCGTATTCCACCAATAAACTATTTTCGGATATATAGTGCGCACTCACTAAACACACGAAGCAGGATATTCTTTTCTTGTTATTAACTTGAGTTCCCGCTTTTGGCATCAAATATCTGATTCAACCATAACGCCTGAAAACAGTTTCATAGAGTTAAAAAGTTAATAATACTTTTATATATATATATATATATATATATATATATATATATATATATATATATATATATATATATATATATATATATATATATATATATATATATATATATATATATATGTATGTATATGTGTGTGTGTGTGTGTGTGTGTGTGTGTGTGTGTTGTTGTTGTGTTGGTTATTTAAATAATAAAATAGTTAGAACACACCTTAGATTATAAAGAATTGTTTTGTTAGTATGGAATCACATCTCTGGTAAATAATGCCACTCGACTTAACCTGAGATTGTACTTACACAAGTGGAGTATTTAGAGGAGTATTGTACTATATTCTTCTGAAATGAAGGTAGTAGATAACGATTCCGTTTAGAGAAAGATGTAAAATGAGCCATAACCATTGTATTAAAATTGGATAACTATGCAGTCTAAGGTAGATAAACATTTACTTCATCCTCGTGATCATCAAACCTTGTTTGGACATGGATAAAGGTTACATGGATAGTTGCATTGTCATCCTGGGAAATAACAACACTTTCAGGAAACAACTTTTGCATCATAGGATAGATCTGTGTGTGGTAAGTTAAATTATCTCTATACTTCTCCCCTTTATCCTTCCTTTCAGGGTTACAATTTGTGCAGCAGATGGCCATGGTATTGATGTCCATATTGTCCATATCAAGACAGATCTACATCTGTCTCTATGCTTTACAGCTGGAAGTTTACAATTATGATCTCACGCATGTGCAGGAATCCTACCAACGTGCACCCGTCCTGTTGTTAGAGTTCTACTGATATAGAATGCTGTAATTCCGTTTTCGAAATTCTTGGCAACTCTGTCACAACTAGGTCTACAGCTTAAAATGGGTGACGAAAAAAATACAAAAATGAAAAGAAAAGCCGATGTGGGAATCGAACCCATAAAGTGTTAAAACTAAAAGCTTGAATGCTAATTATTCATCTGCTTTCTTAGCTATTGCATGAAAAAAAAACTTTTTTCAATAAAAAAAAAACTTTTTTTAAATAACGTGAGAGGTGCTGGGTGACTAACCCTTAGCGACAACAAAACAGGAAACTACTGCTCATTCATCGTAACCTGGTGTACCCCTGTGAACCAAGTCATGGAGCCGAATAGTATTATTACCCACGTCCCTCCACCACAAACCTGTTTATAGGGTGAGTCACATTCATTCATTATCTCAGAAGAAAGGACAGAGATACAGAGAGAAAGAAACATCCATGCCCGAACCGGGATTCAAAACCGGAACCAACCAGAAGCCGGGGACACGTTAACGACTCAGCAATCGACCTGCGTGTTCAAGAAAATGAACTTTCTGTAATGTGATAAATTAGTATACTTCAAAAATAAACTTTATATTACATGAATGTTATTTTTCTTACATTATATTTTTTAATGTCATCTTTAGGAGTAAAAACTTAATAGTGTCTCGAAATGCTTAAAATATAAAAATTCACTTTTCAATTCATCTGCCCATTCAAGAGAAAATTGCCAAGTCATTTTATTTTTTAGAATCTTGGCTTCACTTAAGTATGGTAAATGTTGAGATTATATTCTGATAATCTCAGCATTTACTATACTTAAGATAAGAAATTAGTCAAATTAACGCACGTGGCTTAACCTCCGAAAGAAAAGTCTGATTTCATCTATGGAAAGGGCGAAAAAACTCGGAAGTAAAACTCTCCGGGCCAAAATAACAGAAGATGACTTTCGGCAATCGATCGGCAACCAACCCATTCACGCCTGCGGTCCTAACGAGACTGCCCATTATACATATGAAAAAAAAAGAGGGAGGGTGGAAAAAGGGAACAAAAAAAAAGGAGCATAGAAATAAGGACCTCATTTTCTCGTTTAACGAGATGACGTGGGGGATCGCGAGCAATTAAAAAGTTCAGCGCTCATGCTTTTTTTTTTCTCCTTTTTCCCACCCCCGGTTTTTTTTAATGCCTGCCTTTTCATAAAAATTGCCTTTTCAGTTCGCGGGAAAAGAATTCGGGAAAAAAGTGGGGAGGAAAGAGTTTTCGAAGGGGGGTGGAAGAGCGGAAAGTGTGTGTTGTTCCTCTCTAGATCAAAAGAATCCCGGATCGAAAGTGCAGATTCCATCTTTTTTAACCCCCTCCTCCACCCATTATTATTTTATTTAGTTATTCTTTTCACTTAAAATCCCTGAGCAGAAAAACCGAAAGAGAAGTGGAAATTCTTTCACTTCACTTTTTCTCTCGTCCAGAGGAAGAAAAAAAAATAAAATAATGATACGAGGGAAAGGAAATTTTGTGTATGAAAAAAAAAAATGAGTTTCAAAAACATTTTCGTCTGCGTTTTCGTCTCGTTTTTCTCTCTTACGTGGAACACAGTGGTCTGGATGTTTGCTGATACACGTAGTTTTTTTTTTTCTTTTTTTTAGGGGGGAGTAATTAACATCGTGTTTATAGGAAGACGTTTCTTTCGTTACTTTACGCAATGGAAAGAGGACGAAATTATGTTCTAGAAGAGTGATCAATACGAGGATGCACTCTGGGATGAGTTCATCAAAAGAAGCATCTTTAATTGACCCTTCGATCATCTATTAGACTTTGTGTTTTAAATTTAAAAAATATTAATTATGACTTAATTGTCTTCGATAATTAAATAATTTACTCATTATCTGAATGTAATTTTATAGTAATTAAATATTTATATACATTGAAGTGAATACTTGCATTAATATACAAAACTTGAAAAGCTTTAAGTGACGCGTTTCAACAGTATGTCTACAAAATGTCTCTGACTATTTAAGGATTCACTTATTCATCTGAAACGTGGACATTGACTGAGAAGGACAAAGAAACCATCTGCATTTTCGAAAGAAAAACCTCAAGAAGCATATTTGGTGGAATAAAATGTGAGAATACATGGCGAAGAAGAACTAATTCTGAGCTCTATAAACTATATAAAGAACCAGTTATTGTGAAATTTATCTCAATACAGAGATTAAAATGGGCAGGACATTTGAGCCGGATGAACGACAATCGGGTGACAAAAAAAATTTTCTTGGCTCGCCCCATGGGCACCAGAAGAAGAGGACGACCGAAACTCCGATGGCATGATTGCTTTGAAAACGACCTAAAAACACTAAAAGTGACAAACTGGATGACCTTGTCCAAAAATAGGGGGTCCTGGTATGCACTTCTGAGGAAGGTAAAGTCCCACCCTGGGCTGTCAGGCCAATGAAGAAGAAGAAGATTTAAGGATTAAAAAAGATATAAATAAACTTATAGCATTGATAATAATCTAATGAATCTTGCATTTTTTAACAATATAGAACATTTTTTAACAATAGTTCCATAAGTGATTTTTTATCACTAGTTTTTGTTGAATAATTTCTATTTTGTAAACTTGCTTACGTGTACTTCGACATCTTATAATGGATAGTCTGATGGCCTAAAGTTATATTATAAAGCATTTTAATATTCGTTAGGTAAATTAATTTTTTTTATCGATAGTGAGTACCATTCATGAATCGCATGAAAGTAAAACTTTCAAGTACTCACCCTGACAAATGTGCACAACATCCACTTCATTTCATTCAATTGTGGTGGTGGGACTAATCCCCATCTGGTCTAGTTCCACTAGACCAGATCCATGAGATCAATGACAGCCAAAAAGTCCAAAAGCAGATGTGGACTTTTCACAGCCTCCTCGCGAGAAAACCCCAAGCACTTCAAGATGTGTTGCGAGCAAAACGGAGCATTGTCGCACTTGGGGCATGATGAGTATATTCTTTCACCGTCCCCAAAGATGATACACTTCAAGTGGCCAGTAGAAAGTCGAGACAGTGTCGTCTGATGTACTCTGGAGCCCTTAAATGTTGTGGCGGCTCCAGGATGTCTTTGGAAGTACCAAGGATGAGCAGGAGGGTCAGCCCAGGTTTTAGAAGTAAGTTGTTTAGTAATGGAAGAGATCTCTGATGGTGTTAGTGCTATGCGATCTTCCGGGTTCAAAGGATTCCTGGCGGCAGCCTTTGCAAGGTCGTTCAATAGTGGCTTATTTTGTTCGTTTATTCCCAATGAACCCGGCAGCTAGGATGTTCACCTTTCAGCATTAGCAGAGGAGGAAGTGATAGCATCTTTATATGGTATAGCTGTGGCAACTCAGCCACAGTAAATCCCTAAAAAGGGAATGAGAAGCGCATCTTCCCTATCCGATGGGGAATCTAGCTCAGTTGCTATTTGGATGCGGTCGTACGAAGATCGTATTGGCACCAGTGTATTATGGTGTGGAACTTATTTTTATGGAATATAATCATGAAAATTGTTATTGTTAAAATAAAATATTAAAGGCAATAGGACTTATTAATAAACAAAAAAACATGCAACCAGTTCGTAATGCAACAATAGCATCTGGTGGGCTTGCCATCACAACTCGAAAGTGGATAGATTATCGTAAGCATTAGTATCATCGTTACCATTAGTGAACATGGCGGATCTTTGTTTACATTGGGATTTGAACTCACTATGTTCCGATGACGAGAACGACACCCTAATCAAACAAGCCATCGCTGCCTCTTTATATATATATATGAAGGTATACCTCTGATATAACAATACAATTTTTATTTTAAGAATTTGTTAGTGATTTTGTTTATAAAATGAAAGTATAGAGACTAATGTCGTAAAGGCCTATATTTCCTCGCCACTAGTCATTGTTGATGTCGACAAACTTGACCGTTCTAATAGGAAATCGACTATATTTCTTATACTCACCATGCAGTGAAGAGTTCTTTAAAAACTGAAAAATAAGTAATTTAAAATTGATAAATTTAAAATTTTTCTAATCATATGCATTAACACCTCATCTAATCATTAACGCAGTACTAATTTAAATTATATGAAAAATCAAACATTAAAATGTGTCTGTTATTTTATGATATTATTCAGATGTATTCATTGTGTGATTAGTACGAATGCATTTTTCCATCTCATGAATTTATATCCTTGAAGCACATGTCCTTATTTTATACAAAAAAAAAAAAAAAAAGAAAACTGGGAAAAAAATTCTTGTCACAAATGTAATTATGGTGAATACTTAAAGTGCAATTAGCTTTTCATTGTGATCACAATAATTTAGTAATAAGGACTCGCTATTGTGTGTGAGAAGGTTACGAGTTCGATTCCAGCCACTATTGAACAACAGGATATGGATGTAGCGTTTCTTCTAATTTCTGAAATATTTCTACCAAGTAGGAATTTTTTTAATACCACAGTGATTTTGTCTAATGCCTTAAGGCTGTTGTAAACCTTTTAATATCCATTGCAATAATTGCTTTTCAGGTGGACTTCTCGTACACAATGAGCCATATTCACGTTTCGCAAGGAAGAAACTTGAAAAACTTCCAAGCACCAACTCCGATAGACGAGCATGCAGAAGGTAATCAAATATCCGTTATTTAGACTCGATAAATATTTGTGAAATCTAACCTTCGCCTATGTGGTTCCTGAAGAAAGTAACAGCTCTCTGAACTTCGTTGTTTAAAATTCGGAATTGCTTAATATAATTGAAGGATTTTATTCATTAATGAGTTTAGATCGAATGTTTTCGTTTTGTAAATATAAACTGATATAAGGAGAAAAAAGACAAGTACAAAAATTAGTTTTAATAATATTTTTTCCATGAATTTATAAATTATCGTTTTCCTTTTGAAGTTGTTTCAAAATCTTTTGCTCTTTGAAAGTTATCTGTAAATGATGTTTCACCGCAAAGACATAATAATTGCAGAGAAACATTTTTTTTTTATTAAACGCCGTTTTTTCTTCAAAAAAATATTTCGAAATAAATTTTTTAATTATTAAGAAACATACTCTTTTATAATGCTACTTTTGATGACAATTAAAAATTAATGAATAAGTGTTATAGTTGCCTTTCTCATTTATTTCATTTTAAATCATTTATTATTATTTTTTACTTAAACCTGTTGAATTCATTATTCTTTGGGGAAAAAAAACTTGTTCCTATTCGAGAAATTACTGCATAATGGCAAAAGATCATTTCTGATATGTCTCTAGGCTCACTGTGGCACAGTGGCAAGGGGTGTTGAACAAAGTGGAAGATCGTGGGTTTGATCCCAGCCATTAGTAAACGCTGAGGGAGTTACAAACTGTTAAACGTCAAAGGTGATTTTAAGGTATTCCAAATCTCGTCATGTTTATGCTTTCTTTTAATGTTTCCTTATCTTTCTATTTTTTTCCAATGGCAGGCACAAGAGGGTTAAACGATATGCCACAACAAAGCTAGAGACTGCTACTCATTTGTCGTTACCCAGCGAGCACCTGTGAACCAAGTGACGGAGGCGAGTAGCGTTGCCCGCGCCATACCACCAGAAACCGTTTATAGGGTGGGCCACATTCATACATCATCACGAGAGAAAGGATAGAGAAATACAAAGAGAACAGAGAAAGAAAGTAACATCCATGCCCGAACCGGGATTCGAACCCAGGACCCACACCTCAGGAGTCAGGAACGCTAACCACTCAGCCAACAGTCGGCTCCTTATCTTTCTGTAAGAAGCGTATTTCAAAAAGTGAAATATTTTTTTAGTATTTATATCAATTTTAATTCCTTTATAACTATGTTAAGGGGCTTTAAAATGTGTCAATAGAGGTTAATTGGAGAGACCTTACCTTATTTAGTCTATTGTGTTCCGAATTTTATCTACAATCAGCTTATTTTTTATTATTATTATTGAATATTTTATATATCTTGTACTTAGTTCTTTTTTCTTCTTCTTTTAAACTGTTGTGCTCCCAATTTTATTACCGAATGGTTACTTACCTGTTTTGTTCCAAATTTTCACTGCATCATGTTCTGTTATATTTTTTCTGTTTAGTCTGTTGGGCTGCTAGTTTTATCACCAAATAATTTATTTGAATTGTCAAGATATGCGTTTAGTCAGGTATTTGAGTTAGTTGCGTTCACCAATTTTTTCCCAGATTCGCTTATTTATGTTTTTTTCCCCCGAATTGTCAAAATATGACATGCTTAGTCAAACTTTTATGATTTAATCTCTTGTATTCCCAATTTTATCACCAAAAGTCATATTTATTCCCTCTACCCCAAAAGTTTCAAGGTATGCATTCAGATATACATTTTCAAAGTAAGTCGGTTTTGATCTCAATTTTATTAATAACTTTTTCTTTTTTTTTTAATTGTCTTGCTTGTTCTTAATGATCAAATTATTAAAATCAAAAATGTTCTACTAAGTTAAAGTATATAAATAAAAAAATTAGTTAGAGAAGAAGTTACTCTGGTAAAACTATTTTACTTTTCTTTACAATAAAATTATTCTCAAGCAGTATCGGCTGAATTTAAAACTTGTCTTTTGGTTCATTACTAAAAAAGTTTTCGTTTTGAATTTTCAAGAATAACTTCCTAACCCTTCCATTTAGAATTTTGCCCTTCTCACTTTAAGACAATATGAAAGGAAGGGAAAAAAATCATTAAGATACAAACAAAGAAAATTCTTTAGGAGTAAGAGCTTCTTTAACACCCCCCAACGTTCTTTGTTTCGAACTTTCTTTGAAAACTTTTGTTCTTGCCGTAAAGAGTGAGAATGGAACAAATTAAAAGCAAACAAAAATCGACCAAAACCATAGCCGACCGAATTGAAAGGGTTCTCAGTCGCAGCCGAGGAATAAATTAAATTTTCATTTCGCGAAAACTTTCCGAAGAAAAAAAGAATCTTTCTCGGGAGGAAAGGAAGAGGGTGGAAAAGGAAGCAGACGATGACAGTCGGATATAATATCGTGGCACCGTTGCCAGATTAGCGAAGGAAAATAAAGGGCGGAGAAAGTCGGATTCGACTTGATTCGACACAGGCATCGATCGCTGCGGGCGAGTCGATTTTATCGAAGGGTAGTGGAAAAAATCTGAGGATGGGCTCGTTTATAGAAGTGAATTACGATTTATTTTGATGAATGTTGTAACAGAGGAAACAGAATTTCACTGTTCTTTGTTTTATGTACGTTTTCAATCTGGGTTTTCATACCTTCTCTTTGTCTTTGTCTCCGTTGTTTACATCCCTTTTTTTATGGCAAGAATGTTTTATTTGTTGCGAAACAGATTTTATTGACTTAAAAGTTTTTTTTTACAGTCTTCTATTTTTTATTCTTTTTGTTTTAAGTATTTTTTTTGTAACAAAGGAATAATCAATACAAAGCAGTTTATTAAACATAGAAACAAAAAAAGAAGCGTTATAAAATTTTTTGTATATTTTTAATTTTTTTAATTGTCTACTATAGATGGTTAAAACAATGTATATTTTTCTGTTTTACAGCAGGCCCCATTGTGAAACTAAAAAATCTATGTTGGAAATTTAAGTAATATTTTTTTATATTATTGTTCATGTAATTTTTAATTATTTGAATGACTATATGAAATAAAAACTGTAGTTTTTTTTATTGTTTCAATTACGCATTTCTTTATTTCTATTTAATCAAAGTTAAGAATATAAGTTATTGATATGTAAAAAAATTAAAAAAGTAAATAAAAAATTAAAAATAAAGTAGGCGTATTGAACAGTTCATTTTCTTATTTAATTCTCTTAAAATTTCAGTTTTGAATTACAACCATAAAATTAATAATTCGGCTATAAATTCTTACATTATAAAACGCAGTTTACATTATAAAAACAATAGGTACATTATAAAAACTAATTTGACTTGTGAGTCTCTTTATTTGATAAAATCTTTATTTTGATGGTGTGAAACAGATTATTTTTTCTTTTTTTTTCCTAATTAGGTTTCCAAGGAAATATTAATTTAATGAAATGATAAATCAAACATAGAATTTTATCCATTATTGTTTTTTTTAAAATTAAAAAAGTTTGTTGGCATTTCGTATTTTAAAATGTAATAAAATTAAGTAAATATTTTGAATGAAAACTCTAATTTATTTATAAACTTTATTATTATTTCTTAATCTATTATTTAGGAAAAATTTATTTATTATTAAAATTCTGAATTTCAATAATAAATAAATTATTTTTTATCAAAAGTCACTTTTAAAAATAAGATATACAACATTCAGTCAAATTTTTAGCTAGTTGTAATGTTCAATATATAATATATATGCTAGTACTACTAACAGACCCTACTTTTCTATATGAATATATATATATATATATATATATATATATATATATATATATATATATATATATATATATATATATATATATATATATATATATATATATATATATATATATATATATATATGTTATGTATGTGTGGGTGCTAAATGAATGAGAAAATTCACTTTATTTGCTCATATTTACTAAGAAAATGAATTATTTAATTAAATGCTGCAAATAGATTATTCTATTAGAAATGCATTGTAAAAAAACGTTATTCATATGTTGTAGAGGTAAAAAAGAAAAATAATTTAAAAGACATTTTTTTAATTTCTGTAAATTTAAAAATTTGATTTTAGTTATCCCTATTGCTTAGTTTAAAAAATGTGAGCAGTTAAAAATAAATTTCTGTTCTGTTATGGGTAACGAGCAAAAATTATAATAAAAATTTTGATATCTGTTCGGTAAAAATTGGCACACCCAGTAAATCAGTATTTTAAGATGAATCTCGTATCTAAAATTCTTATCAACTCTGCATCTAATGTAGATGAAAAGTTACAAGAAAAATCAGGAGCAATTATTAAATAAAAATGACAGATTTCCATTCATGAAAAATTTTACTCTTAATATTCTGGAAATTATGTATACAATTTAAAATTGCATCTTATTTGACTGCTTTCATATTTATTTTAATTAAAACGGTGTACTTGCTTTTTGTATTCTTCGGAAATCATACCGTATCAAAAGAAAACAGTAAAATTTTACTGCACTTATAATAAATAATGAAGATCAATATTTTTTATAGTTCAAAGGCAGTACAAAACAAATACATTGCATTGAGGAAATTGATCCTGGTAAACTCATTTGATATTTTTTGAAACTCGTTTCCGAATTTCCATTTCTACAACAAATAAAATGTCAAGAATGGTAATTTTCAAGTGAAATTTGAAACCGCGTAGTCTGATTATTTCTCATGAGGATGGATGGGGCGAAATGGCCCAATTTCTTGTGTGGACAAGCAAATAACTAAATTTAGTATTACTAAGCTTTTCCTTAGAAGATTTTAGCACTGCAAAAAAAATGAACAGCCTATTGGTAAAGGTTGTTGTGTAAGGTGTTTTAATGTCTACCATGTTAATTGCTTTTTGGAGACTTAGATATTAGGCCAAATTCAAATGGTGCAAGTGAAGACACCCGGAAAATTTCCCAACACCCACTCTAACAAACGGGCATTCAGTGGGTAGAAGTTCAGTCTCTCTATCCGTTATTGAACAATAATTGGGATTGAACCATGAATCTTTTGCTCTGAAATACTGCTGTTTTAACATTAAATCATATTCAACTGAAGCTAAATTTTCTCTCTCTCATTGAATGAAATAAAAGAATTATCTTAAAAATGTAGGAAGTGGAATATGTTTATATTCTTAACGTGCTCTCCGTGGTGAAAAGCCGGGACCATGCTCTTTGAAAGGAATGCTCCAATTCAATCTTAGCCACTGTTGAACAACTTGAAATAGGTGTTACGTTTCTGCTTTCTGCATGCTCGTTGTGGATGCTTGTGAGTATTCTCCCTTGCGAAAGTTTAATATCCAGCATTATCAATGAAAATTGTTCCCAGAAGACAATCCAAAGTAAACTCAGTGATTATATATATATATATATATATATATATATATATATATATATATATATATATATATATATATATATATATATATATATATATATAACTCCATGGCACGACAGCCCATGTGGGCCAAGGCCTACAGTGCCCATAACTGTTTTCATGACCGAGGGCCCTGGGGTGCGAAGCATATGTCGCAGTTAGGTGGTCAGCCTTACGTAAGACCCCCAGTGTTTAATTCCCAAGCATGCTTGGTACTCAGTTAATCGACCCACTGAAGGGATGAAAGGCTGAATCAACCTTGCCAGCCCGAGGATCGAACCTCGGACCTGTGTCATGGGAGCGTGAAACGCTGCCACAAAGCCACCGGGCTTCATATATATATATATATATATATATATATATATATATATATATATATATATATATATATATATATATATATATATATATATATATATATATATATATATATATAATATATAAAATTCTCGTGTCACAGTTTTCGTTGCCATACTCCTCCGAAACGGCTTGACCGATTTTGATGAAATTTTTGTGCTTATCCGGTATCTATGAGAATCGGCCAACATCTATTTTTCATCCCCCTAAATGTTAGGGGTAGTACAACCCTAAATTTTTTTTTTATTTTTTTGGTTAGTTCTGTAAGTTCCTAATAGATGGCGGTTTAGCATCTAAGTTGCACAGGTATTCGGCAGATGGCGACGTCTTTATTTTTCTAGATTATACCATCTTCGAGAAAATTATCGTGCGCGCGCAAGCGCGTGGTTAAATAAAGAATTTACATATATTTTCATGATGTATAATGATACTATAACAATTTTTCGTGAATCATTTTCATAATTATACTTTGTATTGTGTTATTATTGTGCAGTATTCAATTTGAATATTTTTAATATTATAAATAGTAAAATAAAATTTTATTTATTACTGTTTTTCTCTACTAATTTTCATACCACCTCGAAAATATGTAAGTATTTCTTGATAGCCTTTTATTATTTTTTATTTTTATTTTATAATTTGATAATTATTAATTTATTCAGTAGAACATTTTGATCTAATTTATTTATTCAAATGATAAATTATTTTAATTTTTTTTATTTCAATATAATGCCGCGGAAAAAGTTTTTAGTTTTAATATAATTTAAAATTAAAATAATAATAGTTCGATGTCAATGTTATCTACCTCATTTATAACAATTTATTTTTAGATGTCTTTAATTTATATAGTATATTTTATAAGTAAGTCACTGATTACAAACTATAATTTAATATAAGATGAATAAAATGTAAATTCAGAAAGTATATGTTGATTTGTGCTTAATTTCAAAATTTCGATACTTTACCTAATACTTTTAAATTTTCGCGAAACGTTTTATTTTTAATCTCATATGAATGAACCTATTCTAAATTTTTTCAGGAAATATTAATTTGATTGAACCCAAGAATTAGTAAAAAATTGATTCAATGTATTTTAAAAACTCAGCCACTGCAACGCGTGGCTGGGTCAGCTTGTATATATATATATATATATATATATATATATATATATATATCCAATCATTAAGGAACAAAGGATAATAAATTTTGCGCTTCTCTCTACACGTATATCTCTTGAATTAGATGCTTATGGTTTTTCCGGGTATTCCTCACTTTTGACGTGTCAATAAGACCCCATTATCAATGAAAAGTTTTCTACAAGGATGTTTAAAAAATAGCCTTACAATAACTTTCATTTGTAAGATCATCATCCATTGAAAAATAAAATTATGTGCACTATCCAAGCATCCAAACGATAACTTTATGTACCACAAAATGAAATTACCAAAGCATGTGAAAGATAAAATTAAAATATGGTATTTCTTTTCCTAAACCCTGAAATGCTTTAAATAATTATAAACATTATATATTTCAAATCACAGATAGTGACAGATAAGACAATAATTTCCAAATTTCAAAGTTTTAGTTGTGTTTCTAAGTAATATATATATATATATATATATATATATATATATATATATATATATATATATATATATATATAAGTACATAGACGCAAACATACACAACGGAGTACCTGGTCTGTACCTCAGGTTATCAGGTATTGCTCCACCACGTAATACATTTAGTTGTGACAAAATTGCAACGAATTTTGAAACACAAAATTACAGCATTGCATTTTAGTATAGCTCTAAAATTATGAGTTACAAAATTAACATAAATACAATATCATCGACAAAACATTTACAGAATTTCTGTAATAAAAAATCACATGGGATAAATATTACACTAAACATTGTCTCAAAATAGATTATTCCCAAAAACTACAATTTAACGTGGTCATAAAAATCCAGTTAAATACTGGTGAAGCGGGAGGAATGATGTAAACACACAATAAAATATATTTACTGGTAATAAAATGATTACTGGTTAATACTTAGGCAGTCTCCATATGTAAAAATGAACAAAAGGTTTGATATTCCTTTATCTTTACGAAACTTTTAAGCATAAAGTAATATAAAATACTCATGGAGTCTTTGTGATTATTCAAAACACAAAAAAGAAATTCACATTAACAATTTTACGCTATATTTCATTATAAAATGTTTAATTTACCCCATAAACCTGCTGTTAAAATTTCCCACTATATATATATTACTAATTATATATATATATATATTACTATAGCAAAAAGGAAATCATCATAAGCATATTATATACATATAAATAGTTTTTCTTTTCTCGATACATCTATTAAAATAAGAAATTTATCTGAAAATGTTAACGAAATTATTCACGATATTATCTATTATCATTCCATTTTCACGACTTTTCTCCAATTATTTCAAGTCATTTAAAATAGTTTAACATTTATATATATATAATATATATATATGTGTGTATGTATTATTTGTGTATGTATATATACATATATATGTATATATATATATATATATATATATATATATATATATATATATATATATATATATATATATATATATATATATATATATATATATATATATATATATATATATATATATATATATATATATATATATATATATATATATATATATATATATATATATATATATATATATATATATATATATATTATTATATATATGTATATATATATATATATATACAGATCAATTTGGATGGCGCTGTTACTAAACGATCGATATTCATTTTCGGTTTTTGCAGCTAGCTTTTTTACCGATGATGATTCTGACAACTTAAATTACATTCAAAGTAAAAGAAATTAAATTCAGTTTTCTGTATTCAATTTGTTATAAATTACTCGCTTCTTCCCTTTTTCCTAAGGCTAAGATGTCTTTTTCTAGAAAATTATAACGTATTTTTTCCTAGGGTATCTCTAACTTACTTTATAAGCCCCTGCATTCAATAGGCAAATTAAGCGACAATAGAAAAGGACATTTTTAATGCCATTAGTGATCTAAGGGGAAAAAAAGAGGAAAAAGTCTGAAATACTGGGGCGGTTCTGCGTCTGAAAAGCAAATGGGGCGTTTATTGTATGTCTTTTCCTTATGGTAAAAGACTATTGAATTGCCTGATTGATTTCCCGATTGAAAAAAAGTCCTCGCACTGTATTAACTGCTTCGCTTTTGTAAAATTGAAAACAAGATGAACTATGCATGAGGAGTTCATACATGAATTCATTCAAAAAGAATGCTTATCAAGAAAGGATATTTCATAAACTACAGGCCATATCACGTACCACGAGAGTGGAAACCGGAAAACGTCCTAGAATGCCCTTGAAAATAAAAGAGTAGCATCCATCTTTTCTTACTAAACTAAAACTCCATGGCACGAGGCCAAGGCCTACAGTGCCCATAACTGTTTTCATGACCGAGGCCCCTGGGGTGTGAAGCATATGTCCCAGTTAGGTGATCAGCCTAACGTAAGACCCCCAGTGTTTAGATACCCAAGCATGCTTGGTACTTAGTTTATCGATCCACTGAAAGGATGAAAGGCTGAGTCAACCTTGCCCAGCCCGAGGATCGAACCTCGGACCTGTGCCATCTTTTCTTAGGCTTTGACATTACTTAGTGAACAGTTGAACGGCCTAGAGCTGTTGCAATGTTCCACTGCATATTACATGGGAACTTTTCTTTGGAAAGTGGGCAATATTCACGTTTCACGAAGAAGAAACTTGGGAACATTCTCAAGCACCCACCCCATCATGTGTGTGATAGTAGAAATACCTACATCCTGCTGTTCATTTCTGTCTAATCACTGTATAACTGGGTGTTTATAAACAATGCTGACTTGAGTCTTCAAAAAATCCTATTTAGCAATTTCAGTGCAATATACTTCTAATATTATATCTTATGTTGTTATAATGAAAGTCTGTGAAAATATTTTGTTACATTATTTTTCCACTTTTTGAAATAGTTTTTGCTACTTATTGAATCATAATTATAATTTTTGTTCAATAACTTTCTTAATAGTGATAATTACAGTTTCGCAGACTGAGCTGCTGCAAAATATTAACTGAATCAGCTTATTTCACAGTCACTGTAATACTTGAAATATTCTTCAGTTTATCCTTTATAGCTCATGTTAAATGTTCAATTTTATACGATTCATTCATATTGTAAACTTAATTATCTGCGTGTGAAAGCGCAATTTTGCATGCAACAGTTAAAGCGTGAGTTTTTATACATGTATGTATTTACTGTAAATCTATTGGCTCTTTTTCATACTCTACTTCTTCTTTAATAGCGTAAAAAACTATTACAGGTCTTAGCTGCCTCTACAGAACGCTTTTTCCAGCCCAGTCTGTCCAGAGCGACACTTTGCCAGTTCCTAACTTTCAGTATCTTGAGGTCATTTTCAGTGTCAACGAGCCATCTTGTTGGTGGTCTTCCTCGGGCACGGAATCCTTCGGGGTTCTTAAACGTTGATATTCTAGTGGGGTTGTTTTCCTGGCTTCTCCAGACATGGCCAAGCCATCTTAGCCTGTTGCTTCTGATAATCTGGTTAATCTGGAGTTCATACCCTTCTACATAATACATGATTTTATTGCCTGTACATATATATATATATATATATATATATATATATATATATATATATATATATATATATATATATATATATATATATTGTCTGTTTTAATTGTATTTAACGAGATTTTTATAATTAAGGTTACTTGGAGTTTTCAGGAAAAACCTAATTTTAAAATTTTTAGTGCAATATTTACCTTATGTTATTTTTTATAATAAAAATCATGTAAATGTTTTGTCGATGATATTTTATTTCTGACAAATTTATAATTTCGAACATAAGAGATCTACTGAAATACAATATTTTAATTCTGGTTTCAAAATTCATAGCAATTCTGTCACGACCAGATGCATTCGTGGTGGAGCGATACCGGATAACCTAAGTTACAGGACAGGTGCTCCGTCGCGTATGTCGATGTTCAATAATGGCTAGAATCAAGCCCATATATCATTACATTCCAAAGGTCCTTGTCTTACTATAAGGAAACGATGAGCTTATTTTTCTCAGGTTTTTTGTTATTATTGTTAGGACAATACACTTCATCGTGTATGCTCTGAGTTCGATATCAGCCTCTACTGAATAACGGAAGATGAGTTGCTACGTTACTGTTTATAGTATAGATCTTTGTAAGGGGGGGCTTTTTGCAATTTTATAGGTTTCCTGCATTGCAAAATATGAAAACGACTAGTTATCAAAAGAAAATCGATTTGGTACACCATATGAGACAGGTGTTCAATTGTCTTACAATGACCTTCAACAGTTAGCTCATTTGCTGCACTTTGTGAAAACGATGTGAAGTTGGAATCGAACCCAAAAATTTCCACATCGAAAACTAGTTCTTGCCTTTATCACAATAATTTTATAAATCTACTTACGAAATGGAACTTGACACTATGGATATAGAACATGCAACTCACACACACATTCCTATTAACGTTATTTATTTTTAAAAAAATAAGTAGACACAAAATATTCAAAAAATTCTCATCCATTAAAATATTCCAAACGGAAAACCTCCTATTAACCCGTCTTTGTTGGCACAGCACACATTTATCTTATCTCAATGTAGCGGAGTACTTACAAAAATGCTGTGGCGTGCAGAAAGGCGATAACTTGCCAAATGTGAAATAACCGAGGACCGGGTCGCTAAATCGTGAGAACTTTTTACGACAGCCCATCTTGCGGCGGCGGGCAGCGAGTCGTTATCATTTCAGCATCCATAAAACGAGAATGCGCGGAGGATCCTAAGAGGGTGAGGGGGCAGAGAGTGGGTGGGATCGAAATAATTACGGAAAAAGGCGTCCACAGATTGACCTCCTCCGAATTTCTTTCTTTTTTTTTTCGAAAGTACTCTCACTTTATACTGGGTGCTAAAAAAAAGAAGGGGAAAGAAAAAAGGGGGTCTTATCATTGTAGCGCACGCACCGTTGTGGGAAGAGTAAAAAATCGTATCGCGTGCCCTTTCGAAATAAATTATGCTGCATCGAATCTCTCAATTTAATCGTTTAACTCACCTGCTTTCAAAATGGACTCCGAAAGAAGGTTTCCCCCGATAAAGTAATTACATTTGCAGCTCTTTAAGCTTATTGCTTAGTAGATAAGAAAATCGTCTTGCTAAGAAAAACAAAATAAAGAAATTCGCGGAAAATTAACAAAAAAATTCAAAGTGTGATGTTCTCAAGAACTCCAGTTGCGTTCGGAGTTATAGCTCATTATAAAATGAATGCATTACTTTATGAACAAAAATATTTTTGTTATCATTATTCGAAAATATAAATTTATAAGAAAATTAACAAAAAATAAAGTGATGTTCTCGAGTACTCTAGTTATACATCCAGAGTTTTAGCTCATTATAAAATGACTGTATTCTTTTTATGAACAAAAATATATTTTGTTATTCTCATTTGAAAATAGGAATTTATGAAAATTAACAAAAAATATTATAAGTGATGTTCTTAAGAACTCCAGTTACATTCGGAGTGATAACTCATTATAAAATGTTAACTCATTATAAAATATATATTTATAAAATATATATTTTATAATGATAACTCATTATAAAATAACTCATTATGAACACTTTAATCATGTACATACTAAATGATGTTCTCAGGAACTCTAGTTAGTTTTGGAGTTATAGATCATTATAAAATGAATGCATTACTTTATGAACAAAAAATTTTTGTTACCATTATTCGAAAATATAAATTTATAAGAAAATTAACAAAAAATAAAGTGATGTTCTCGAGTACTCTAGTTACATCCAGAGTTTTAGCTCATTATAAAATGACTGTATTCTTTATGAACAAAAATATATTTTGTTATCCTCATTCAAAAATAGGAATTTATGAAAATTAACAAAAAAAATTATAAGTGATGTTTTTAAAAAATCCAGTTACATTCGGAGTGATAACTCATTATAAAATGTATTACTTTATAAACACTTTAATCATGTACATACTAAATGATGTTCTCAAGAACTCTAGTTAGTTTCGGAGTTATAGCTCATTATAAAATGAATGTATTATTTTATGAGCAAAAAAGTATATATTTTTTTATCATTTTCCGGAAATGTAAATTTATACAGGGCCTTAACACAGGCGGAAATAGGACAATAAATATTTCCGTCTGTGTTAATGGTATGTAATAATATTACAGTGCGAAAATATGAATTTATGAAAATTAGCAAAATAAATAAATAAGCAAATAAAATATATTAATTAATAATTAAACAATTAAAACAAATAAAATAAATAAAAAAAATCTAAGTGATATTCTGATAAACTCCACTTACATTTGGAGTTATAGCTTATTATAAAATGAATATATCACTTTATGAACAAAAATATATTTTGTTATCATTATTCCAAATTATGAATTTAGGAAAACTAACAAAAAATATTCCAAGTGATGTTCTCAAGAACTCCAGCTACATTCGGAGTATAACTCATTGTAAAACATATTACTTTATGAACAAAAATATATTTTGTTATCATTATTCGGAAATATGAATTTACAGAGCTTTCTTGTCTATATACATACTTATACAAAATTATAATCTGTAAAAGCAAAAATTTTCAGAAATTACAGGAATATTTAAAATATATTATTAGGTTGGTGCGTATGAAATGTCGGATTCTTAAGTGATTGTATAAAACTGCATATCTTTCTTCAAAAGCTGTTTATTCAATCAAAGTATGCTCCATTCGCTTCAATACACTTCTCCCAACGAGATTTTAAAGCGTAGATGCCTGTCTTAAAAAATTTTGGTCTTTAGAATTAATAAACTCTGATATCGAGTTTTTTAGACTGTCTTCATTTTCATAGTGTTTGCCCCTTAAAAACAGCTCTCACACGTAATGATCCGATCAAAAAATGGCTCTCGGTGAAATCGGGTTAGCAATGATGAGCATACGTTTAACCGATCCAGTTTATTTCGCTCTGTCAGTGCGTGCGGTACCCACTTGTCCATCTTCTTAACCTTGCCAATCTCAGAAAGGTGTCTCAATATCGTTGTATGGTCAACTTTCATCCTGATAGCAAGTTCCCTCGTGGATACGGCTGGATCCGCTTCCACTAGAGCCTTCAGGTCATCATTCTTCACAGACGTTTTGGGTCTTCCGCGCGGCTCATTTTGCAGTGAAAAATCGCCAGTCCGAAATTTTTCGAACCAACGCTGCACTTTCCGATCGTTAACCGTATTCTCCCCAAACGCTTGGTTTATGTTGCGTGCAGCTTTTGCAGCACTATTACCAAGTTTGTACTCATATAAGAAAATGACGCGAATGTCGGCAGAATTCATATCGGCAATAAACTCAAAAGAAATAAAAAAGGGAAGACCTTCGAGAAAACCTATTTTGCTGAAATGAGTCTCTTGCAATGGACAATACGAGTATGAATGAGGTTATGCCAAATACAAAAGTATAACGAAAACAGGGAGGAAAACGTCCACATGTAAAGAGAATCCGACATTTCATACGCACCAACCTAATATTTCCTTAAATTAAAAGATATTTTCAAAAACTCCAATGATGTTCGCATTTACAATCAATTACATATGTAGATTTATAAACAATGATAGCATATTTATTCATTATTTGAAAATAAAACTTATATTGTTTTTCTCCCTATATTAATTCAAAAATAAAATCTTAAATGCAATTAAAAAAACTTATTTCATCCAAAAACTGCTGAAATATTTAATAAAGTTAAGTTTTGGCTTTTGTTTTTTAAAGAAAGATATGTTTTTAAGAATTTCACTTAAATTTGAGGAATATAATAGCTCATTTTAAAACAAATATTTAATCTTATATACTAAAGTGGAATTCTTTTTTCATTTTTCTGAAAGACAAGTATATATGCTTTTCTTGTCTGTATTTATTCGTATATAAGTTTATAACTATAATTTTTAAAATTCTAGATATTTTAAAAATTGCTGAAATATTTAATAAAATTTTTAAAAAAAATCATTTCTTTAAATGAGATGCACTTTCAAGAGTTGCAGTAACGTTTGGAATACAGCAAAATACATATGTAACTTTTTGAACAAAACATGTATTTTTTCTTTCATTATTCAAGAAAATGAACTTTAACGGTTTTATTGTATATTCATACATAAAGTTACAAATATATCAACCGGAATAACAATTCATTTTTCAAATATGCACATAACTTTATGAACAAAAATTAAATTTTTCACATTATATGTTCAGAAATTAACTTATGAGCTTTTTTATATGTCTATATCTGTACTATACAAAATGATGATTAAAATTGTAATCTTAGAAAGGAAAACTACTTAAAAAGTCACTTAAATGTTTAAAAAATTAAAAATAATTTCTACTTTGAAAAGGAAAGATTCTTTCAAGAATTCCACTAACGTCTAGAATTATAGCTCTTTACAAAGTACATGAAATAACTTTAAGAACAAAAATAGCTATTTCTTTTTATCATTATTCAAAAATGTGAACCATAGGACTTACTTGCCAGATCGCACATTAATACAAAATTATAATGAAATTATTCGTTCTGTGAAAAAACAAAGGCCATTCAATCAACTATTGAAAAGTTGAAAAATTTGTGTTCTTAATCAAAAATATTACTACTCAAAATAATTTTCATTGAAGCAATTAAGTAACAAACGCATCATTTTTTTAACATTAATTATTTATTTGAGATTTTATGGAAATACAAATGAAAAATACATAAAATGTTAATAAATTTTGAGAATAGCTAAGGTTTTGCCGAATTCTCAGATGTTTAAAACACTAAAATTAATTTTTTGCAGAAAAGGTTTTTTTTTCTTCTTTTTTTTAAAAAAAATCTTAGGATATCAAACGATTTTACAAGCGCGATAAGATTTTACTTTCATAAGTTACACTTATATTATATTTCATCAACATGATTTCTTATCTTTAAGCAACACGATTTTTTCTTTTTAATGCAGGACTGCGGTATAATCTACTTTCTTATTATTATGCTAACTTTTATTCTTGTTCTATTTAAATCAACAATTACTTTGAAACTTGTTATTTATTTTTAAAGCGCTCAAACTGCTTTAGATGTACAGATGCCTAATAACAGTTTTCAGTTGATTGGCTATTTCGCTGGTGTTAAAATCATAACTGTATCTTAAAAGTATACGTGTGTAATTTTTCGCACTTTTATCTTATGTCAGAGATGCATAAAAGAGTAGAATAATGATAAGATAGAGAAGAATCGCAAAAATTCAGAACAAATGGCAAATCTGTTTCAAATAATGCGTAAATGGTTCAAAGGCTAAATTGGCATGCTTTATGACCTTGAACTCTACTTAAATTTGTAAATTAGTCTAAAAATTATATTGTGCTTCCAATGTCAGAATAAATAAGAATTAATGACTAGAAATCTAGAATGAATAGTTTGTCTAATAAAGTTCCATTTTATCCCTTTAACCTTGGAATATCGACAATTTTGGTAACAAGAAAAAGTATCGTGTTATATGAAAATGGTTACACACTTCGAGACGGAATGATTTGCAGCACCCCCAGCTTGAAGTTACTCGCCCTACTTCGGAACTTAAACGAGGTACATAAAAAATAACAAACTGCTTAGCTGCAAAAACTCAGTATTAAACGATACTTTGTGAATAAGCAATAATAGAGAAATGAGCAAGTTCTCCGTACTTCAGATTTTGCACGAGTTTTCCAGTACTATTTCTTCCCACATTACACGAAGGAGACCATTTCATCTTCAGCAAAATTTAATAGAAGGTTATACAGTAAATGTGCATGGTAAACAACATGAAAAATCAGCACCAACGGTAAATATATATGTAGCCTGTCCACCATGAGAACATCTCTCGCCAAGTAGTCTGGTTAGTAGCGGTTGCTATAGCAACGAGTTTTTCCATTTCAAATGGAGATTAAGAATGTTAAGTATTGCCGGCACTTAGGTCATACCTCATGGCATTTTTCAAAACCTTTAGTAAGCCAAATGGTATTTCCTCAATGGTTTTCCAAATGGTGGTTTTTTTTCTGGCTCTTCTAACGAAAATGGATTGTTGTTTCCATGGCAACTGATAGGCGCAGACATACTGGAGGGAGCTATTCTTGATGTAGGCAGACAACAGTGACAGCTAGCTGTTCTTTCTTCCTGCGTATTGCATCAACTAAAATTTGAAATGTAATGCCATAAGATCAGATATTTTGTATGCATAAACTTTATGATTAAAATATACATTATATGTAAGCAAATTAAAACATTCAAAAATAATTTATTGGCGTTTGAAACCCGAAATCCAAGCAGGCTTATGGCACGAACATCCCATTGCTTATAAGAAAAGGCCTCTGCTTTTCAGTCAATATTATTTTTTCTCATACTTTACACAACTCTTTGTCATTTTCTAGAACATTCTAAAATGTAGACAGCTACTAGAATTGTACTTGAATGAATTTCTATCAAACACTGGGACTTGTTAACAAGGAATTGCGAAAGAAAACACCGATTAGAGTAAACAAGCATTTAAAGTTAAATGTTACTCAATTAGCTTCAAAGGATGTGAGTTATAATTCTCCAGCATATTTCAACTAAATTATAATCTTCTCGACTAAGCAGTTCACCGGCTTTTGTTCATGATTGAATCTTTGTTACACAATACATACTATTATTTTCGTTTAATTTTATTTCGGGAAATTAAAATCCTCTTTTTCTATATATTATAATTTTCCATTCAGTATTTACTATATGCGATCATTACATATTTAATCTTGTATCATCTGAGGAACATCTCAATAGATTGATAACACTCATATATTGTTATCTGTCTTATTTGTTTGAAAAATATTCAGTAAAAAGAAATTTTACAGAATATTTTTCTACAATATTCAGTTTTTTAAGAGATTTTCTACAGCATTAAGTTTTTTAATAGAAAATACCTATAAATAATAACAGTTTTCATTTGAAATGCATATGTTTAGTAATCAAGTCTTCATCTAAGTAAATGATTTTAATGTATTCTTACTTTTTTTCTTAACACGTGTTAGTATAAATTATTCACGAATGCATTATTTTCTTAATTTATCATTAAAACCACTTCTGAAGTACACTTGATTTTTGCTGCAATGTTGCTTGAAAATTCAAAAATATAGATAAAACAATTCTTTTTTAACTTTTAAATTTTTGAGATTTATAAATATATATATATATATAAATTATATAACATTACTAATATTTTTTCTTAAAAAATATTTTTAAATAACTCTTATTGATATTTTTTCTTGTGTGCCAATGAAAATTATTGAAGATTGCCTTTTTTTCATTATTCTTATTGAAAGTCAAATATTTTCTAGTGCTTAGTTGAGTTTTATTTGTTGTTGTTGTTTACTAATGATACTTGGGCAAGCCAAGCTCGCGCTTTGCAATGCGAATTAAGTCGATTGGGAGCGTCTTTCGTTTTAAATCAGAGCACCATGAAGGTGAAAGTACGACGAATTTGCTCTACACACAAGCCATAGTTACCCATTTATAGGGTAGGCAACCATTCACACCTCATTCATACAAGGAAAGGACAAGGACAGGATAGAGAGCGAAAGTACATCCATGCCCGAACCGGATTCGAACCCAGGACCTCCTTATACGTAGTCAGGCACGCTGACCACTAGACAAGTTGGTCGGCAGTTTTATTCGTAAATATTGTTGGTTTAGAAACCTATAGTAAGTAAAAAATATTTTCTATTTTTAGGAAGCATAAGCAATACAATATTATATACTTAAATTTAACGATCTTTATAAACTGAATTTAATTTTACTTCTGAAGAACCAAATGTATGTCACCGAAATCGTCAATAAGCACTTAAATCTATTTTCTGTCATGTTTACGGAGCAGGAATTTTTTGGTTTCTGAAAATTCACACACACACAACACACACACACATGCATTGTGTGCACCAGAAAAAGGATAGTTTTCATTGGATAAAATGCAATGACGTTTTAATATTTTGCTCAAAAAATATGTTGCTAGAGAAATTTGAATAATATAAAAAATAAAAACACACATTGCTTAAAACTTTCATTGCAAAACTCATACCAAAGAAAAATTTTAATCTGCATAGATGCAGATAATTTCAAGTGGCTAAAGAAAAAATTATGATGATGGCTTTTATAATAGATTATGTGTTCTTTTCTTACACATTAAACTTTTGAACACATTTTTTTCATATAAAATTTATTTAATGTCTTTTTTTTACTCTCAATTTAAGACATTTAAATTATCATTCAAGGTATTGATGAAATTACGATAAAAATGTAATGAGATATTCGAATTCGTACTAGACATGTACCCTGGAGTTCTGGACAATGAATTAGCTAGTTTCTAATTTAACAGAATTTTTTTTTTTTTTTTGAATTTTTTCCAGTGTCCGGCTTTATTAGGTTTTTCATCTTTCAGCAATACAATGGAACAAAATGGTGACATTTTTAAACAGTGTGGTAACTAGTGCTACTGAACGTGGGTGAGCCATCATGATTTAGATTTGATTTCGAAGCATATTCCAAGCAGAAGATACTCAGACTTGATTTGCTACTCTCAGATGTATCATTTCACATGGAAGACATTGCGACAACGATCTATTTAACGTGCTCCCACCTATCTTTAGTGAATTCGATGGATCCTCTATTGTTTTTTGACTCCAATTTCTTACTTTCCACTCACAAGAAGGATGTCCAAACCAATCAGGTCACCGTGGCACACAGAACTGTTTCGCTTAAAAATATCCAATACACCAGATGAGACCGATGATGTTTTTATTGTCATCCATGAGAAAGAGAAAATGGTTCATCGCAGCTTAGTGTTACAATAAATCTTTGGAGAGGAAGGTCCTGGATTCAATCCTATTCTACTTTTGAACAGAGTGAAATACTCTGCTTCCTGCATGCCGAGATGAATGTTAGGAAGATTTCGGAGTTTTCTCCCTTGCGACTTTCAAATTTAGCCCACAATCTATGAAAAGTATCCCCGGAGGTGAATGTGCATAAATACATTACTCCGGCTTTCAGTTAATAGGTTACCTTCCACCTGATGTCACAGAAAGACAAACAAGTTTACTAATGTTGCGTAAGCCATGGGTTGTTGGGACTCATAATCTCATTTACAGACTTTTGCTCACATCATTCTTCCTTCAGAAATACAATATCCGATTGCTTACTCTTATCTCTCCAGGACAAGATATTCTCTGAGATATTATTTATAAAAAAAGTAATATAACTTGTTGCTCTATGGTTACTTTTTGTACGCGAGGGAGATCTAATGATTCAAAGCGGATTTTGTTCTTCTTCTTCATTGGCCTGACAGCCCAGGGTGGTCTGCCTTCCTCAGAAGTGCATACCAGAACCCCCTATTTTTGGACAAGGTCATCCAGTTTGTCACTTTTAGTGTTTTTAGGTCGTTTTCAAGGCAGTCACGCCATCGGAGTTTCGGTCGTCCTCTTCTTCTGGTGCCAATGGGGCGAGCCAAGAAAATTTTTTTTGTCACCCGATTGTCGTTTATCCGGCTCAAATGTCCTGCCCATTTTAATCTCTGTATTGAGATAAATTTAACAATATCTGGTTCTTTATATAGTTTATAGAGCTCAGAATTAGTTCTTCTTCGCCATGTATTCTCATATTTTATTCCACCAAATATGCTTCTTAAAGTTTTTCTTTCGAAAATAGAGATGGTTTCTTTGTCCTTCTCAGTCAATTTCCACGTTTCAGATGAATAACAAAGTGGATTTTGACCCCTTCAAATAACCACAATTGAGTCGGGAATCGAACTCAAAAGCTTTTGAACAAAGGCTCATCGTAGTTTAGTGGAAGGACAGCACTGTTGAAAGCATAAAATCATGGATCCCAACCAATGATAAACAATGGGAGATGAAGTTTGAGCTTTTGATTTCTGCTTGCACATCTGTCGGGTGGATGCTTGAGAGTTTTCTAGTTTCTTGCCTTGTGGCATGGAATGAATATGTCACACTGTCTGGGAAAAATCTTCCCGAAAGACAATCACAATTGCTGAACAGAAAACCTGAGCGTCGACTATTCAGCTTTTAGCTGGGATAGAATGGAGTGATTTTTTTTATGCAAATACGTCTACGACATAGGATTCCACGAATTAGTGTGCTTGGTACTTATTAACAATGAAGTGGTTGTTTCTTTCTTTCCAGTGGAGATCATGGTTACGCCACTTTATTACAATTCCCATTGGTTTAAGATATCCATGACGTCAGATAACGTTTCATTTAAGTCACATCGTATTTAGACGGCGTCATACATTCGACTTGTCCATGAATTAACTGCCTGCCTTTAAATCGCATTCTTCGAGCGGCAGCAAACAAGGCGAAATTCCCCATTGAATGTCTGAGTGTCGTCTGCGACGAGAAAAGATCCTTTCGTGATTTTTACCAGTAATAAAGAAGTATTTTTTAATTATAATTCTTTGCGTTTGTAAAAGTTTTCAAAATCATGATAACTACCTGTTGTTCTAAATAATTAGTTTTCAAAATTTTAAATCTTTAGCGATATTGCTTCCAAAATTGAACACGTTGAAAATATACCAAAATAAAAAAAATAAAAAAATAAACATTTACTTTATGATTAGTTTAAATCAACAAGGACGATTTAAATTTTTTTTCCAAGAGGCAATTAAAGGTAGGAAACCGTCTTCGTTTCTGTTATTCGCATGAGTAAAACTTTCCTGTACCTTGTCTGAAATATTCAGATTTCTTGGGAAATTACACTGACTGTCTCTGCAGTGGCTTTAGATTCTTTGCTGTCGTCATTTGTGTCATCAGTGGCTTTAGATTCTTTGCTGTTTCTTTTCTCGAAATTATTATGAAAATTCTCGAATTTTTTTTAAATAATAGTTTTTTATTAAAAAGCAGATTTTTCTCAAGAAAAAGAAGTTTTCGAAATTTGAAGTTCTTTCAACGAAGAAAGGAAAGGGAATTTTCTAGAATCCTGGTTATTATCCATCATTTATGTTTATTTTCCAGTCATATTTCCAGTGATTTCGTAATCATTTTTTTAATAATTTCTGGTCAGATTGCTTAATGATTTTGCGTAAAAAGTATCCTGGGAAAATTATTCTCTATTTTTTTCCGACTTCTTCTTCTTTATAGATTTGACAATTTTTTGAGGGCCAAGGTTTTTTTCGGAATCTTTTTCCATTCTGATCTTTCATTTCAAAATCCTTGTAGACACAGTCGATCTAACTTTGGGCTTCCCTCTTGCTGTGGTGCCGATTGGTTTAGAGATAAAAATTTCCGATCCCCCCCCACACATACTTTCTTAATAATAAATAAAAACAATATTATCTACTTTTGCATATTTAAATAAATAGAAACTATTTTATTAAAGTAGATTTTTGCAAATTTGCATATTTAATTAAATATGTAAAAGTATTTTATCTATTTACGTGAAAACTATTAATAATAATATAATAAAAACTATTTTATCCATGTAATTTTTTAATAAAATTAATGCGTAATTTTGTTTGGCAAAACATTTTTGTTTTTTAAGAAATATTTTCTGATTATATTTTTTATGTTTTTTATTTTCAGATGCAATTACATTATGTTATTTTTGTAACTCATCACCGAATTCAGCTATAGAAAGTGAAAAAATAACTGATTGCTTTAAAAATCTAACTTTCAAAATTGTTAGTTTCCTCTGTTAAATTTAGATTTTTCATAAGCTTTATTTTTAAACCTAAAATACAAAAATAACAAACAGAAGTACACCATTTTAGACAGTAAATTTTCACACAGTTTATTATTTTTAAATTCGATACTTACAGATGAAATAAAAAAAAATCCGATTTTTCTCATCTATGATACAACTTGCAATCTGGAGATTATGTCAATCCCATTTTTTTTATCAATTTTATGATGATTTCACTAGAAAATTAATCAGTTGTGGATAACATTTCACTCGTCATAGCCTTGCAAATGAAAGCCTCGTCGAGATTCCCACTTTTGGCGGGAGATTGTTCCAAAAAGCTCGCGAAACAAAAGAGCCGTCGAATATCTTAAACAATCGTCTGAAAGCTGCGTGAAAAGAGATCAGCGCGTGGTCAAGAGCTGATAACTTCATCAAAAGAGCCAATCAATACTCATAATTGGAAATAAATGGGGGTGGAAGGGGCGTGAGAAGGTGTGGGAGGCACAATCATCTCGGCTTTTACGAATGAATTGAATGCTCAAAAGGGTGGAGATTCATTTAAATGCCTCGTGCTCTTTTCCACGCTGATGCGAGTTAATTATCTCTCCCCCCCCTCTTCGTCTCTAATCGCCGACGCTCGTCTCGATTCGGCAATGGATGGGGTTGAGACTGAGAGGCAATTGTCATACGAATGAAGCGATTATTCTCTTGCTGCACCCTTTTGGCGAGATGGACGACAATTCCGCGGCCAAGCCTTTTTTTAGCATACTAAAGAAAGCTAATTTATTTACGATAGAATTTTATTCAAGAATTATTAATAAGCACCAGTAAAAAAGATTAAAAAAAGATCGCCAAGTTGATGTATTTTTAAAAAAATATGTAATTAAATCCGATATACAATAACTATAAAAATATTTAAGAAGGATTAGATTTTTTTTTAAAAAAAGAACATTTCCTTAAATTATCTTTCCCAAAGTGCTAATGAGAAGACATAGCTATAATAAAGTGCTTCAAGTTGTCTCGTGATGATGTAATAAGCTAACGCTGCTACAATAGAATGCTCTCGAGTAACCATAGTATCCTCGACTTTTCTGACGTAATAAGAAATTCAGGTTGCCAGAAAAAAACTAAAATCCGCCCAATGATTATCCGAAATCTGTTCAGATTATTCTGATTACTTGATAATTTAGGTTTATTTTAGTTATAAGACTTAAAAAAATTATCACTAAAATAAAGCATCTATATACAAATGAAATTAGAATATGTGCTAATGGTTGTAAAAACTAGATGTACAAATTATATTTCTTAATAAGCAATTTCGTATACTGATTTGTATATATATATATATATATATATATATATATATATATATATATATATATATATATATATATATATATATATAATCATTTTTGTTTGGATTCTTGATTATTCTCTTTTCTATTCTGAAGCGAATTTTAATAGAGATTTATTTTCAGTCCAGAATGAATCTGTATAGTTTAAATTCTTAAAACATACACATATATTCGTTTCTTTCTCTTAGATTACTATTATATATTCCTACTTATTTTTCATATTTTTGCAAATGTATTTCATATTTTTTTGTTAGAATTATTCCCTCTTATAAATCGTAAAATATTCAGTGTTCAAAAATAAATTCTTTATTACTTCCTTTACATGCAATCAATTATTTAGGCATGGGGTTTGGAGCAGACATAACAGAGGAAGAAGAGCTTCTATGTCTGGATCGATCTTCGAAACATCTGCAAAAGTTTATCCCATTGATCTTGTTAATCTCATATGTCAATTCTTCATGTTGATCAAGTCTCACAACCGGGATATTTGAGATAACTTTATTGTTAAATTTCTATTAAATTTCCAGTTTCCTATATATACATATATATAGGAATATATATATATATATATATATATATATATATATATATATATATATATATATATATATATATATATATATATATATATATATATATATATATATATATATAGCTCCAGTGGCTCACTAGCTTCACGCCGCTCCCGTAAGCTCAGCAAAGTGAATAGCCGCGGGCAGTGGTTGGGAGGGTGACTACGGTGTACTCTCCTTCACTGGGATACTGGAGCTCCGTGGGTTGGGGACGTGTCCACGTTAATATGTGACGTCCAAAGTCCTTCCCCTGGTGTGGCGTGGTTGTGGAGAGGAGGGTGCCAGCTCAGGTGTGGCCTCATCACCCGACCGTCATTCAAAATTACGAGGCACCTTAAAAAGAGACGCTCTCTATTGACTTAATTCGCTGCCAAAGGCATAGCGATCTTGGCTTGTCCAAGTGTCATATAAGCAACAACAACTATATATATATATATATATATATATATATATATATATATATATATATATATATATATATATATATATATATATATATATATATATAATATATATATATATATATATATATATATATATAATGTTTATTATAATTCCATAAATTTAAAATTCTGTTTTACTGTGGGGATAGTAGTAGCTTGGAGATGATGTTCTTGTAACTGGTGGTTAACTGGTTCGATACCTGATACTCCCAGTTGATCTGTTTGAAAACTCATTGATTAATTTTTTGTATGGGCAGTTTAATTAGAGCAGGAATAGTGGTTACAGTTTAAAGTAAAATTATTGTTTAACAAGTGGATACTGAACCACTACAAACAACCAAACCCGAGTTGGTAATTGAACCCACACTTTTGAATAATTTGGCTGCGTATTCGGACCTAATCCAGCTAAAAATTATCTTGCTGAAAGGGTCTATGTACGTTAAAAACTCCTTAGCTTTCAAGTTTCTCAGGTGAGGAGAAGACAGTCAGAAATACATTTTTGTATTTTTATGTCATACATTTGCAAGTGTTCCATTAATAGACTCTTCCATGAAGTCCTATTTATTTCCCTTTAAACATACTTTTATTTATGTACATATAACACAGCAAAACAATGAAAATGCGTCCATGGTCTCTGAATATTTTTGTGACTCGTAAATTCTAATTTATTCATTTTAGTCTCTTTTTTTCAAGTAAAAAAAAGTGAATCTCTGAAATACAGAAAATTTCCCCCACAGCGATTGGTTATATTGCCATGCGACAATCATTTTTTTGCTCACAATAGTAAATTAAACCGAGATTTACCTACAAGTGAATTCTTAACCGTTACAAGCATCTAAGCCCTTAGAGTGATTCGAACCTATGAATTGTTGAACCGAAGGCCAGAACGGTTAGCACCTAGCATGGGCTTATCGTGGCATTGTGGTAAACTACTTCTTTTATTTCAAATTCAAAGAATTCCAAATTCAATTCTAGGAGTAATTGAAAACTTTCTATTGATTCTAAATTCTTAGGACCTAAATAACTTCTGCATTTGGTACTAAATCAATTACTCCTATATATACTACTATATGATATATATAGAAGTTTCAGATTATGCATCTGCTGGGTGAGTGCTCGTGAGTTTTCCGAGCTCCATTCCTTTCGAAAGTGAATATGGCACACTATAAAAAGTTCTTCTGGAAGAAAAGACACAATAGATTTCAATTATGAGGTTTATATTTACGTTGTGTCAAAATATCACCATGTTCGATAACCTAAATTTTTCTTCAAAAAGTCAATGAAAATTAAAAATGCGAAGTTAAAAACTGGTTGCAATATCAAAATTACCATGAATATTAAATAACAGCTTTTATAACATCAAGTTTACGTATCCTGATAAGACAATTGTTGTAATAAAAATATTTCCAACCACGCGAAATGATCGATAAGGCAAAATTATCATATGTAGGCAAGATTACTGTTCATACTAGACAACCTTTCAGATTAAGAAAACTGAACATCCTAAAATAATCTGCTGCGCAAAATAATATTAACACCCCAAAGTAAAACTGTTCAGATTACAAAATATTACGAACATGTTATGATGATTAAGTATGTTAAAATAACTAATCAGAATGTTAATATAACTGAACATACCAATATAACAAAAGCAAAGATTATCTAGATCAACAAATATTCTAATATCTGACATACAAAATAATATGAACATGCCAAAATTATTCGGAATCTTAAAATTACGGAGTATGCAGAAATGAGAATTGTTCAGATTACCAAATATTTCAAAGTAGTACTTCACGTTCAAGATAATACGAAAATACCAAGATTAACAAATATACTAAGATAATTAAGCTGGATATTAATATAACCAAAGATGTCAAGGTAATAACTGTTCAGAATGAAGATAAATAAAGTTTTAAAAGATAATCTGACAGATTGGTTCAGAATATTAATATTACTAAACATTCCAAAATAGTTCCTGCGTTCAAGATAATATGAATATGCCAAGATTACCGAATATACTGAGATAATAACTAAACAGAATATCAACATAACCGAAAAGATGCCAAGGAAACAATTATTCAGAATCAAGATCAAGGATCATTTAAAAGATTATCTGATGAAGAAAATTATACATACATGCCAACATAACAACTATTGGTAAGTATTAAGATTACTGAACACGTGTTCAAGCCAAGATGAAAATCTGAACAAGTACATGAACATGCAAAGGTGAGAATCGAGCAGAATATTAGTATTGCTAAATATTCCAAAATAGTCCCGGCATTCAAGACATGAATATGCCAAAAATACCGAATATACTGTGATAATAACTAAACAGATTATCAATATAATCGAAGATGTCAAGGTAACAATTATTCAGAATCAAGATCAACGAGCATTTAAAAGATTACCTGATGTAGAAAATTATACATACATGCCAACATAACAACTATTGGTAAGTATTAAGATTACTGAACACGTGTTCAAGCCAAGATGAAAATCTGAACAAGTACATGAACATGCAAAGGTGAGAATCGAGCAGAATATTAGTATTGCTAAATATTCCAAAATAGTTCCGGCATTCAAGACAATACGAATATGCCAAAAATACCGAATATACTGAGATAATAACTAAACAGATTATCAATATAATCGAAGATGCCAAGGTAACAATTATTCAGAATCAAGATCATCGAGCATTTAAAAGATTATCTGATGTAAAAAATTATACATACATGTCAACATAACAACTATTGGTAAGTATTAAGATTACAGAACACGTGTTCAAGCCAAGATGAGAATCTGAACAAGTACATGAACATGCAAAGGTGAGAATCGAGCAGAATATTAATATTACTAAATATTCCAAAATAGTTCCGACTTTCAAGATAATACGAAATGTCAAGAATACCAAATATACTAAGATAATAACTTACTAAATACCAGATAACCGAAGATCCCAGAGCTACAATTGTTCAAATTATCAAGATCAATAAACATTTCAAAATATTACATCACGTAGAAAATAACACGAACCTGCCAAGATAACAATTTACGAACATCAAGATTACCAAACATCCAAGATAACAAATACTTGGAATTTCAAGATTTCTATTATTCGGAGAGTCAAAATTATCGAATTGTATAAATTGCAACTTAAAGTATCAAAACTACCGAATATGCCAAAATAACTGATCGCAATAGCAATTTTACTGATCGTGCCTGTATAGCAAATGTTCCGAATATTAAGACTTTTCACATGATATTTACTGTGTTTCATATTCTTATCGATGCATGGAATACTTACCAATTTTACTAAATTTATAATTAATTTAACGAAAAATGTTTTAAAACTTCAAAGTTTTGCTAAAAAAAGGAAAAAAAAATAGGTATCCTTGATATTCTAAGTGGCTTCATAACATCAATGTTATTGGACCTGTCAAGATAACAACTGCTCGGAATATAAAGATTACCAAACATGTCGAGATTATAACAGTTCAGAATATTAAAATAACAAAGCATGCCAAAATAACAATTCTTCAGAGTATTAAAATTAACAAATGTTCTAAATATCAAGATTTTTCAATAGTTTCTTTTAAACATACCTAAACAATAACAATTCAAAATATTAAAATTATTGAGCATGGCAAAATTACAATTGCTTAGAATATCAAGAACAACCCATGTGCCTAAATAACAAATGTACTAAATTTTAAAATTTTATCACTCGATATTATTTTGTCACACATACTTATTGATACACGGAATATAAATCCATGTTTTTTTTACTTAATTTATAATGAATTTAATAGATGAAGTTTCGAACTTTACAAGATATGAAATAAAAAAAGAAAAAAGAGTTTTTCCAGGTGTTAGAATGAAAAAAAAATTGAGTTATCTTTTTACGGTTCTAATAAATTTTCTCTTTTTACTTATTCGGAAAAAAAAAACTTTTGGTAAAGCATTTTTTTTTTTTTGCAAAAACAAGTGTAAAGAAAACAGAAAGGGAAACTATTTTCGTAAGAGAAATTAGAAACGAAAGAGTTTTTACTCGACAGATCGCTTAGAGTTCTCCCATTTCTTCATGCAGTGACATTTCATCACTAGTACATGACAGGTATGTCTGTTTGGGCGAGCATGTCCTAGAGTACTGCTGCGGAAGCCTTGGGAACGGCGACACATCGGCATCGATTACACGCACGAACAACTGCAGGGGGGAGGTTGGACGCAGTAAAAAGAAGCACTCTGCCCTCTCACAAACAGTCTGTCCGGTCGGACCCTCCTCTAATTAGCTTCCTCTCCTTCCCCCTCGCAGTGGAGGGTGGTCGAGCAGGGGTGGGCCTCTGAAAATAGGCCTCAACCGTAGATTAGGCGGCCGTGGCTCAATTTGACCTCTCCCCGGAGCGAGGGCTGGCTGGCAGGGTCAGATAACGAGGGTGGGGGGGGCAAAGCTCTGTTATTAGCGCAGTTGCCATGGCAACATACGCCCGCGGGGTCTTTGAAGTGCACTAAGTTGAGTTCTCCGTAGGCTCAGCCTCGTATTTTCCTGCGTTGTGTGCCTCGACTCAAATTGAAGTGGGGGAAAGGGGGGCAAGAGGCGGGGGAGTGCTTTTAATTTTCTTTCCCGCTAACCGTGATCGGGTTTTCGCTCCGTTATTCGATACTGGCTGCTATGAGAGAGAGAAGGGATGGCGAAGAACAAAAGTCTGTTTACAAGAGCTCTTCCCGGATTTTCGATGCCACAGAAATAATACACGAAAATAAAAAAAATAAAATAACGCGCGAAAGTACTTTTGATATTTTTACCTTTTTTGCCTGTCTTACGAGTTCAGATATCAGCAAGATGATGGTCAATATGTTTGAGAAACACTTTTTTATTTATGAAATGTATAAATTTTTTATGAATATAAATGAATATATAAAATATATCTAATTAAAACAATGATTTTTGATAATTTTTATAAAAATAGCAGTTAATAAAACATGAGGTTAAAATCTCTTGTTTTATTTACTAAATTATTATAGTTTTCGTTATTCATTAGAATATTTCTCACTAAATTATTTCAAAACGAATGCTAAAATTACTCATCACTTAAAAATGTATTATTCCCATTATATTTATATATATATATATATATATATATATATATATATATATATATATATATATATATATATATGTATATATATATGTATATATAAGCCAGTAGCCGAAAATTTCATTTTATCATCTTAAAAATTATTGCATAATATTTAACGATTTACAAATTGGCAGTTTTGAAAATGAAAGATATAATTAAAATTAATAATGATTTTTTTTGGACATGGTAATTATAATCGAAGGAGAAATTTACTCCAAGTTCAATTTTTGAATAATATTTTAATATCAATAGCATTTTTTTAACATTATATATACAGATCATAAGAGTAATACAGACACACACTAAAGGAATTAGAATAACTTATTGATAAGTTTTCTTCTGTAAAATAAATTTATTGAGATTAATTAATAGGATATTTTTATTTTAATCAAAATTTGAATTATTAATAATAATGCTAAATATAAGGGAAATTTATCAATCGTGATAATAGTGTTCATTGCAAAAAATAAATAAATAAAATAATCATAAAGGATGGTTAACATCACACTTTAAGAAATACAGAGGGTATTAACACATTTTTAGAACAATTTTGGGGCCGTTTAATTAATGTTTAAAATGTAAAGACTATTTTTTAAATGTTCGATCTGATAGCCTTTTTTTCTGGACTATTAGTCTGTATCGTGATTTCCATGATAGAAGAGCATTTCGTAAAATTTCTAGGGGTATTGCTTTCCAATCCTCTTCTACTACTTTCCAGAGTCCATCTGTCGTGGTGGGTTTGCGTTTATAAAGAGCTCTTTTTAACAGACCAAAGGCACAATAGGTCCATACGGCTGAAGACGTCGCAGGAATATGGTGAAAAGGTATGTATGCAATACCTGTATTAGTCTTCATTTTTCAAGGAATGCAGTGGTAGTTTTCGAAGTATGACTTGTAGCTTTGTCTTGATGAAGTTTCACTACTTAAAAGTCTTTGGGATAAATAAATTGAATTTCTTCTGTAAATATTGGACGTAAAACCTTCTCCTGATAGTATGATGAGTTGATTTTAATATTTTTTCTACTCTTTTCATTTTTAATTTCCCATTGTAGGAGAAACCTGCGACTATCATAAACCCCTTACTGAAACTTTCTTTACATTTTGTACATTGAACAGGTTTGTACATTTTTTCTCCTCGTTTCCTATAATAAATAGACCTTTTTTTGTTGCAGTCATTTAGGGAAACCCATGCTTCATCAAGGGTCACAATGTATTTCCATTTATCTCCTGCTAAACGGTTTTCATACAGGATTATACAAAATGTTTTGCTTTGAGCCACATGTCTCGGCAAAAGCTGGTGAACATTATGTTTTTTAGCATTTGTTGAGTGGTAAATCTTGATTTATTATTTTATTTATTGTTGATACAGATGTATCTAAAGACTTTGCAATTGATTTCTGTGTTGGCGAATGTGTTGATAGATTTTCTCTTGAACAACGGAAAAACAATTTTACGAAGGGCAATAATAAACGAAAATTAATAGTTGCTGGTCTTCCAAAATGCAACACCGAAACAAATCAGAGCAGCAAAATTCATTTGCCAAATGAAACGTTTTACAAAAATCAAATGATTGGAATTACAGCATTTTTTGAAATATAGATGATGAGAAAATGACATATTAGTGCAGCTGCCATTCTGTTGACTACAACTACAGTCAGACTTGGTATAGAATTTAAGAGTCTTTGGATTTATCCTTGGGTACAGCAGTCCATATGGCTTTCTGATATTGCCAAAGTTGATCTGGTATAGCACAGGCTTGTGTGGTTTACACTTGCACAACACCCGGACAGATGTTGTGCAAGTGTAAACCAC
Source organism: Latrodectus hesperus (assembly GCA_037975125.1). Classification (NCBI taxonomy): domain Eukaryota; kingdom Metazoa; phylum Arthropoda; class Arachnida; order Araneae; family Theridiidae; genus Latrodectus; species Latrodectus hesperus. Next base: position 118,943,911 of record CM075853.1, on the reverse strand, counting down.
ACGTGTTCAATGGGGCATAGATCGGGAAAACAAGCAGGCCAAGGAAGCACTTCCATGTGAGGGTTAAAGAACTCTTGAATGTGGCGTGCCACTTGTGGTTGCGCATTATCCTGCTGGCATGTGGCTGATGGTGTGCAGTGAGAACCATGGACTCCAACACCTTAGATGTAGCACTGGCTGCTCACTGTACCGTCAATTAATACAAGATAGATGCTGGAGTAAAATCTGGTACTATTCCATGATAGCAAGTGCAGGACTAGTATAGTGATGTATAACGCAACAATTCAGCAGTCTTACACCACGGTATCTCCTGGCTCGAATATGACTATCGTGGCTGTGCTATAGTTCATGACGTAACTGAGTGATCCAACAATATTATGCGTGCAATATGCCTATCTTCACATGCAATAGTGCAACGAAGTGTATGTTATCGGTTCAGCCTGACCATCGTCCTGTCTCGCATCCAGCCATTACATACCCGAATCACAGCTGCTTGGTTTCATGCATCCCGATCCCTAATCTGAAAGTTAACCCGCAATTCCTGTAGGCTACCATTCTTCCTCTCGATGGAACGCAGACATTTGCTCGAAAGACGCTCTTATCTTCCATAAGATATAGTTAAACAGCTTATGGATAATATATATATATATATATATATATATATATATATATATATATATATATATATATATATATATATATATATATATATATATATATAAGGAAAACTAAAACTAAAAACTCCATGGAACGACAGCCCATGTGGGCCAAGGCCTACAGCGCCCATAACTGTTTTCATGACCGAGGGCCCTGGGGTGCGATGCAAATGTCTCAGTTAGGTGGTCAGCCTAACGTAAGACTCCCAGTGTTTAGTTCCTAAGCATGCTTGGTACTCAGTTAATCGACCCACTGAAGGGATGAAAGGCTGAGTCAACCTTGCCCAGCCCGAGGATCGAACCTCGGACCTGTGTCTTGGGAGCGTGAAACGCTGCCACTAAGCCACCGGGCTATATAGAAAAGGAAGGAAATGCCAAATTTTAAATAGAAATTTTCTTTTTATATTGCTTTTGTCGATGTCACTACACTCGCCCGCGATCTGCCCATGCTAATGATTTGCATATATCTTTGTCTGCTGAAGCATGGTATGAATTTCACACTATTTGCATGTATCTTTCAGAGTTTTGCATTTTGGGTGAACAGCAAATATAAAAATGAAATAAAGATGCTTAAAATACGTAGGATTTAAGTGCTCATAAATTACAGAGTAGGAACTGGAGAATGAAATATTTTTTTTATCGTTGTTAAAATTAGTATTTTTCTGTTCTCATTATTATTATATAATGCAATTAACTTATTTGTGCAAAATTTGCATTGCTAAAGTGACGTCATTCTGAAAATTGAATGTCTCGATTGTGAAATTTAATGATATAATAACAATTATTAAGGAAACTTAATATAGAAATAAAGGATTACTAGTTATGCTTTATTTTTGTGCATAAATTATGTACCTAGTAGATTTATATCTGGTAAATATATTGTGCATGGTAGATTTATAAACAACGAAAAAAATTTTTATGTTCTCAAGCGAAAAGATTTTGTTTTGGATAGCTTTTATTTCTGCAAAATTATTATGGAATTTTTTAAAATCAAAACCGTCTAAATAAAAATGCAGGTGAAGTAATTTATAGTTAAGTATATATGAAAACTCATATTGCTATGAGACCTGCTCACATTTTGCCTTGATCAACATTTGAGCAGGTATTTTTTATTCTTGAAATTCTTTTTGGTAAATATCAAACTACAAAGACATATATTGCAAAAAATGAAAAGATTTTTTCCAGTTTGTTGGAAATTCTTTTTTATAAATGTCAAGTTACAAAGACACACACACATATTGCAAATAATTAAAAATATTTCTCCAGCTTGTCTGAAATTCTTACTGATAAACATCAAATCACGCACATATTACAAACAATCAGTTTTTTTAAAAATCCATTTGGCTTAAAATTCCCATTGATAAATGTCAAATGACACAAAGACAAATATTGCAAATAATCAAAGAAATTTTTACTTAATCTGCGGGAAATTTTCCCTGTTACATGTCAAATTACAAAGACAAATAATACAAAGAAGATTTTTTCCAATTTTATAAATTCTATCTGATAAATGTCAAATTAGAGAGACACATATTGCAATTAATGATATTTTTTCCAATTTGCTAGAAATTCTCTCTTACAAATATCTCGTATATAACAACTCTGTATTGGAAAAAATTACACGCATTTTTTTCCAAAATTCTTATGGAATGTGAATTAGAAGTAGAAAAACTTTTTAACGATGAATTTTTCAACATTAGTTGCGCTTAGTAGAGAAAAACACGATCGAAAATTTTCTGAATGCTTAGCATTTTTAAAATTTTTTTTTTTCCTTTTCCCATAGATTTACCATCCGGAAAACTCTGATGATAGAAGCAGTGTAAAAAAAAATGTAGAACAAACGCGAAGAGAACAGAACAAAAAAATAAAGAACTGAAGTGAAATGATAAACTGACCGATAATTCAGATGGCAAGAGGAAGAAAGAAAATATATATATGTATTGGGTAAGAAAAAGTTCACCGTAAGAGAAAAAAAGTTACGAAACCAGATCGATGCTAAAAGCTCAACCTCCGATCAAAAAAAGAAAAAAAAAAGTTAGGGGATAGGAGTGGGATTTTTGCAGCGAGGAAGGAAAAGAGAGGATTTCTTGGGAGAAGCTTTGCCATTTAACTTCGAGAGGACGAACAATTTTTCCAAGCGAATCTGCTTCGCGCTGTTGGCTGCTGTTGTTATAAGAAGCGTCGTTCGCCTTGCATTTCGACCATTGATTATTTCTTTCGTTCCGCCTCCATTTCTTTTTATCGTTTGCTTTTTTTTTATTTTTCCCATTCTTCTCTTCACTTAATTTCTTTTCTGGGGATGAAAAAGATTGCTTGACACTCCGAAAAATTGTCGTCTGCTGGGAAATGAAAGCGGTGGCATTTCGTGTCGAAGAAGTGAATTTAAAGAGGAAATGATTCCTCGCCCACGCCTAAATGGGAAGTTGCTAGCGAAAGGGTCTCGTTCGGAGGAATGGAGGAAAAAAAAAAAAAAAAGAAAAGAAGCAAAATGAAGATTATTTCTTTCTGATAGCACAGTTTTGAAGGAAATAAATAATGTACCTTATGCCTTCCCCCTTCACTTTTCCCCCTTTCCGAAATTTCTGATTTAGAACATATTGACATATTATTCTCAAGATACTTCTCTCAGCAAGATGTGCAGTTTCGAATATTATCGTTTTCTACTTTTTGACTTAGGGTTGGTTTCTATGAGTGATTGAAAATCTCATCTTAATGCCTTGAGTTTAATAAGAGTTGAAATTCGAAAACTTTTGGTGAAGATAATATTGCTGGTGAACATTATTGAAATTATGATATAACTGTAAAAGAAAAACGTATGGCAGTCCAAGCTGTCTTTTACTTTTCGATAAACTTGATGTTTCTACTAACAAACCAATTAAGAATAACGACTCAAAATATAATTTCATGTGTTAAATAAACAATAAAACTCCAATTATCCGAATCAATTAGGATCGAAACCCATTCAGATAATCAAAAATTCGGTTAATTGTTTTTTTTTTCGAAAAAAAAAGTTTAATTATTGTACTTTGGAGATAAAAAAAACTTATATATATTTTTAAAAAAAGAATTGAATGTAAAGGCAACACTTTTAGATGTTAAAGTACTTACAAGTACTATACATTAATACAATATGCATGTACACTGCTGTAAATAAAAGTCATTTCTTGCTGAACATTTCCGTCAGAGTAAGTTGTTTCACTTCCTTTATCCATTTTCGAGCAGCCAAGTGGTATATCAATTGACAGTAGGAATTTGCAAATGCTTTCTCTCGGGCTGACGCTACATACACTTCGGAGCAGTTTCAAAACTGGCAAATGCATCATTAACTGATGGTCCTGTGTCATATTCAACTTGGACATTAAGGTCATCTTCTTCCTCAACAGTTTCAATGAGTTGACCTTCATTTGCAAATTGAAATACAGTGTCTGACTCAGAATCTCCTACATCTCCAGTACTAACTTCGGAACATCCAGGAACTTTTAAAAGAATGTTTTTGAATTCCTCAAGTGACGTGTCATCGTCTGACTTCTCTTCCCTTCCCTTTTCTCTTGATCTTCTTTCTCTTGATTCCCTTTTTCTCATTTTTTCTTGAGTTTATTTATTTTTCTGGAATTCTGAAAGCGATTCGGATAATCAGGGACTCGGTTAAACGGAGTTCGCATGATTGAAGTTTTACTGGAGTAATATTTCTCAACATTTTCATTGGTTATGTGTATGCACTGGCATACTTCCCAATATGTAGCCTTCCCTATATCTAACCTTTCCCTATATCTAGCCCTTCCTTATATATAGCCCTTTCCTATATCTAGCCCTTCCCTATATCTAGCCCTTCCCTATATCTAGCCCTTCCTTATATCTAACCCTTCCCTATATCTAGCTCTCTTCGTCATTTAGAGACAAGGACTGTATAGAATACCCCCTAATACTTGACCTGCATCTCCAAAGGTGTTATTGGAGTTGGAGGACATTGAAATCCGTTTAGCTCGCTCAAGCGCCTTCAATGAACAAGATAGAATTTTGGCTAAACCGGGATTCAAACTTATTACCTTCCGATTACACGAATGAGGCACTAATCAACTTGGCCACTGTAGTCACTCTAGAGATTTTGCAATACATGTATGAGCGTAATAGAGGTATGTTAACTTCTCACAGTAGAACGAAAAACAATTTTCTTGAGATAACCAATGTTAGGGTACATTCAATAAAATTTTTTCTCTCCATGTCTATTTGTATTTGTTTTTGTGCACAGTAATTTATTAATCCATATGAATTAGTATTTTGTATGCAACGATATTTTTGGTATACAATTATTTGCTATATTTTGTATTAGGGAATCTTTTGCATACATTTATCTTTATCATATAGAAAATATACAGATTTAATTATTTACGCAAATTAAACATTGTATATAAAATTTTGCTTTCAATGAAATTTTGTATACATAATACATAAGATTCTTTTTTGTCTACAATGATTTTTTCGTATATACCGATTTTTTAAATCACTGATTATATAAAAGTTTTTGTAAGCAGTGACTGGTTGATCCCTATATACAATAGAGATCCAAATTTTCCTTTTTTTTTTAACAAATAATTTTATATGATAACTTGTTTAACAAAATCTCATGATGATGCTTTGTATAAAATGCTTAACAGAGAAATAATAGAATTGATAAATGAAATAGTTTGTTTTTCTTACAAAAGTATTTTCCTTGCAATACATTAGTCTTTGATTACGTTCAGTATTAAATATAATAAGACTGTTTTAAATTCTATAAGCACTTTTAACTGAAATGAAACATATAAAATGATATATTATTCATATTTATAACTTTAGAGAGAAATTAATTTTCTCAGGAAATAGTTATAAATTATGCAGAAAAACTCAGTGAATTATTTCTTTTTAAAGATTAAAATTAATCGAAAAATATCACTATGATTTCTTATTTTAAAATATTGAATTTTGAAGTCAATATACCAGGAAAAAATGGAAACAGTTATAATTAAAAGAAAAAAATTTTTACCCATGAGGTTATTTATTTCGATTCATATTATTTCTCGCAATTGTGGGCTAAAAATTTCCATAGCAATAGTAATGCATGAAATATAAGAAGTAGTTTATAGATTGAGTTCTCACATAAAAATTTTTCCAGACAATTTCTTTCATTGGAAAATGATTTGCTAACAATTCGAACAAATCCTTCGCAGTAATGCGAAAAAAAAAAAACAATAATAAAAAAAAATTGATGCAAAATTTTAAACCCCGAAAAAAAATTTTTTTTTACAAAAAAATATAGAGAAATAAAGGATAAGACAAAAGGAGCAGATGAAAAAAAAATCAAGAAATTGTACGAACACAGCATTCTAACCTGTCTCTATCCCTCCGTTCTGAAGATTAAAAGAAAAAGCGTCGACGCGATAAAAAGAAAAAAAAAAGAAGACTTTCATGAGGCAAAAGGATTCAAAAGAAGAATAAAAAAAGAAAATCATACCGAACGAAAAGAATCCGAAAGAGGGGGAAGGGGTGAAAGGAAAAAAAAAAGAGAATCATAAAAGCATCGAGAGAAGATGAGAGCCGAGTTTGAGAGGAAAGTGGTGGGGGTGAACGAAGGGGTGGGGCGTTCTAAACTGGAGAGAGAGAGGGTGAGAACGCTGCCGGAAAACGGTAGCGGTCCGACTAATTGCTGGAAGAGGATTCGGGCACGGAACAAGCGGGGAGGAGGGGGAGTGCAGATGTCATATTGATGAAGGGGGAGGCAGAGGAGAGGCTGGGAATCAAAAGAGAGAGATGTCAACTAGGGAGCGCGACGGAAAGATAACGTCATATGAACAAAGAGATGCGAGATGTATTTTTTTATTTTATTTAGTTCGGTTTCTTTTCTTTTCGTTTGCTTTTTTTTTCAATTTGGTCTGCTCGTTAGTAGAATGAAAGGGCCAGGAGGCAGGTGCTTGCACGTAATGACAGATCTGTTCCTTCTGAAAAAGAAGCAAGCGATAGTTTATGAGAAATCGTTTTGTTGTGAATGCGTTCCCAAAGCTCAATCTCGATTTTTAAACTCGTAAGTGCTAATTGCTTTTAGAATATTCGATTAGGGATTATAATCAGCTATTTTTTTCAGAGGTGTTGAATTTTTGAATTCAAAAATATTTTTTGGTGACTATCAAATTTAGAAAGAAAAATTTCTTAAATGTTTGCGAATTCGATTCTTGGATATCAGCCCGCTTCTTTAGAGTTATAATAAATATTCGATCATTTTAGGCGCTGAGAAAAACTGAAAAAGTAGAAGACTTTCTTTTTAATTAAATTTTTTTGTTGCTATCAAATTTAGAAATTTCTTAACTGTTTGTGAATGGGAATGCTGGATATCAGCTTGCTTCTTTTGAGTTATAATAAATATTCAATCATTTTAAGTGTTGATAAAATTGAAGATGTGGAAGACTTACATATTTCAGAAATAAATTTTAATATATTCCTTCGAATACATATTATAGTTTCTTTTATTCCATTTGAAACTTATCAATAAGGTGTTAAGGTGACATATTTTTTAAGTTTGAATTTGCGTTAAGCAGTATCTCTAAAATAATGAATTAAAATTTTAAAACTCTTCATCAAAATTTTGCTCAAATTCTAAATTAAAATAAGTTTTCATGATTCCTAAATCAAGTGTTATTTTTTGTGAGAGTTTATTCATTAACCAGTTTTTTAGAATAAATAAATTTGACGAAACCGACTAATTTAAAGCAGTCATGAAATATCACTGTAATAATTTTATGAAGGAAAGATTTGTGAACTCTATTTATTGTAAATTAGTTTGATGCAACCGCTTTTTTAATATAATAATGAAAGATTTTTCTGCATTAGTTTTTCAGTGGTCTTTCATTCATTAAAAATTGGTGAAGTAACTATTTTTACTTGAAGTAAATTAATTGGATGAAATAGATTATATACTACCCTAATGTAAGATCAGTGAAGTAAATATTTAATTCACCAATTATTCATTCATGAAAGATTGAGGAACAAACCTGTTTTATTTAAAGTAAATTAATATGATGCAACTGGCTACTTACTGTTGAAATGAAAAATCAATGAAGTAAGTATTTTATTTGCTAATCCTTCTCATTAAAGAATGATTGAAGATTTAATCAATTTCATTTAGGTCAAATTAATTTATCGAAATAGACTACTTACTATACTTAACTTAGTTTTAACGAAACCGATTACTCACTCTTCAATAATGAAAGATCACTGTAATAAATCTTTAACTCATCAAGATCTTTCATTCATGGTAAATTGATGAATTAACCAGTTTTACTTTTTAAAGTAAATTAGTTTGAGTCAAACGTGACTGTTTACTTCAATAATGAAATGTTGTAGTCAATTACCAATATTTCGTCTATGAAAGTTGAATTAAGTGCTGTTCACACAGCTGAACATATGCAACGGGAAAAAGTGTATTTGTATTTCGCGTGTCCACTTACAAGCCAATCACATCTGTACAAGCACACACGTACATTGTATTAAACCTTAATGTACATCTTGTTTCGTGCATCTATACAAAAGATATGATACTTTATATGCCATAAAGCTGGTATTGAGAGGATTATTCCAAACGCTATACAATATCTGTACATTGTACTGTTGCATTCAAATAAATTGACTCTTATTTCATTTTCAAACTGAAAGCTAGACAATTATGAAACTAATTTTTGAGGGTACAGTTTCATTATTTTATAATTTTTAACATCTATTTTTTTTAGTATTTTTATCCATTCTTTATCTTTTTATTTTAACGATTTTTCTCAATAAAATCATCTGCTTATATAGGGACAGCAAAAATAATTCATTCACTTTGGAAATATTATATTATTAAAAACATTACTTGTGTACACATGATAGTTACGTAAGCAAAACATCAAATTCACCAAGTTTTTACACCCTCTGCAAATGCTAATTCTTCTACAATGCTCATTGCAATCTTAGATTGGTCTGAACTCTATCACGTTGCTAATGCAATTTAAATTTATCTGGATCTTTTCGGATAGTAAAAGTGCCATCCAGCACTGGCCAATTGGCGTAGCAAGAGAGATAGTACAGGTGCAGACATCCTCAGGAAACTAAAACAACTTTTTCTTTCTCATCGGATTCACTTCCAGTGGATTCTATGTCACGTCGACGTTGCTGGAAAAGAAATTGGTACAGTCTGGTTAGAACTGGTGCTGGCGAGGCAACAGCACCTGTTTTTTCTCATATTTACATAGAGCTAATTTCTAAATATAAGGAAAACAATACGGCCATTTGGATGGTCCCTCTGGTATACTCATGGTATCAGAATGGGTGCCCTTGCGATGCTTGTTTCGGAGTAGCAGTCGACAAGATCAAACTGCCCTAACCTGATTCCTTAGTGGTCATCCGTCTTCAATGACTTTTGTTGGTGGTAATAGACACTTCATAATTTTCACTAAGTGTTCTTTTGCATAGGCCTCCCATGGCTATTTTTTATCTTGTCTGGGGGCTCACCAGGCAGGACATGGTTGAAGATCCCCTATTGGTGACGGGTTTTTCAGAGTGAATGAGCTCATGGGCTTGACCTATTTCTGCTGTTCAAGAGAGGGGGGATAAGAAACAACAACTGGGATATTCAAGGATAAAAATTTTCCCTTACTTTCCTCTCGTTTTCGACAGGTACTAACTTCGTGCCATTACACTCGATCAATACGATGATGTCGACTTATTTTCCCACCTACAATACATAATGCAAGCTTGGTGAGTTAGTGGTTCTTTTCACATACTTCTCGTATGCGTACCAGCGATAGTTTTTGAAAGCATAGCCTTTTCATAACTAAAGAATCATTCATGCCATATGAGATTCAGACAGTTATGACTATCGAAGACACACTCAAGTGATCAATCAGTCACAATTATGAGACAATTTTTAACTGTCACTGATTGTCTTCAGTTGTGAGAGACGACTCTAATGAATTCATCAATTTCCATAGGAAATTTTAGGTATTTGAGTATAATACACGATAGTTTGACATCGTGTATTATATTCAAGTGCCAAAAATTTCCGCTATAATTCTCATAACATGTTCGAGACAGGTAATATGTGGCAATGTGATATTTGAAACCAAAATTAAATAGTGATTTAGGTTGCTGTTGTTATTTATGACATTTGGACGATACAAGCGCGCTGTGGCATTGGCTATGTGAATTCACGTCAGTAGGGTGTGTCTTTCGTTTAACCAGAGCACTACGAAGGTGTAAGTACGACGTCTATCTAAACTCCTCCGATAGATGGCACCACCAGAGGATTAACTCCCTCAATTTTGATTTTGATCTGGAGGGGAAGGAAATTTTCTGCAGACCATTACACCTATGATGGTAAAAATAGCGATTTGTAAACAATACCTTGAAATATGACCACCTGATGCTGTATTTGGATTTCAATATGCAATCATTAATATCGAATTTGTAAAAATGATTAACAGGTACCCTTGTATCAAAAGCCAAATATTCATTCCGAATAAAATATAATAAAGTAAACTTAATCGCAATTTTTGGCACACTAGTATTCAGATTTCAGGTATATATACTGAAGTTTGTCAACATGAGAACTCTATGTAATTATTGAACTAAGGATTCTATTTGCGGATGTTTATATTTTATAATATCAGGATGTCTATTTAAGAAGTTCATACTTAAAAGTCTAAATATATGTATTTGAAATATCAATATTTAAGGACGTCTTGATTTTCATATCCGGAAATGGGCATTGTTGTTTTAATCAAATATCTTTATTTTTGGAACATTTCTATATTTTAATCGTTGTGTTTTAGGAACGTTAGTTTTCATGTTTCATAAATTGAAATCTAAGTTAGTCTATTTGAGGTGTCATTTTAAGAAACTAAGATGTCTACTTAAAATACAGTTCAGATGTCTATATAGTAGAGTTTAAGGATGCTTAATTAAGATGCTTACTTGAAATACCTATATTCTAAAGATGTCTACTTGATTTTCATGTTTTGAGTTACGTTGTTGAGTTATTATATACGTTGTATGATATCAGTCAAGAAATAAATTACAATGGTCCCTAAAACTGTGTGAAGGAATGTTTCTTTACGTAATTATCAATACACTGAGGCATTCAATATTAAGAGTATTTTACATTACCTCACTTTTCTAAGACTTTAATGTTGAAATTGAATATAAGAAGGTCTTCTTCATCAACCGTGATATTATTTGTCTGGCATTTCAAAATGTCACTTTTTTCAGAAGAAATTAGTTCTAAAAAGTATATTTTGTGTCTATTTGGCTCTTCTTGTCAGGTAAGAGGGAGAAGCACTAGAACTGTGTAGTTCAGAGGTCCTTAAAAATTACTTACGTGGGAATTTTTGAATGCAACAAACTATTCAAGTCTTCAATTCACTATGTAACGCACTCTATCGCTGAAATCCATTGATGTTATCAACAAATATAATTTCAATGAATTTTTTTATGGATGCCAAGCAATGTTGTCTATCAAAATGTTTTTGGTGATAGACTGACGCGAGATGCCTGTACTACAGTTGAAAAACAGCTTTCGAATTATTCATACAAGAAACTCCTTGCTGTTAAATATATTGTTACTTCAATATATAATAATGGTAATGCTCATTAAGCTTATTTGAAACGTTTTGTCTTTATAAAGATGAAGTGCTTGTGTAAACTTGCCAGCTGATATGTACAATTTAGCATGTGCCAATTTCCATCGCTTTATAAATCTGAAATCACCCATTCCATGTTTTAATATAAATATACACGGAAGAACTAATTGCACAAATCAAATTTTAGAAAAATTATTTATAAATAATCAATATTTTTATACATTCATAATTTAATGGTCAGTGTAACTTTTCTCCAGTGTTTTCAAACACCTAAAGTTTTCTCCGTTTTAACTCGAATTAGGAAAGTACAGAGAATTGGTTATATGCATTAAGTTCTAGGGAATAGGAATTGAATTAATTAAATAAATATTTTTACATAATTATTAGTTTACATATTAAAATAAACTCAGTGTGCCCATATCTGTTTTCCTGACCGAGTGTCCTGGAGTGCGAAGTATACGATGACTCGATTAGGTGGTCAATCTAACGCGAGAGCCCTAGTGTTTATTTGCATGCTTGGTACTCAGTTATATCGACCTACTGAAGGGATGAAAAGCTGAGTCGACCTTGCCCAGCCAGAAGAATTTTACATATTAATATTTATAATTTAGTGCTTAATGTATACATTTCTCAGTATTTTCTAAATTTAAAGCCATTAAGCGTTCAATTTTTCTAATAGGTTTACAAAATTCTGTGGAAGAATGGATTGCACATGTAGAATACTAGAAAAAATTATAATTTGATAAAACTATATACATTCGTGGTTTAATTCCTCATATAATTTTTCTTCATTATTGCACAAATCGCCAACACTCGCTAGCTGAGTAGTTAACGTTCTTGACTCATAGCTGTGGGTCTCAGATTCGAGTCCCGGTTCGGACATGGATGTTATTTTTTCTCTGTCCCTTATGCTGAGGTGATGATTGAATGTGGCTCACCCTATAAACGGGCTTATAGTGGTATGACGTGGGTAATGCTACTCGCTTCCGTGACTTAGTTCACAGGTGTCCACTGGGTAACGGCAAATGAGTAGCAGTTTCCGGCTCTTGTTGTGGCGAAGGGTTAATCACCCAGTGCTTTTTATTTAACTCCTAATGTATTTATTCTTTATTTTTTCCACATTTTTTATTTAATTCCTAATGTATTTATTCTTTATTTTTCCACATTTTTCATTTAATTCCTAATGTATTTATTCTTTATTTTTTCCACATTTTTTATTTAACACCTAACGTATTTATTCTTAAGTGCTTATATTAAATATGAAAATCAATTGCATTTTATACTTTACCTCGAATAACAAAAATACACCAAAGAACTAGTTGCAAATATATCCAAATTTAAACAATAGAAAAATCTAAATTAGTTTATTAATTAATTTTTACGCGCATATTTATAATGCAACATGCATTCTTACATGAACATTCCCTAACCTGACACCAGCAAGCGTTTTATAATTTAACTCGATTTGCAAAACTCGGTAGCACGTATCGAATTCTAGAGAATCAAGAAACAGAAGGAACAATCCTCTTTCGATATCGCCTTCAATGGAAGCAGCGGGTGTCTCCAGGAGTTATTTCCAAATCTGCTTCCGGCACGCGACTTTCTCCACGAGATGGAGCGCGCTCCCTTCCAAGGGTAGGCCGCTCGTAAATTAAGAGAGAAAGCGGAGGAAGGCCTCTAGATTTATGACGCACTCGACGCGGCAGAAGTTTTCATTTTGGGGAAAAGTTTTAAGTTCGCTGGGGGAAAGAGCGAGCGCGCGGGATGGGAAAGAATGAGGATTGTGAAGGTAGTTTAGAATTACGAGTTCCCGCTTTTGGGGATTTTTTACTTCTTTATCCCTCCTTGCTCTCTCGTCTCCGGGATTTTTCTTGCTCGGCGCGGTACTTTCCTTAAAAACTGGAGGAGGAGGAGGCAGGGAGACCGGCGTAACATTTCTTGAATGAGTAACTTTTGCCTTTTTCTTCACTTCATTTCTCATTTCCGTAATGGACTGCGGACGGATGCGATGAAATTTGGTGGAAATTTTGCGGAAAAATCAGGGCCCGCATAGTTTGGAGTAAACTTGATAAAATGAGTTTAGAACCAGGCGACAAGTGAGGGAGAGAGTTAATTGATTCGGAAAATGAGGGTTGACCAAATATTTTCAAATTTCGATTTATGAACTCTAAATTTTCTGCCAATCGTTTGCAGTTGAAAACTGATATTTCACACTGTTTGGCAATAAATATTCAACGCGAAATTTGTTACTTGAGATCCATTAAGTAATTATTAAGTCTCATTTATGATATGCCAGGTCGTATTTAATCAATTTCAAAAACTTTTCGAACCAAGAATTTTCCCGTTCTCAACATGTTATAAATACAATAACATGTTGTTGTTGTCTTGTGCCAGCCAGGCTGACAATATGGGGTGCGCTGCTCCACTTTTCCAACTGAACCATATTTTGGTGCGGAGTCCGACTTCCTCAGTACACACATGCCATAGGAACCCGTTTTATAGGGTAGGCAATCATTCATACAAAGAAAGGACAAAGACAGGATAGACAGAGAGAAGAAATACATCCACGCCCGAACTTGGATTTGAACCCAGGACCTCCCTATCCGCAGTCAGGCACTCTGACCACTACACAGGGTAGGCAGCAAAATAACGTGTAATAAATACAATAACACGTTATAAATACAATAACGTGTTATTAATGGTGGTGGTGGCAATAATTCCCATCTGGTCAAGTGAAACTAGACCAGATCCATGAGATCATAGATAGCCAAAAAGTCCAAAAGTAGAACGTGTTATTAATACAATAACGTATTGTAAATAGAATATCACGTTATAAGTACAATAACGCTTTACGGGTAAAATAACTTGTTATAAGTACGTGTTATAAACACTTTTGATACAATTACCGTCTGTGCTTCAGAATGTTTTGATCTTTGGTAATTATGTGATTACATTTACATAAAATAATGTTCCTCCTTACTTTTCCTTAATATTTAGTTTGGAATATGGATGCTGCGGGAGTGTCAAAATAAAGTTGTATATTCTTAACTTATTCTTTAAATGACATTATTTTTTAATATATAATTCTGAATTAGATTTCATTTCACTTTTCTTCGAGAATGAGAAAAGGATAAAATCATTTTATAAAAGCACACTTGCAATGCCTCCTAGAGTCATCTAGGGGTGTTGACACTTGGCTCGATGCATATACATAAATATCTATGCATATTTTATAAATAAGCCGACCAATGGCTGAGTGGTTAGCGTTCCTGACTCTTGAGCTGTGGGTCCCGGGTTTGAATCCCGATTCAGGCATGGATGTTACTATCTCTCGGTGTTTCTTTGTCCTTTCTTGTGTGTTGATGGATGAATGTGGCCCGCCCTATAAACGGGTTTGTGGTGGTATGACGCGGGTAATGCTACTCGCCTCCGTGACTTGGTTCACAGGTGCCCGCTGGGTAACGACAAATGAGTAGCAGTTTCCGGCCTTGTTGTGGCGAAGGGTTAGTCACCCAAGTGCCCGCCGTTATAAAAAAGAATTTATAAATAAAATTTACCTTTTTTGCATTTTATTGTATTGAAAATGAATTTTTCAAAAGTAAAAAAGAATTTTTCAAATGTAAGTCCATACTGTTATATCTAAAAACAGAAATCTCCTAAGTCAATGTAGAAACCTATATAAATCATTTCTCTCCTCCGAAAAGAGTTATATGTGTAGTTACACCAGCATGCTTCTCTGTATTTAACCCTGAGTTAGGCTCCACCAATTAGATAGAAGAAACGGGTGGGAAGTTAAAAGCAAGGACCAAGTAATTGAGCCCCAAATACTTAGCTTAACATCCCCAGAGGGATCGATCATTTCACATGGAAGACATTGCAACCAAGACATATTTAATGTGCCCCAGCCACCATCAGTGAACTCTTTAGATCTCTGGTTGGGTTCACTCATTCGAACTCACTGCATTTTGATAATAAGAAAGAACGCTCTAACCAATTAAACCAACGTGATTCTAATTTATAAGAGTGACTTTTAGCTCCAATAACCAGAAGAGTTCATTTACGACAATTAAACTAAACTCCATGGCACGACAGCCCATGTGGGCCAAGGCCTACAGTGCCCATAACTGTTTTCATGACCGAGGGCCCTGGGGTGCGAAGCATATGCCAAAGTTAGGTGGTCAGCCTAACGTAAGACTCCCAGTGTTTAGTTCCCAAGCATGCTTGGTACTCAGTTAATCGACCCACATTTACGACAGTTATGGAGCCATAATCATAATCTGAGGGATATCGAACTAGTACTGTAGTACACTGAAGTACAATTTAAGTCTTTCAAACTGGATCTGAGATGCATTATGCTTCGTTTGTGGATATTTCAATCGGATACAAACCAAGAAATTATGAAATAATATTGGAAAATAAATATAAGAAATAATAAGGCTTAATGATAAGACTAAGTTCTTCGGAGTGCACGATCTAGGGCTAGATTACAGCAAATGTTGAACAACAGGAATTGGAATTTGCGCTTCTACTTTTTACGTATATATCTTTCTATGTGCATTCTTGAGGGCTTTCTGGGAAGTTTTTATTTATACTTTATTATATTTATATATTTATTATTTTATACTTATTATTATTTATTATATATATTTATTATATTTTATTAGCCGACCAACTTGTCTAGTGGTCAGCGTGCCTGACTACGGATAAGAAGGTCCTGGGTTCGAATCCCGGTTCGGGCATGGATGTACTTTCTCTCTCTATCTATCCTGTATTTGTCCTTTCCTTGTATGAATGAGGTATGAATGGTTGCCTACCCTATAAACGGGTCCCTATGACATGTGTGTACTGAGGAAGGCGGACTCCACAACAAAATAGGGTTCAGTTGGAAAAGTGGAGCAGTGCACCCCATCTTGCCAGCCTAGCTGGCACTCGACAATGAATGAATGAATAATATTTTATTACTTATTATATTTATGATTTTATACTTTATTATATTTATACCTGGAAGAAAAATTGCATTTTCATTCTTGGGGAAAACTATACATTATGGATATACAAATGCCTTGCAATAGATTTCGGCTGTTAGGCTATCTACTATACCGCGTTTCTAGATATTCTCCCATGGGAAAAGATCGCCTTAACTTCCGAGAAGATTGGACTTCTGCCATTTTAAGATCTCTGGCTCAGCTCGGGGCATTCCCTCCCCCGCCCACGATATCGAAAAGAGTCTAGACTCCGAAAACATCAAGCAGATGGCCAGCTGTGTTCTGCACACTCATTTATAGTTCCCCCCATGCACGTGACACCAAACAACCAACCAAATATAGAGCATCAAAAAATACAGCTTAAATATTTAAAAAAAATTTCATTATAATTAATGTCAATTCTCTCTGACTATACAAAACAATATTTTGCAATTTTCAGTACTTTTTTTAACATTTTAATTAAAATATTAAAGTCATAAATATTTCATTCCTACCTGTTCTGTGGAATAAAGGAATGTAATTCCTTCACCAAGTCACCGCGACGATGCGTAAATGTTTGCTGTGCTTTTGAATCCTAATAAAATGCAAGTCCCTCGAATCTAAAAAAGTTACCAAAAAGTGACAAACAAGTCAAATCATTAGTATTTAAAATTATTTTTATTCTATAAATCTAGCACAAAAATGGTTAAAAAGTAATCTTAACTATCAACAATATAAAATTATTTTATGTCATATAAAATTATAACATAAAATTCTTTAATATTTTCATAGAGGCAATAATATACTGGATTCATTAGGGACATTTTCATTTTAGCTATGATGATGTTAAATAAAATAGCATCGCTTGTTTTTGTTAATGAATGTAAATTTTGAGAAAATGGCTCAGTGTGAGAACTATTTCCTTAAAACAAACTTGTCCAACCTCAACCTTATAGCTAAATTACATTTTCTTTTATGCTATTTTAACCTGTCTCCGAATAATACAAAGATTAATCGATACTGTAAAATCTGCATACATACCCAACCTACTTGATTCTCTGAATTACAAAAAAACGAATCAGTTTTAGAAACGATTTCTTATGCTGAAGAACATTAATTTGCTCCCACTAAAAATGTTTTTAGGCATCCTTCTTTCAAAAATCACTTTTGAAACACTATAGATGTATACCGAGGTTGAGATAAATGAAGAAACTAAGTTTGAAAGAGTTAGAATTTAAGTACACTGCTGTCCATCCGAAATGCAACACCAAGCAAGAAAGACAAGAGATATCACATCAAAATTTATTTTATAGTTAATATGTTGACCGTCTATAAATCTATAAATCAAATGATTGAATTTATAGACTTCTGTGATGTGTGGTTCCCACCAAAATCAACAGCCTGAGTAGCCAGTTTCCACATGTTGCCAAAGTTGATCTTGTGTGGCATCTGGGGATGTAATCTGAGTCAATCGTTGAACTACCATGGACGACATGTTTTCTATCGGTGATAGATCCGAAGAGCTAGCCGGCCAGGGAAGCAATTCAATCTGACGATTGACGAAGAAACCTTGGACAATGCGTGCCAGGTGTGGTCGCTCATTATCCTGTAGAAATATAGTTGTGGACAAGCCCTGAAAGTAAGAAAGGACAAAATAGCTCCAACAACTCGGAGATGTTGTTATTGTTGTTGCACCAGTATGCTTCCCTGTACCAAGCCCTGAGATGGACTTTACCAGTTGGATAGAAGCAGCCGGATGGAGTCTTCGTGATTTTGAAGCAGGCAGCAAGCAGAAGATTCCCAAGACTTGACCTGCCACCCCCAAGTGAGTTACCTCACCTGGAGGACATTGCGGCCAGATTTAGTGTGCCCTGGCCGCCATTAGCGAAAACAACGGAACCTTGCTTAGCCTGGGACTCAATCTCAGTTCCTTCTGAAAGTGAGAATGACTACCTCATTTAACCAGGCCCCGTGGTCTCAATATTGGGATGGGATATAAAATGATATAGGAAAACAATAGTACGAAAATACATAGGATTATGAAATAACAAGAATATGTAGGATCACAAAATTGCAAAAATACGTGGAATTACGCACTTACAGGAATACATAGAATTACAAATGTATGAAAACACGAAGGATTACAATTAATGACTAAAAAAAGAACAACACACTGAAAAAAAAAATGAATTTGAAGAGGAGCTCTTAAATCAAGAATAGTCTATTGAAAAGAGTCCATTAAAACAGGTTGAAGCTGCTATTTGCTTAGTAAAGTCTAAGCACTTAGGCTAAGTACTTAAGTCCAAGTACTTAGGCTTGGGATATTAGCAGAGGAGGGTCAATGATGATTCTTCTTGAACCACGTGAATAAGCACTCTTGATTAATAAGGAAGTCCATTAGTTGGTTTAGTTTTCATCTAGAGAACTCGGAAATGTAGCGCTGTTTGTTCAAAGTACCAGCAATGCGTACTACAGGAATGCGAGAGTGATATCCTATACCGCCCCATACCATAATACCCAATGCAGGACCAGTGTGGCGGTGCATAACGCAGCTGTTCAGCATACTCTCTCCACGGTGTCTCCAGACTCGAACGCGACCATCGTGGTGTTGCAGACAGAAGCATGACTCGTTAGTAAAGACAATTTCATTCCATTTTGCAGTCCACGTCCTTCTTTCCTCGCACCATTGGTGGCGGAGATGTTTGTGGTTCTGTGTAAAGGGTAGACGAAGCAATGGACGTCTGGCGGACAGACCCCACTGCTGTTAGTGGCGTCGAATGGTACTCACCGACACTGGATGATGCGTTACAGACTGAAAGTACTGTGTTATGGTGATGCGTTACAGACTGAATGTGCGTGATGTGGCTGAGTGATCCGTTACTGCCATGCGACACTATTTGAATGTCATCACGTGAAGTGGTGCACTGAGATGGATGCGATCGAACACGTCGGTCCGTCGTACCCTCCTGCATCCAACGATCACATACCCGTATTTCAGTTGTTTGGTTTCGTCCAACACGACTACCGAATTCCCTGAAAGATAATCCACAATCTCGGTAGGCCACCATCCTTCCTATATTGAACTCGGATACTTGATCAAAAAATGATCGCTATTTTCTACGGGGCATATTTGATCATGTTTTGAAAAAGCCACAAGAAAAACACAATTGCCGAACTTGAAGTCGTCGAAATATAAAAACCTTACATAGAACTTTGAGGTTGCGTCACAGGCGCGTGTGATGTGCGTCTGCGCTGAGATTGTAATCATTTGCATACCTCATATCCATTAGTGCATGTTGTGAAATCCATGTTATTTGCATGCTTCCTTCAGGGTGTTGCATTTACGGTGGCCAACAGTATATTTGGATTCAATGGTCACAGAAAATAAAGGATATGACGCCAGAAATCAAATAAAGTATTAAGGTAGGTGATCGCAGTTTTTTTTTTGCATTTCAGAAGCTAATAAAATCTGAGGCGATAACATGGAAAACGCAACTACTGGTGTCAGAAACTGTTATCAAAGTAGGTGTTATTTATATATCAGAATCTTGGAATTTAACTCAAGGAAATAAAAAAATTTTAATAACTTGAAAGCTATATTTGGACAAGTCAAAAATGATGATATTTGGAGGTAACGATACAACCATGAAATTCAGAAACATTTTAAAGAAAAAGATGTAATAAACCATAGAAATAAACTTCCCCGACAGATTACCTGGTCTGTTCTTTGGCATTATTCTTTGGCATGGCATTATTCTTTGGCATTTGGGTTATCGTGGTATTGCTCCACCACGTAATACATATGGTTATTGTAACACAATTGCCCCAAAATTTGAGAATGGAATTACAGTATTGCATTTCAGTAATGTTCTAATGTTCAGAGTTACAAAATTAACAGAAATAAAATAGCGTTGATAAAACATTTACAGAATCTCTTTTATGGGAAATGTGACATAGGATAAATATTGCACAAAAAATTGCAAAAATTAGTTATTCCTAAAATTTTCAAGTAACCTTAGTTTTAAAAATCCAATTAAATACAGATGGAACAGATGTTAAAAACAGACTATATCGTATATATACGGGAAATAAAATTATGAATTATATAAAATAATGTATGAAAATATAACAAGTAAATATGACAGAGTTACAATACATATATGTATAAAACATATGTGTATGTTTTATCTGCTTTATGTAACACCATGTTTTTCAAAATATCAAAGATCTATACTGATTATAAGCAGAATGTTAAATTTACAATATACATGAATTGTATTAGAATTGAACATTTGACATATTATGGAGGTGATAAAGTGTACTTGAATATTTAAAGTATTGCAGAGTGCATCAAGCTGATTCACTTAATAATTTACAGCAGTTCTTAGTGCACAACTATAATAATCCCTATTAAGAAAAATTATTGAACAAAAAATGTAATTATAATACAATAAATAGCAAAGCTACTTCAAAAAAGCGAAAAAAATAATATAAAAATTTATTTTTATAGACTTTTTACATTATAAGATATAACATATATTTATATTGTATATAATATTGCACTAATAATGTATTGCACTAACTGCATTAAAATTGCTAAATGGGGTATTTCTGAGAATCAAAGCAGTCTCGATTATAAACATTCAATTATATAGTGGTTAAACAAAGTAAAGTTATTTAATGATGTGTATCATATTGAAGTGAGAAAGAGCAAATATATGCAATATATTAATAATATGAGTTGACCGTCCTGTCTAGTGGTCAGAGTCCCTGACTACTAGTAACTTCATAGGGAGGTCCTGGGTTCGAATCCCAGTTCGGGCATGGATGTACTATCTCTCTCTATCTATATTGTCTTTGTCCTATCGTTGTATGAATGAGGTGTGAATGGTTGCCTACCCTATAAACGAGTCCCTATGGCATGTGTGTACTGAAGAAGTCGGACTCCACACCAAAAATATGGTTCAGTCGAAAAAGTAGAGCAGCGCACCCCATATTGCCATCCAGCTGGCACACGACAACAACAACATTAATAATATATACTGAAATAAAACATATGCTAATTGCGCTATGTTATAATTTTTATTATTGGTTAGGGCGTCATTCTCATTATCGGAAGGTAGTGAATTCGAATTCATAATCATTTGTGATTTAAAGTTCATTAATTGCTTAGAGCATGCCAGAGTGAAAATAAAAATCGTTTTTGAGTGCCTTTGTCGTTATGAGTCGTTATGATCCACACTCTGGAAATGAAACGCGAAGATTTTCCGAAATGACAGGAGCATCTCTCTGAATGGATGGCCGACGCTGGTTGGCCACGTTGCGAGTATTAAAGCACGCAAGGCCCCCTCTTCCGCCACTCCAGTCATTCCTATTCGATTTCGGGATTACTCGCGAGCAGTCCTCTGAGGATGAACACGCCGCACGCAGTTCGATATTTAATTTGTACGCCTCACCCCCAGTGAACTCAACGCCCCTCGCAAGAACGGAGATAGGAGGGGGGGAGAAATGGTATGTTCGACCCACTTCCCCCTCGATGGCCAACGGCGATGCGTGCGGGTGTGTTGCCGACAGAGAGGGAAATCGTCTGCAGAGTAGATGGGGGTGGACGGACCGGACGCGGTAGGGCGAAAAGGAAGGAAGAGCGGGAGAGTGGTGGGAGGTGCCACGGAAGGTGAACGCCGTTTCATCCCCACCCCCCCATCGGTCGATGACGCTCTGCAATCACCGGTCGGTCGTTCGGTCGTCGCGAGGTTGTTCTCCACCCCTCACGTTTCATTCCCTCCCCCCCTCTATCTTTCTCTCCAGTTTCTCTCTCGTCCGCCGATCCATTAGGCCGCTCCAGAAGAAGGGGGAAAATTGGAACGGGAATGGGCACCGCGGGGGAGGGGGAACGAATCGGGGGATGCGTTCGGAATGGGAAAAACAGAATTGCGTGTGGACGGGGCTTCGGGGTGGGGAGGAGCAAGCAAAGCGAGCTGTTCCAGAAGTTTAATTTTGTTGGATTTTTTTTTCTTCCCTGTTGTTTCCTTTTGTCCTTCCCTCCTCATCTCTCGGTTCTTTTCTCGAGCAATATTTCGGAAAGTGAGTTTCGGTTTCGCAATATCCGTTTTTCGTAACGGGACTTGCCCGTTTAAGAAGCAGAATTGGACAGAAAACCACAATACGTTTGTTCGGGGCTATTTGTTCAATATCTTAACTTCTTCCCGGAAAGACACGGGGAAAAAAAGGAAAGAAATTGGAAGGAAGTAAACAGATTGAAGTGATAGTTGAGTCGCAGAGGGTTTTTCCTGTTTGGAGGGAAAAAAAGACTTTGCAATTTACCTTGGAAACTTTCGCCGTATTAAGTGAAAGAAACGAGGGTTGGATCATGCAATTATTTTGCAATTGTAGTTTCAAAAGGTACTTTTAAACTTCTTAACTATAATGGCAATGCTGTCCATGGCCTTGCAAATGGACCACGCTCTTTCCAGTAAATGGACTCCTACTCCATCCCAGCTATTCAGCTATTGTCAAACAGTAAGAAAAACATATTTCATTCTGTTTTCTGCGTGCTGATTTAGCGGGCGAGTGATTGGGAGTTTTCCAGGATTTTGGAATGAAAATTAAATTGACTACAATAATATTTATCTTGGCAATGTGGCTGGACTCCTTAGAAAGAATGGTCTTGGATTTCTTTTCAGCCATTGTTGTTGCTGCTATTTATGACACTTGAACAAGCTAATCTCGCTTGCCGAAATCTATG
Organism: Latrodectus hesperus; assembly: GCA_037975125.1. Lineage (NCBI taxonomy): Eukaryota > Metazoa > Arthropoda > Arachnida > Araneae > Theridiidae > Latrodectus > Latrodectus hesperus. The sequence goes on along the minus strand of CM075853.1, from coordinate 118,920,903 downwards.
GCGAAATTAAGTCAGTAAGGTTCGTCATTTATTTTAACCAGAGCACCTCAAAGGTGAAAGGACGTCTTTGCTCTAAGACTCCTCCAATAGATGGCACCACCAAAGGATCCACTCACTCAATTTTGACTTTGATCTGGAGAGGGAGGAAATTTCCTCCATTATACCCATTGTAACTGCTCAGACCATTATACCCATTGTAACTGTTGAACGATCGACTATAGGACTTTCGATTCCACAGATTCAACAAGCATGTATATCGCATGTACTCGGTGGATCTAAGGCGGCATTAGGAATGGAACCCAACCCTTCCGGACGGAATGCCGATGCCCTAACCACTAGGCTATCATGGCCCTTCTCAGCTATTATTATCCTATCTGGAGAAAAAAAAAAGACTTCGCAATTTACATTGGAAGCTTTCATAGTATTAAGGAAAAGTGACGAGAGTGGATCATGTAATTATTTTGTAATTGTAGTTTCGAAAGGTACTTAATTCAGCCATTATAAAATAAAGAGACTGTTAAAATAAAGAGATATGCATGTAGATTTAGTGTTTTCTACATATCTATCAATCTATGTATATATATATACATATTTGTCGAAATGAGTTCTTGGAAGATTTCTGGATTTTCTCTCTTACGACGGGGTCTACTATAAAAGAAAATCTCTTTCGAAAGGCTGCATGTGTTTTATATTCAAATGCCTTATAATGGTCCATTCGTTGTTGGGTTTATGTGTTACGTAGTGCCCAATTCCAGCAACTATATATTTTAAAATATTAAAAAAAAAAAAAAAACGAACCTACACATTGCCTTTAAACAAAAAATAACAAGATCTTTCTAATATTTGATATGATTCCACAATTAAACTTTAATGTGAAACATTGTAGTCGGTTTCCTCCAAAGGAATTATGAAATGTATTTTGTTGTAGCACTCGTTAGTAAAAATCTCATAAAAAAATCATCAAAAAAATAATATTATCTATAAATATAAGTACTCAAATATTTTTAATTTTTAAAACTATTCTCTCTCTGAAAGGGACAGTAAGGAAAAAATTTTCTGAACTTTTTTGAGAGATGATTTTCTATATATTTAACTATAAGGAACTGGATTTACACATTGTCAAGATAAACTGGACTATAAGGACTGGGATTTTCATTCAAAGAAGTAGTCATATAAATATAGTTTTTTAGATACTATGCTTAAAACTTTTTTCATTATTTTTAGAGTTTTGAGATTTGTTTCCATAGGTGGGAAAATTTTATTCTAAAAATTAAAGTACATAAAAAAGGATTTAAAGTGCAGTATACCTGAGCTGACAGCCTCTTCTTCGAGCGACGTCAACCTTTGGAATGCAGATTAGAGCTTAAGGAAAATTCCGCGTGTATAAATTGACTCAGATTGAAAGACTTTAGTTGGTTTATGAGTTAATCCCGTTAATTTCTAGTTAAGTTATGCGGAGATGTTCTTAGCTGTTGCCAACCGAAAACGTTAAATATACATAACGGTGCAGACGAGCACCGGAATGTGTCTTAAGGTTAACAGGTTTGGAATATTCGCTCATCACACTAAGCGCCTCGTAATTTTGAGCTACTATCAAGTGATGAAGTCACACCTGAGCTGACACCTTCCTCTCCACAACAGTGGAAGGATTTTGGACGTCACAGATGAATGTGGACACGTCCCTAATTCACAGAGCTCCAGCAACCTGGTGTGGGAGAATGTGGTCACCCTTCCAATTATTGCCCTTAGCAAATATGCTTCGAAGCCCGGTGGCTTAGTGGCAGCGTTACACGCTCCCATGACACAGGTTCGAGGTTCGATCCTCGGGCTGGGCAAGGTTGACTCAGCCTTTCATCCCTTCAGTGGGTCGATTAACTGAGTACCAAGCATACTAGGGAACTAAACTCTGGGAGTCTTACGTTAGGCTGACCACCTAACTGGGACATATGCTTCGCAGCCCAGGGCCCTCGGTCATGAAAACAGTTATGGGCACTGTAGGCCTTATCCCACATGGGCTGTCGTGCCATGGAGTTTAGTTTAGTAAATATGCTTCACTTTACTGATCTTAACAGGAAGCGGCTTGAAGCTACTGAGCCACTGGAGCTCTTTACAGACATCGACAGCAGAAGAGGGAATTGAATCCACGGACGTGTCTAACTGAAACCCAGAGTGACAGCAATTCCACTCTTTAGCAGTTAATACAGCATGACCAAATACTGAAAATTTTATTTTATACCTTATAGCGTGTAATATGAAATAATATACGAACTAGATTAGGGATTTTTAACAAAACTCAGAAGGAACTCCAATAATCTATAAAGTTTAAAAAAAATTTCATACTATTACTAGGATCTGTTGGGGGTCATTCATGGTCAAATATCGAGATCCACACCTGAGATAACACTCTTCTTTTCACACTTCTTCACTAACGTAAGGATTTTGGACCATATGACTAAAAGCACTCTCATTTTGACGTTCCCAGCCAGATAAAGTGGCGAACCCTCTTCTTTCTATACAAGAAAACGACATATTATCTAAGCAAACTACCAGAATGGCGGCATTTTATTAAGAAACAGCAATTTCTTAAAGCAAAGATAAAATAAATCTGTGGCAACATACTAAGCTTTCTCTATTCAAAGAAATTCTTTTGGTTCGAAGCATGCTCTAACCACATTAAATGTCTCATCAATGGCTCAAAGACCGGCGTTTCGTAAGTACTAATATTCATTTACTGGGATGATTTCGTACTCAGAATTTGGAAACTCTCTTGAAGAGCCTCAGGCATTGACGATGTTTACATTTTGAGATGCTTAGTGATTACATAAAGTGTGGCGTTGCTTCCCCAAGAGAATAAATTTGAATATAAGAAGATGGAATTGAATATAAGAAGATGTGTAGCTGAGCAAAGCTTTAGTTATATTGAAATCCCCAATCTGTATGAATAAAGTCCTTATTCTATGTATCCGTTAAATCTTTCTCTAGATTGAATTGAGAATGGTTGCGTAAAGAAAGAAACTTATATAAAGATGTCGGTCTGTAGCTGATTTAAAACATTTCAAAATTCACTCACACTCATTGTACAGTATATAAATATTCATATGATAAATGAATAAACACTAACCAATAATCCAGAGCCCTAACATGTAATGTTATATTTCGAAATTATTTCATTTATAACGTTTATAATTCTTTCGAATCATAAATCCTTCATCTCACTGTAAAATTGTTTTTGTTACGAATATGGAATTTTGTGCGCTTCAAGAACGGAGGTTTGTTTAATACTGCGTAATAGACAGTCTGGGACTGAGGACTATTGTATGGCATTTCCACTGCGTAAATTGCTTTCCGGGAGAATTTTTCACAGAAAGTGAACCGTATTCACGGATCCCAAGGGAGGAAACCTGGAAAACTCCTAAGCATCCACCTTGTTAGACGTTAATGGAAAAGGCAGACACGCAATGTCCATCACGCGTTGTTCAACAGTGGCTGGGATCAAAACTGGAACTTTATGTTCCTAAGTGCACTTTTCTAAATCTAGGCCAGGTGAGCCCAACAGTTTGTGAAATCAATTTCCACGTTAGTTTTAACAATACTGCATTGATTTCCGGAAGGATTTTTCATAGATAGTGGGTCATATTCAGACTTTTCAAAGGAGGAAACGCTAAAAACTCCCAGTAACTTACATCGACAGATGTGCAAAAGGCAGAAGCGTGTATCATGTCGTTTCAACAGTGGTTGGGCACATAGATATGATATATATATATATATATATATATATATATATATATATATATATATATATATATATATATATATATATATATATATATATATATATATATATATATATATATATATATCAGAGAGCACTATTCTACAAATAAGCCACGTGTTCGATATATTCTGAACAGCACTCCAACTTCTAGGCTACGAAAACCAAATAAAGACACTTTTTCAAACATTAGGTGGTTGACAGCCTAATACCCAAAATCATTTGTACGGCATTTTAATATCCACCGCGTCAATTGCCTTCCTGAAGCACTTTTAATCAATAATTGGCCATTTTCACTTGTTGCAAGGGACAAAACTCGGAAAACTCTGAAGAGCCCATCCCGGCTGAAGTACATGCATTGTGTAGAAGAGCAACATTCATATCATTTTGTGCAAGAGTGGCCGAATTTGGGACCGTATATTCTGAAGAGTCAAGTTGTTCTACCTCTAAGCCCATGAATGGAGGGTTGTTATGGTTGCATTTCTTGACTTTTAAAATTTTATCAATGCATAGCCAATGAGGAGAGAGAGAAACATGAGATTCTGCTATATCCTCACATGATTTTTCTTAAAAAACATTAACGCTATAGATTTTTTTCAATTTTTATGGAAGTACAGTTATCTGCTGCAGCGTACATGCTAAAAATATTTTCTCAATACGCCACTCAACAGGAATGCACTGAAGCGCGGAAAAAACAGAGTTCCAATTTCAATATTTCATAAAGTATCAATTTAAGGGGCATTTTTATAAATTCTATACATCTATCGATTTCTTTTCAGTTGAATTATATGAGAAACCTTGTATTGTGGTTCAAAACAGCCTCACAAAATGAGATTTTGAAAGAAGTTTGAAATGAAGATAAATTTTGATAAAGAAATGGTAAATATTTTTTTTTTTAATACTCAATTCATGTTTGTAAGTAGCTGGTCAAAATTTGGTCTGGTAGTGATGATGGTCGACTGTGAGTAAATGTGGGGTATTCACTAACAACAGTTTTCTAATATAAGAGTTGTCGCTTAGGCTTCCCTCGCTTAATGGTAAAATTATGTTCTACAAAGCTTAAGGTTCCAAGTTCGATCCCAGCCACTCCTGAACCACACATGATGGGATTGTGCTTCGGCGTTTTTTCATTCACGTCTACCGGAATGAGTGTGTGGGAGTTTTCAGGGTATTTTCTCCCTCGCGACACGCGAATGCAACCCCACTATGAAGAATTCTTCTCGAAAGCAATTTACGCGATGGATGAAATATCTTACAACGTTCTTCGGCTATTGGATTGTTTATTACGTGATGCCAAAAAACCTCACTTCTGAAGCGAGCAGAGTGTCACATTGGTTATGCATTTTGCCATCTGATATTATTATGATGTCAGCTCTTTTGAGACAACTTTAATTTACGATTGGCCAAAACTATTTTGAGGATTCTTTCTTTCCTAGAACAAATGCTGTATTTGAGAAAGTAGAAAATTCAGCATCAAATCAGTGCAGGGGATGCGTTTAAAATCAAGGAACCACTTCTCTATTGTTTGTTATTAGGTTTTGATCGTTCTTTGATGAAATAACGCTTGTCAACTTATTGCTTTGCCATAACGGTAATTTTTCTTACTGAAAAGCAGCGCTAAATGTAAAATTCAAATTTTATTGTTTTAAAAATAACAAAAATATTGTCCTTAAAAACTACTCTAAGTTGAAAAATAAAAAAGAAGATGGTCATGATGCTTCGACGCATGTCATTCGAAGGTCAATCAGTACTATCGACCTAAGACCAAGCTGTATACCGAAGGTAGAAGAAATATCGGCGCATACGACTTGAAGACACTTATCAGCTGAAAATGCAAAGATAATCTGGACTTTTCTTTCAGAGAAACATTCTCCACATCTTTATTACCAATCAAATGTTTCCTCTGGACATGTAAATGGGATTATATTTTTACGGAGTGAAGGGGTCTAAGTTCGATCCCAGGTACTGTTGAACAAGGGAGGGAATTTTTTTATTTTATTTTTGTATGCACCTCTACATTTTGAGTGCCTGTTATTTCCCTGATTTTTTTTTTTCAGTAACACACTTGAACGCATGAAATTTCCTTCCGGAAGACAAATACGTTGTAAATTCTTAAACTTGTTTGTAAAAGTTTTTATCTGTTAAGTTCTCCACAAATGTGGTATTAAAACATCCGGAAATCACCCTTGATGTATCGTAGCAGGGTTAATCTTCTGGTATTAGCGCTGCTAAGTTGACAGCTGAATGATTAGTATTCCGGTTTTCGATTCAACAAACTGTGGTTTCGGTTCGCCTCTCGGGGGGGGGGGAGAGAGGATTAGGCTGGTTTTGTTTGTTTGTCACTCAGCGATTATTTGCTGCACACGAAGGCTAAATAGACTGGAATCTACAGTTTAAAGTGGATTCTGAACCATAGGAAACATTCTCGCTCGTAATGGGAATCGAACTCACGAACTGTTGGGGGAAAACTCTAATCATTCGGCTACGATTTTAGCCGTAATCATTTTAGAGTAGACTCATAAACACTACAAATATCGACGCTCGAGACAGGACTCGAATCCACGAACTGATAAATAGAGCTCTAATGATTATATTAGCATTAATGCATGGAATCAAAAACAAGTGAATATATTAGATATTTATTATTTTTAAATTATTTAAAATGAATAATTTAAAAAAATTCAAAGCGGTGGACTCTCATAAAAATGTCATTTGCAACCCGCAAAAAATTTATGAAAATAGTAAAGAAGAAAGTTAAGGATTTTCTTATCAATGGCAGATTCTTTTCTCAAAAAAATGTATTCATATCTTGCTTGAAAGAGATAAAGTTGCCATCCAACGTTTTCAGATTTATCGACATCACATAGCACTCCGAGAGCATTAAGCCCTCCCCTCGAATATCATCTTCGGCGTCTTGTTGATAGGAGAGCAGATGATCGTACCTTTTGATGCTCCCCATCGATCCACGTCACAGACACTCCAGACTTGTTTCCTGTTTCTTTTAGAAGTAGGAATGAGAATCAAAGAAATCCCTGAAGCATTCGAATCTTGGAAAGGGTTCAAAATTACAATTTTTGACCCCACATTGTTTTAATACTAAATATTTTTTTTAATAATTAGCGGTTGTAATTCTTTGGAATTAACTTTTGAGTTACGTCAGTTGTTTTCTGCTGATAATAAGGAAAATTAATTTAATATATTATATAAATGATAAAAAAAGTTATGCAGAATGTGAATCATTATGTTTTAATTTTGTTTATATAAATTATATCTTGAGTAAAATTAAAATATAATGTGATTCACTACATAATCAAAAAGCTATCTATCTTTTTATTAATGAATTTGATGATGATTTGAAAAAGATTAACAAAATAGTGCTCAAAAAAGTTCCTATCTCATTTTTTTGAAAACAGTTAATTTTAATGAGCAGATTTTTCTTGTTATTTTCTTCATTCTTTTATAAATAATTAAACTATTAGGTGACATTAACACATTTACAAATATTCTCTTCGGATTTAATTTAAATAGAAATGATAGTTTCCTATTTCATATAACTCCTGTTTCATATTTTTAGTACCGATTAATTAGAAATGACAATACTTTTTGTCGAATATTTTCATGAAAAAGTAGATCAATTTGATTTAGATACGACAATAACTGATTATACATTTCATTAAGCTTTTCAAGAAAGTATTTTTTACTTAGGAAAATTTTGAAGTAAAAATCCATAAAAATTAGAATGTGCTTTTAATTATATTCAAGATAGCATGGTCTTGATAGCTGGTAACAGCTTTGAATAATTGTAATTCTTAGATATTACAACAATATACAATCTGGCATACTATAAATATTGTGGAAAAGTTTATTATCAATCAAAAGTACTAATATTTAATTTCATATCGTATATCATAACTGTTGCAAACTTAACTATGGATAAAAAATACAAGTTTTCGATATTGTGAAGGAATGCCTTATACTATATAACGCAGTTAGTAAAATTTTATTTATATATTTAGTTTGCTGTGGATGTTTGTATTTTTTTCATATTCTTCAGAACATAACATTTTATTAATTTTTTTATTTTGTTTAATCTGTATAAGTATCCCGGTGGCGCAGTGGTAGCGGTTCGCGTTCCAAAGGTACAGGTTTGATGTTCGGTCCACGGGATAGGGGAAGGTCAACTCAGCTTTTCATCCATTCTGTTGGGTCCATAAAAACGAGTACCAAACATGGTTAGTAATTAAATACTGGGTTGTTTCACCTTTGACCCAGGTTATCAGAAGCAACAGGCTAAGATGGCTTGGCCATGTCTGCAGAAGCCGGGTAAACAACCCCATGAGAATATAAACGTTTAAGAACCCCGAAGGATATCGTGCCCGAGGAAGACCACCAACAAGATGGCCTGTTGACACTGAAAATGATCTCAAGATACTGAAAGTGTTGGGAGTTGGCAAAGTGTCGCTCTGAACAGACTGGGCTGGAAAAGGCAGCTAAGACCTGTAATGGGTTGCTACGCTATTTAAAGAAGAAGTTTCGCGTTTGGTTGCCCATTTAACCTAGGCATACGTTCCGTACTCCAAACCCTTGATCACGATAACAGATATGGGTACTGTAGACTTTGGCTCAAAGGGATGTTGGAGCCCTGAGTTTGGTTTAATTAATATGTATATAATTTGACTCTTTTTATAATAAAGATTGCTTTGATACTTTAGAAATACCCTATTAATGGAATACAAATACACATTTGACATAGACTATGTGTATTTGTGTGACACTTTGTGCATTCTATGTGAGTCAAATACATATTTGACTCATATAGAATACACATGACACATTCATAAAAATAACCACAATCAAATTTATTTCGGAATGGAGTAAATACTTGATAACTTGAGGTGCAGGCCAGATGGTATCTTGTGTACGCCAATGATTAGATATTCCACCTCCTGTGTGGAAATAATAAAGGAAACATAGTTTTACAACATATTAGTACCCCAATAATGTTACAATTCAAGAGTCATCCTTAAATTTATCTATGAAAAATGTTTGAATGAGTTATATTGGTCTTTTAACCATCCAACCATTGTCAAAATAAATACAAAAATACCACATTTAACTTAAAGTTCTTCTTCTTCTTAGAGTTGGGTTTGTATGTCATTGGGCACCTCTGCTTTTATCACCATTTTGTACTATTAACTCCAAACCCAATGTTTCCTAGTTCCAGATGCTCGGGTCACCCACTTTATTAATTAAGTCCGATAACTCTTTAATGGAGTCTAGGTGTAACTCTCTAGTATGGATCATGCCTAAGGAAGTTAATCTAGGGAGGGCTAAGAGCCTCGCATTCGTAAATGATATGCTTGACCGTTTCCTCTTGCGTATGACATTTCCTGCAGATAGGGTCTTGCTAAAACAGTCCCATTTTATGGAGGTGTTTTCTGAAATAGTAGTGCCCAGTTATGGAGCCTACGATTAAACGTATCTTCTGCCTAGAGCATCTTAGAATTTCAGAGGCAACCCTCGCTGATGATCCACAGATCATACTTTTAGCGTGGGTTTGACCAGGAGTGTTGAGCTAAGCTTCATGCATCTTCCGTTTTTTCCATCTAAGAACATTGGATTTTGCGGTCTTCAAATTGATCCCACAAATAGGTTCTGCACTGATGGGAGCAAAAGATAACTTAAAGTTAATGCAGTGACCAATTATTAGTTACTGTATTACTTAATAAATATGGATTTTTCTCTATTATTTATGCCTTTATATCAGAATACTCTGTAAGTTTAATTGATTCCTTTTAAGGTCACTTTCTCAATCACTGCCCGTTGCAAATAATGATTCATTTTGTTGATTTTAACGGGAAGCGGTGTGAAACTGTTGAGCAACAGAAGCTCCATGTTTAGATATCGAAAGTTACTTTTGCAAGGAGTGATCATTACTTAAAATCGCCTTGCGAAGTGAACATTGTAGGCGCAAACGCACTTGTCATTCTATGCATGGAATAGCGTTGCAGGGAAAAACAACAGCTAGGTCATTTTGAGTTGCAAACTCTAGCAAAAAATCACTATAATTAAAGAAAGTCAAGAATATTTATTTAACGATTTGAATAGAGATGACTTATTTATCCAAATTTTGACTAAAAAAATTATACTTGTTGAAATTTCATTACAGGCCTTTTTGGATGGGGTAGATGTAATTTCTATGTCAGAATTAAACTATTAAATAAATAATTAAAAACATAATAAATGGAGATGAAGATTTTCTAACACTGAGAAAAATAGAAAATTTTGTTTTTAAAAATGTTGTTTTGAAACAGAAAAGATAAAAGATTATTTTATCTGATTTTTTTCATCAATATTGAAAATTTTTATTTATGAATAGTATTTTACTTCTAATAGTCATCATCATCAGCATTAGCACGACAGCCCTTTGTGGGCCTTGGCATTCTTCAGAAGTCTCTGCCATTCCGCCCTTTTTCTAGAAATCGACCTCCAGTTCTTGACTTTAAGTATGTTGAAGTCTTCTTCCAGGCAGTCCTTCCATCTCTTTTTGGGTCTTCCTCATGCTCTACTACAGAAAGGGGTGGTATTGAGGACCTTTATTGGTGTTCTCTCTGTACTCATTCTCATGTGGTGGCCTGCCCATCTCATTCTAGATAGTACTTCTAATAGAACTTTATAAAGAAACAACAGTTTGGTAAAAAATCATCTTGTAAATACCAAACATTAGAGCTTAAACCATTAATTCACCAGCCACCAAACTTCATGGCAACATCCTCATACTGAGAAAGTGCGGTGCAATTATTTAAATGGTCAAAAATCATTATATCTATATCGAGAGTCACTCAAAACACAGTTTGGGAAATCCACCACTTTGGTTCTTTAGAAATGGTTCTGTAAGCAGTCCTGTCACTCCTCTAAACAGAAACATTACAGTCTTTTAAGAAAAACTGGAAACAACTCTCTCCTTGCTCCAGAGCCTTTCATCTCTTAACCCTTCGGCTTGAATCATATCCTGTTTAAGAGTTTTCCTAAAGGTCATGTTAATAAGCAATTTAATCTTGTGAAAAGAAAGAAAAATCACATTATAACAAGCTAAAACTTATATTTCTATTTTACGAATTTTCGATTAAGAAGTATTTCACCGATCCTTACGAATTCGTAAAAACTTGGGTCTTCTGTATTGAGGCAAAATTAAGTAAGTGAATTTTAAAAAAATTAATTTATGAAGTTTATTTTTATAAATTTCAAGAGGGTCCTGCATCTTCTTGATATTTTTCCCTGAAAAATACCTTCATTAGAAAAAGGGCAAATATGGCATATCTATGCCATATTTATAATGGCAAATATGAAAAGGTATTTTCCTCTTTATCGCTATCAAACGTTTTTTTTATGAAGTCGCGTGTAACAGACAAGAGCAGATGAGATTTTAATGAGGATCTGAACAGAATTTTTCAATTTCTTTTCCTTTTTTCCCCCGCTCGCCAATTCTTTTCGAGAGTTGAGAAAAATTCCAGAAAAACTTCAGAGTCGTCCAGACGGTCAGGCGTGACTCCCTCCGCACCAAATATAATATATCGGCTCACTCCCGCTGCGTGGGTGGGGGGATAGTCGGGCCGTCCATTCCAACAGAAATCGATTCTCCTCCACCCCGAAAGGTGGGAGGGTGCGAGTGTTGGGGTGGGGGCAGAGACGCGTGATAGACGACGAGGTATGAGAGATTCCCCCAGGAGAAAAAGGATTGGGAAAGATGGGGGAAAGAGGAAGGGCAGATAAAAAAAAAAGGGAGAATGGGAGAGTGTGTGCTGTGAAAAGAAGCCGACAAAAAGGGAGCAGAAGGAGCCTGGTGTGCTCCACTCCTATTACGAACTTCGAAGCGGAGAAGACAGTAAATAGCTCGGACTCTGAAAGCAAATAAAAGATCCTCAAGATTTTCATTATTTTTTTTTTTCCTCTCCTGCTTTGTTTCACTGCCCTCTTTCCAACTTTTGAATATTTCAATAAAAATTACTTCGCTCATCTTTGTGGAAGGGAAGTCACCTCTCATTGCTAAACTTGCTCCAATCTGCTGGCTTTTTTTTTCCCAAATTTAAAACTGACTTTTGAAAGCAGTAATATCTTTCCTATTCAGAGTTGCTATGGTGACCACCCTTTCGGAAGGAACTATTTCTATGTTCGTTTCATCCTTTTGTCAAACATATCGTCTCCCTCCTTATTGGTATTAAGAAGTGGCCAGCAATGAAATATAACGCTACAAGTTTTCGACTGCTTACATATTCGTTATAAAAAAAAAGAGGGGAGGTTGTTATGCTTGTACCGAGAAACGTCCTTCTGGATTTTGGCAGAAGCTTACAGCAGAAGTAAGCTAGGTTGAAACCGATTTAATTGAGCAATAAATATATTACTAAATTTAAGCCAAGTTTACAAAGTGCTGAGTTCGTGGTGACCACAGGCCGGATTGTGTATCGTTATCGTAAGGTTGTGAGTTCGAATCTTGACTTAACTGAAGACCATAGTGTTCTCTAAAAGTGTCTTAGGCACATTAAATAATTCGTGATCCCAATGTTTTCCAAATGAAATGATACTCTGGACTGGCAGATCAAGTGTTAGTGGTCTTCTGCTTGGTCTCTGCTCCTAAATTACGAAGACCCTCACCTAACTGGTATGCCAGTGATAATAAATATTTGATTAAATTTATATTTTTAACGAAATCATCTATAAAAAGTGATGGCTTCGATAATTGATACAATTGAAAGACTTTTTGTATTCAGATGTTTATACATATTATATAATTATAGGATATTGCGTTGGCGTAATACGGGAACACGGAGACAGAGTTGACTCATCGAAAATATCAATTTGTCATCGAATTTTTTACCTTTGATTAAAATATTGTTAGAATTAAAATTTTTCTTGGGGTTTAAAAATACCTTTTAGCAGCATAAAGTTTTTAGGCTTCAAGTGTCAAAATTATGTGTAGAAATAATTTTGACTACATGAAGCCAATAGCCCAAAAACTTTACAACAACAAATATTATTTGTAACTTTACAACTTACAAAAAATGATATTTGTAAAAAGATTTGCTGGATTTTCAAACATATGAGAATTTAAAAATTATATAATTTATGCAAGTGTAAAGGTTTACTTATTCTGCTGTTGTTGTTGTCGTGTGCCAGCTAAGCTGGCAACATAGGGTGCGCTGCTCCACTTTTCCAACTGAACCCTATTTAGGTGTGGAGACCGACTTCCTCAGTACACACCGTTTATATATATACACCGTTATATAACATAGGTATCCGTTTATAGGGTAGGCAACCATTCACAACCCATTCATACAAGGAAAGGACAAACACAGGATAGATAGAGAGAGAAACTACATCCATACTTTCGCCGATAGGAAACCATGGACCATATGTTTCCTATCGGCGAAAGATCCGGTGACCGAGTCGGCCAGAGAAGCAATTCAATCTGGCGATTGACGAAGAAACCTTGGACAATGCGTGCCACATGTGGGCGTGCATTATCCTGTTGAAATTAGGCTGTGGGCAGGGCCTGAATTTAAGGAAGGACAACTAGCTCCAACACCTCGGAGATGTAGCGCTGTTTGTTCAAAGTACCAGCAATGCGTACTACAGGAATGCGAGAGTGATATCCTATACCGCCCCATACCATAATACCCAATGCAGGACCAGTGTGGTGGTGCATAACGCAGCTGTTTAGCATCCTCTCTCCACGGTGTCTCCAAACTCGAATGCGACTATCGTGGTATTGACAGAAGCGTGACTCGTCAGTAAAGACAATTTCATTCCATTTTGCTGCCCACATCCTTCTTTCCTCGCATCACTGGTGGCGGAAATGTTTGTGGTTCTGTGTAAAGGGTAGACGAAGCAATGGACGTCTTGCGGACAAGCCACTCTGTTGTAAGTGACGTCGAATGGTACGCGCTGACACTGGATGATGCGTTACAGACTGCATGTGCTGTGCTATGGTTCGTGATGTAGCTGAGCGATCCGTTACTGCCATGCACATTATTTGCCTGTCATCACGTGAAGTGGTGCACTGAGGTGGATGCGATCGAACACGCGCCGGTCCGTCGTATTTTCCTGTATCCAACAATCACATATCCGCATTACAGTTGTTTCGTATCGTCGAACACGACTACCGAATTCCCTGAAAGATAATCCACAATCTCGGTAGGCCACTATCCTTCCTCTGTCGAACTCGGATACTTGATCAAAGAATGATCGCTGTTTTCTTCAAGGCATAATTTTTTTTGTAAAAACCACAAGAAAAACACAATTGCCTAACTTGAAATCGTCAAAATCTCCAAGTCTTAAATAGCGTTTTGAAGTGGAGCCACAGGCGCGCGTGATGTGCGTCTGCTTTGAAATGATAATCATTTGCATATCTGACCTCTGCTTATACATGTTATATTTAAAAGTAATCATTAAAATAAATATATTTAAGTATATATATATTTTATGATAGTAAAATTGTCATATGTTCTAATGTACATTTGAAAAATTTTATAATTGCTTTCAACAAAATGTTATTTAGTTACTTACTATTTTTATGAGATACAGAAACGAAGATTGCTTCCCTCTTTGATCTCAAATGTGTCTATCACAAGTAAAAAAGAAGAAAAGAAGGAAAAAAAAAACATGCTGAGACAGCCGATCTATCACTGTTGATTAATTGTAGACTCAAATCTAAGTAGGCTCTATAGATAACAGTGTAATCACAATAAAGGACAAATTTTCTCACTCAGAATTTTAACGAATTATAATGAAAATCTAAACGATCTTCTAAATTAGAAAAATTTTTCTTTAATGTAAAAGAAATTGAATGAATTAATAGGAAATTCATGGTAGCATTTAATTGTAATTCTGATAAGGATGTTCAATAGTTTAAATATCGATTACAGTATCGTGTTTATATATGTTATATATAGAGTTTAAGAATTTTAAGTGCTTTTTAAAAGATGAAAGTGAGGTTTAGAACAGATATTTCTTATCATCTTGAATGACTAAGTTCGCTTATGATAAGTTGTCATCTCGCTCTGGAAAAGGGTGATATGGAGATAAGAATAAATGAATTGGTGCCCAACTGATTCATAAAAAAGTTTAAACACGTGTTTCTTATCAACTAAAAAGATGCTTGACTACTTTAAAAGTGTGGGAAATTGAATATTTTTTCCTCTAACGGTGGGCAATGGGTGACTAACCCTTCATTACAACAGAGTCAGAAATTTCTACTCATTTATCGTTACCCGGTGGACACCTGTAAACCAAGAAACGGAGGCGAGTAACATTACCTACGTCACACCCCATAAACCCTTTTATAGGATGGGCCACATTCATTGATCCTCGCAGAAGAAAGGAGAAAGAAAGGCAGAGAGAGAGAAAAAAAATTATCTATAACCGAACTGGGATTCGAATTCGGGACCAACATCTTCGGAGTCAGGAACGCTAACCACTCATTCATCGGTTAGCATGAAATTCGTATTTAAAAGGAGAGAGTTTGAACATGCGTAGACGGAATCAAGAGAAAGTTATCACATATCTGGAAGTTTATGTGGAAGGTTTATAAATACTTTATAAATATTGTTAGTTCTCCTTTGTAGGGTACAAAAGGACTCATGGTTGCTTAGTGGCACTACAGTGCCCACCGGAGGATTAAATCTCTTGTTCGATTTCAGCTACTGCGGAAAGCATGCGAACGCTTCTGCACTCACGCCTAGCTGGCAACCGAATGGTTAGCGCTCTGGCCTTCGGTATAGCAGTTCGTGGGTTCGAATCCCACCTTGGGCATGGATGTTTGTAGTGGTTCGGAATTCACTTTAAACCTTAGGGCCCGGTCTAATTAGTCCTCGTGTGGAAAAAATTACCGTTGTGCGACAAACAAACAAACAAAAAGCTTCTGCACTCACGTCGGACTGGCTGGTTTTGAGTTTTCCTGGTTTCCTCCCTTGTGACACGTGAATAAGACCTAATATCTATGAAAAATTCTCCCAAAAGGAATTTATATGAGGGATATTGAAAGGCCTCACAGCGCCTTTTCCGTGCAC